>BJKM01000503.1:130000-425000 GCA_015082035.1 Chaenogobius annularis | reverse complement strand
GTGTGTTTGGTTGTTGTTAGTTTGCAGCTGTGGTCCGTCTGACCTCCTGACAGGCTGACCCCAACTGGCCGTCCACAGGCACCGCGTCCTCCTGTCTCCCCTCTGGCCCCCCACACACACAACAACCAACACACACACACACACACACACACACGCAACCACCAACGCACAACACCCACAACGCAAAACCACCACACACAACACGCACCACATGATACACACACAACAACACAGACACAGACACAAGACATATCACACACAACCAGACCAACACACCACGTCGCACACACAACGCACACCAGAACACACACACACACACACACACACCATGTTGTAACCTTGTACAATCCTTTTCATGAGTTAACCTTTAAGTGTTTCCTGGTCATTCGTTTCCTCTCAGTTGTGTTTCATTGATTCCGGCAGGTTTGAGTTTGTCCTGTTTTGTCCTGTAACTGAGGGTTTCCCCCTATCCCCGCACATTCTCTACTTCTCGACTTAGTGTTATTATTTGAACACTTAAGACCCTCTGCTGTTAAACGTCTCGTTGCCACTTTTAAAATAAAAACATGTAAATGACAATCTACTGCTCGTTACAGTGAACGTCAACCTGAAGAGGCGTGGCTTCTCACTGTGAAAAGGTGGGGCTTATCAGTATGAGAGTGGGGCTATCACTATGAAGAGGCGGGGCTTATCAGTTCAGCCTTTGAACAGAAGTCAGTGGACAACTTATGGACAGTTACGAGCAGAGAAGATAATATGTGTCCTTTAACCTAAATGACCCCTTCGATCGGCCCCCGTGTGCTGCCCAACAGCGCACGGCTTCAAAACACTTTTTCTGTTTTTTACTCTTCATTGTTTCAAACATAAAAAGGGCGGGGGCGTTCTACTACTAAATAAAACATATAGGGTCTCAGGCCTCAGTGATAGTCTAATAAAGGGTTGAGGAGATGTTTGTCCCATATGGAAACACGTTGGCGTGGAGAGAAAGTGTGTGCAGATATTAAGGTTCTAAACACCTGCGCAGACAAACGCAGACAAACGCAGACAAACGCAGACAAACGCAGACAAACGCAGACAGGATGTTTTTACAGCGGTTACGAGGCTCTTGTGATTCAGGGGTAGAGGAAACCTACACCGACACAAACAGACACTAACCTCTGTGCCACCGTGATTGTCCATTAAATGTCTAAAATGTGTGTGACTTATTTTAGTTCCAGATACTCTTGAAACAATCAATCTGAAGACACGGATGATGAGCTTTGTCTCTAGACCAGGAGATGGTTGGAGCAGAAGCCTCACACGAGAGCGAGGAGGGCCCCGTTGGAGAAGGGCCCCGTTGGAGGAGGGCCCCGTTGGAGGGGGGCCCCGTTGGAGGAGGTGCTGTACTCTTGCATGTCCTGTCCATCTGTTGGCGCGCAAATCCAAAACAATCCCACATTTTGAGAAATTTGGGGGCAGCTGGCGTTCCCACCGCTCGCCGAATGCGGCGGCCAAAATGTGGAAACCCTATCTGCCGTGCACCTGGACACCACCACAGCCAGTCTGAGCGCGGAGAAGTTTGGGAGCCGGAATGGCACGCCGAAGCTCAGATGTTGGGAGTTTTATCTTGGGCGTGTTTTTGCTGCACTTACAAAACACAAATGGTTTTGTCAAATCTGTGCTGACGGAAGTGAAGAGCACTAACCCCACAAAACTCCTGTTCCTCCATCTAGACTATAATCATTTGCGCAGATTGTGAGATCAAATCTTTGAAGGGACGTTCCTGACACAGCGTTCAGGGCTGACCTTTGAGTGGTTTTTCCACTGGACATCTGAACGTGGGCTTTTCTCTGTGGCCCAGTTCCAGTTCTCACAACGCACTGTCCACCTCAAATCGAGGATAGCTCCAGATTCCAACCTCTCTTCAGTCAAGACTTGTGTAAGAGCTGGAGGAACCAAACAAAGGTTACATGATGTTCCTGGTGACGCCTGTGAAGATTTCTTTTGTGTAAGGAACGCTCTGCAACATTTAGGTTTAACTTGTAACGTGGTCATCACGAAGTAACTGTCCGCCATAAAGAGACACATTCAAGGTTTTCAGGAATAAGGATTTTTCTAAAGTAGAAAAGATGATAATTTCTAACCTGTATCTGAAGCCCTGAAGGCAAAGCTTGTCCTGGAGCAGAGCTCCTCCTGGATTTGGGTCATATTAATGTTTTAAATGTGCGATTTGAATGACAGCGTCATCTTCTCCTCTGAACAACAGGGTTCGGGTACACGTGTTAATGCCACTTACTTCACGCTCTGTTTGAGGTGTGCCTTCAGAGCGACGACTTGTTCGTCCAGAAAAGCGTCACCTTCTCTGCCTTCTCCTGAGTGGCTCGGGCGCGAGACGTTCCGGGCAAGACAAGCTTTGTCGACCAGAGGGACCATGTCGACTCGTGTTAACATGTGACTGGCTGACCTGCGGAAGCCCAGCTGAAGTGTGTGTGTAGGGGGGAGAGGGGGAGAGGGGGGGGAGGGGTCTGTTGGTGATTACTTGCCGCTTGCCAAGTCCCATTGACCGAACAGCTGAACCAGGCGGGCTCAGGGGGACGAGGAGTGGGTCAGCGCATTAACACGCTTTAAGCCTGTAGTGTCCACTGCTTAGCCCACATTACAGCCCTGCTTCGCCTGCACCGAGGCTTCTGATTGGACTCTGTGTCAGTTTGATTCTGGACACGCCCTTACAGTATTTAATGTGTGTTTGTCAAATATAGTTTAACTGAGACATATTGTGCTTTTTTCCTGGTATTTAGTATTCAGCTTTAACATAAGATCATCGTTTTATATTTTGTTCATCGTAAAACACAGACTTGAGCTGAAACTGAAGCCCCGCCTCATTATAGTGACAAGCCCCGCCTCTTCACGCAGACGTTTCACTGCAACAAGCAGCAGATTTACATGTTTTTTATTTTAAACTCTGCATGTGTCACTCAGAGTATTATTATTAGTATTTGTATTTTTTTTCACAACAATGGTTTTTCTTTTAGTTTCTTTTAGTCATTTCTTCAGACGGAGACCGCGCATGAAGCTTCAGATGGTCGAACCAGGCGTTCCTCAGAGCTGCTGTTCATAATCCTCTGCAGAATCTCTTGACGCTGGCATAAAAAGCTACAGTGCCCGTGTTTCAGGGCATCAAAGGTGGAAATTCAATCCACATTTTATATATTTGGAAGCAATGGCACATGTTTATTCTATTGATATTATTTTATAGCAAAGGAAAAAAAGGTTTGGCACTGTTTTATAATAACTACACTTAGGCTTATTAGAGCAGTTGATTAAGAATGATTCAGAATGACGCCTGTTTGTTCATGCTTTATTAAAGTTATGCAAAGTTTTTTTCTCCAAAATAAAACATAATAAATGCTTGAAATGACAGTGAACTATGAAGATTCATTCATTCATTCATCTTCTAGCTCTTGCTCCCTTAGCGGTCGCGGCGTCCGGAGCCCGTCCCAGTGGCTTTGGGCCGTGGGCGGGGTCAGCCTGGACATGGCACTGATGGAGATGCAAAGATAGATAGTAAAACGTGCTGAGAAGATAAGGTGCTTTTAAGGTGCTGATTATATTTGGTGTTGACGGTGGTCCGACCCTCGCGTGTCATTAGAGGGGCACGTCAGGACAGAATATAAAGTGCCACATTGGTGCCACTAAACCCACGTCCCGGCAGCAGTGGTCCGGGGTACAGCCTTGTTGTGTCATTAAAGCAACAGTGTGTAACTTTCTGGAGGAGGACATCACCTGCAGGATTCCATGGAAAGAAAGTGAAAGTCCTGCTTCTGAACATTGCTCCTGGAGGTGGATACGTTTCATGTCACGCTGTGGAATATTCGAGACCCGAGCGGTCGTGGTGGGCTCTCGTTATTCAGGACACAAGCTAACTTGGTCTAACCAGTGCTTCTTCTCAACCTGTCTCAGTTGTGACCCCCATAATAACAACTGTCGCCGTTAGCGACCCCCAAACACACAAATAAGAAGCCGCAAAGTCCTAAAGTATAGACTTATTTCTACTGCTTGAGTTTATTTTCTGGGCATAATCCCAAGAGACACAGGAATCGACATTCCCGCTGCATTTGAAGGGCTCAAGGCTTATTTAAGAGGGTTGGATACATTTTAATATTCCCCACATCATCTGGGGACCCCCTGAAACCATTTTGGGACCCCAGGTTGAGAGCACTGGTCTAAGCTGTTCAGAGTGTGTGTGTGTGTGTGTGTGTGTGTGCCGTGTCTTATTGTGGCAGTGGAAATGCCCAGACAGCAGCGGGCACAGTTTGGAAACGCCCCATCTGCACAAGCTACAGTCTATTTAGTCCAGTTTAGGTCAAAGGTCACGCACGGCAGAGTTGGCGAAGGTCACTAGTATTCACATGCACAACTTTTCAGGCACAGAAGTGAAGCGGGGCGGACCACCCCCACAGTGAGGAAATGTTTCATGAAGACAGTGTGTGCTCTGGTTTGTGCACAAAGTTGTGCGGTTACAATACACAGAATGTCGTAATTATGAAGGAAAACAACGCTGGGTACTTCAACATTACCACTACGATTACCATGCACTATAAAAAATGAGCTCTGAAGTAGCTCCAACATGCTGCACCTGAACACAATCCCTCTCGCTCCATTATTAATCACCATTTTGTTTTATTTGACCCATTTCCCGTGTATCTGTTCATAAATGTTAAAAGTTATTTAAGTAAGTCTTTAGTGGCGGCCCCTCACTCACTTCACACTTACCACACGGACATCCAGGCATCCATCAGCCTCCAACCAGCCGTGCGCCGGGGCCAGATCTGTCGCAGAAAGTGCTTTTTGATGAAGTCGTTCATAAATTTTAATACAACATGTCAGCCAACATGATGTATAGACGAGCAGCACATTCATATTTGATGGCGCTGCCGCGGAGAAAACACTACCTATCTGTACCTTGGGCGCAGGGGGGCGGCGGCTTGTCACGGGGCTGGGGGCTTTGAGGTGCGGAACACATCGGCTGTCAAAACACGTCGGCGATGGAGAGGAGAAATGTGAGAAATATCATTCGGAATAGTTCTGATCATTAATACTAATGTGCTGAGTTTACGCGCATCGAACCTGAATCAGTGTTTCTCAACGTGTCGGATTTTATTTCTTTATTTATTGACTTCTTTTTCCAAACAACCTTAAATATATTATACGCCATCCTTTTTTGAACCAAAGTAACTCTAATGTTAAAGTCTATTCCACATTTCTGAATTTCCCACGAACCCTTTGGCAGGTCGTGGGATTCACATGCATGAAAGGTCCACATGCACAACTGAAGAACAGCTTTTCTGTACTTGGATGTCAAACTGAGTCCATTGGTGCTCTAACGGGCTCTAACTCACTGCTTTCAACAGTTATTAAGTCAGGTATCCTCACTTTGATGGGAAAATGATAAAAGAAGAAATGTAATAATGTGTGAAAATAATAGAATCCATTTAGTTAGGTTCAGCTGCTCCTGAAGGATGGGTCAAATGCAGAAGACAAATCTTCCTACGAGGAAATTAAAGTGTACCGTAACTTTAAAAACGGGGTCACGTGTGATTTTTGCCCCACGTATGTTAGATTCTCCTGGCATATTACCCTTTTTGTGCATGTGTCTAGTTGATGGAACCATATCAATGACTGTATTCACTTTTCTTTTCTCCTCAGACCTGTAAAAGTGGGATTTTTCTACCTCCAAAAGCTGATATTTTAAATGGTACTTTGAAACGATTAAAAATGAAACTTCTCTAAGATTCCGCTCGTTACTTTTCAGGTTGAACATCGATATTTCTGCTTCAAAGGGTCCGACGCTTTGGAAAGTCAAGCATCTCTGCACCGGGAGTGTCCGCGCACGTCCAGGCCGAGGGAGGAGCGCTTTGACCAGGCGGCGGCTCCTATCGAATTCCCCTTGACATAATTCGGCCGGGGCTTGTGCGTGCAGTATCAGAGGTGCTCAGTATCTGATTTTCAAACCTATAAGTCTCGCCTTGTATGAAAATGAGACGCATTAGGGCTCCATTAATTGATCCTGTGCGCTTTGAAATGTGGACCTCGCGGTGAACAGAGAATTAGGGCCGACTTGAGCCAATTACGTGGAAGAGTTTGGTGTTGTAAGCAGCATGTGAATCGGTGGGGCCGCGGACAGGTGAAATGGTAAGCCCACCGCCGAACCGTCCGAATGCTAACGGGGATGAGTGGATTCATGTGCAGCTCGCGCCATGCATAAAGTACAGGACGCTCTGGGCTGTGCACATCGCTCAGAGAAGTAGAACTGTGAAGAAAAAACACTGTGCCACGTGGACTCTTGGTTTAGTCCTGCTTAGACCAAGACGAATCAGGTTCTAGTGTCAGTAACTCAGGGCTGTAGGTCTGTCGTCGTGTACTCGATTAATCAGTTGATGGTGTCTTGGTCGACGGAGTTTTTGCAGTCAACCGATCATTTGATTTGGATATAACAAGAATTGGAGCGCAGAAGGCTTATGACGCGCTGAACTTCTCTGTGCCATTCCCTCCAGTCGATTAATCGATCCAAAGAGCACGTCTTTAGTCGACTACAGCCCTACGGTTACTAACAATAATAATAATACATTTTAGTTAAATAAAGTTTTATTCAGATTACACTTACATTTGAACCCAGATCCCAGATGGGAGTAAAAGAAGGAAACAACAACACATTTCAGTACAAAAGAAGGTTTTCGTCCTTTTTTGAAAGCATCTACCGTCTGTGGAGCCCCAGGCCCTGTCTCCCTGCGCCGGGGTCCTGCGCCGGGGTCCTGCGCCGGGGTCCCTGCGCCGGGGTCCTGCGCCGGGGTCCTGCGCCGGGGTCCTGCGCCGGGGTCCTGCGCCGGGGTCCTGCGCGGGGTCCTGGGGTCCTGCGCAGGTCCTGATTGAGGTGTGAGGTTTGAGCAGGTCTGTGAGGTAAGTGGGGGCCTCACCGTGATGGGGGGGCCTCACCGTGAGTGGGGGGCCTCACCGTGAGTGGGGGCGCTCACCGTGAGTGGGGGGGCCTCACCGTGTGTGGTGTTTGCAGTTTGTGTTCATGTTCGCTTCTCCGGGCCCAAGTTAGTCCAGGTTCTGTCTTGGTTTAGTCCAGTCTGGTCATGATGGGGGCCGTGTTCGCTTCATTCAGGGTGGGAAATGGAAAACCAATTATTCTGAGATTTATTTAAACAAAATATTTCAGAACAATTGACATTATTGAACAAATATGGCCGCTTACCTCTAACCCAACATCTAAAGCCCACCTCCAACCCGCCGTCAGCCAATCAGCAACCAGCAAGAGGCCAGCGTGGAGCCAGCGTGGAGCCAGCGTGGAGCCAGCATGGGGCCAGTCTGGGGCCAGTCTGGGGCCAGTCTGGGGCCAGCGTGCAGCCTAATTGAAGCAGTGCTGGGTGCTGGGGCCTGGGCCCTGTCGTGGAGGGTCCAGTTTAACCCTCGGTGTGTGAGGCTGACCTTTGGAGGCTGCTGCTGCTGGGACCATCTGAGAGAGGCGGGGCCGACATGTGCCGGGGCCAAAGGAGGGCCTTAGATTCGCTCCACTGCTCCCAGGGGCCACGCCTCACACTCATTGCATACTGTACTACCACTACTACTACTACTACAGCGACTGCCGCTTTTGTTGGTGCTGTACATGATTTTTCCTTCTTAAAACGTGAAAAACAGAACTAGTTCCTGTTAAACGCGTTCCACTTGTATCGCTCACTTTCCCAACGCATTCTAAGCACCAGTTATTCAACACAATGAGTTTCAAAGCATTTTTCATCACTCAGACAAGAACCCAGAGCGGGTTTTGCCCTCATGGTAAAGCTAACAAACATTAGCATGCTAATGGAGCTAAATAAATATTGCAAACAGTCATTAAATAGAGGCAGAGGAAGCCCCCGTGGTCTCCTTTTCACCCGAACACATGCTTTTACAATACCGTTTACATTTGTGTTTGCAACAGTTTTACAGTTAATCTTGTTCATGTTCATTCATGCATTTTCTACCACTTGTTCCTGGTTGTGGGTGACTGGAGCCCATCCCAGTGACTTTGGGTCTTAGGCAGGTTCACCCTGGACAGGGGCCAGTCGCAGGGTCACTCCATTTTTAGCCAAGGATTAGTCTTGAGTTTAAACATGGTGGTCTTTTATTCAAAGTGAATCGGGAAATTTAGATTTATTCATTTATTTATACGGCGGAAACTTAAAGAGAGAAATGATTGTTTTCATGAGTCAAACAGTAACACATAATATCCAAATAAAGAGGCAATAAAACATTCAATAAGTTAACATCAATAAACACACACTTAAACACGCGAATACGATCATGCAAAGTGAGTGCATTGTGGGTAATCTTTAACAAGCGCTTTGAGTTGGTTAAAAGGCACAAGACGATCTCATTTAAATAGTCTCTGTGTTTTGTTCCACAAACGGGGAGCAAAGTTGCTGAAGGCCTTTTTTCCTGACTCTGTGTTGACTCTATCAAAATGTCCTGAGACCTCAAGCAGTGAATACTTGATCTGATGTTCTGATGTTAAACAATCAGGCCAAATCCCGATGAGCGCGTTCTAAACAAAAGGCATCACTTTTTACCACACAGTTGAACACAATTCAGTTCGAGCAGAAACAGAGAAAAATCCCATACAAACAAACAAAACTGTATTACTTTTGAGATGCATTTTTAGCCCCATTTCTTTTCCCTCATCAAATAGTATCAACACTGACTGCTCTGCTTCTTTGATTCGCAGATTTGGGGCGGTCACAAAAGTCAAACTGACTGCCAGCCTCATGGTGCTGGGTTCTATAGTCATGGCTGCATTCCTTAGTGTGAAGTGTATAGTACTACAGCGCAGCGCCGGCCCCTCCTTCACTAATAAATATGTTTATCTTGTGCATTTAGCCCTTCTGTTTGCGTCCGTCCCCGCTGCTTCTACCGCCACTGTGTTTAAACCTGAGCGCTAACATCTGCAGCCCATTTGGAGCGCTGACACCGGGCTAATAACAGAGTCTGCGTGTGTGTGTGCCGAGATCCTGCCAGCAACGCCAAGTGGCACAGCTGAGAGGTGCCACGGTGCCGCCCAGCTCGCTCCTAACAGCCACACCAGCGTCTTCTTCCTCTGACGCGTTTTAAAGGGACTACATTCAAATGGGCCTGTGTTCTGCCTCCAGTTGGGCCATGATGCCGTTCAGCGCTGGTAATGGCCGACTTATTACACTTAATCAAATGCCACAGAAGGTCAGGCGCCGAAGGGATGTGTAAGTGAACAAAAGCGTGATGACAAAAGTGCTGCCATGTCCAAAGCTCTTTGTTTTCCCTCCATTGTTTCACCACTGTTATTTGTCTATTTCAAATTATTGATCTTTTACAAATATTTTTCAAGGTATCTTAATTACTCGCAAAAGAAGCGGCGTCTTGGCTGGCGGACAACACAAATAAGTTGATTTGCATTTCTGTGTTGTGAGTGTTTTGGCAAGCGCTGCACCGGTCCAGATTGTAACCCCTATTTGTGCCTCCAAAAACCTGCCTTGGAGGAGCGTCCACGGAGGGATTAGGGATTTAGTGGGGAAGGTAAGTGTGACTACAAGCTTTGGCTGGCCATCTGCTCCCCAGCAGAGCGGAGGCCAACCTGTGCAGCCTGCAGCAAAGACCTGGGCACTGTGCAACGCGCGCTCCTGCCAACCTGGCGCCCGCGGCCCCAATCACCAACAGTCTGCTGATTAGTTGTAAGAAGCACTCCATATGCAGCAAAGTTTGTTCCCTCCTCTCCCTGTCTGTCTGCTCTCCTTCCTCTCCTCCTTATTCTCTCACTCCATTAAATAAAGATATGGATATAAGGGTGTTTTTCCAGTGGCACGTGGCCTCGGGTTGTCTGGCGAGGTGAAAAGAAGGCAGACGTTCACCTCTGATGGAGCTCCGAGCCAGAGCAGGAGCGCTGCCTGAACACAGATGACAAGGTGGGAGGCCTGTTTGGAAACTGCAGTCATTACCGAGTCCGAGACAGCGCAACGTTTCTGTTTCTTCAGACACATTTATAATGCTGTAAGGGGGAAAATAGAACTGAAAAAGAAATAAAAATATAAAAACATATTTATATGTATGTGATGTATATAATATATATGCACTTTTTGCTTTTCCTTAATTAAACAGTTCCTCTGGTCAGTTCTTTAAAGGAACATTTCTAAATGCTAAAATATATGCAGGAATAAATAAGACAGCAGAATGAGAGGGTTATTAGCAGCCTTTTGTCAGAAAACCACCAGAGGAAGTGAACAGATTGGAGAAAGGTGGGTCTGTGGACGCAGCCAAGGCAGAGCGGTCCAAGACGGAGATGCACTGGTCCCCTGTTGACACCCGAGAAACAGCGGCGCGGACAACACCAGGCCAAGCAGAAGAAACCTAATGCTCATTATTACACTGCGGCCGTTTGTGTTGCCAGGAACCTATTTCTCACTATTAATTATTCATATTTTATTTCTGTAATCCAATACTCAGGTGAGAGAGCGCGTGATAAAACGTGTCATTTGAAAGCGTAACTCACTAATGGCTGAATCCGTCTTGCTTTGTGTTGTTTGTGTTTTATTGCACTGCGTCGCTCCGAGGGAAACACTTGACGATGACCTTTGTGTATGACTTATGGGGCGGGGCTTCAGAAATATGACACATTCTACAGCCAATCACAGCCTGCCTTAGCATTCATCAGCATTTCTCCTGTTTGCAGCAGTGAGATGTTTTCAAATGTACATTGGTCCAGATTGGTACAGATGATGCAGTCGGAGTGAACCATCACTTACTTTTGATCTAATTATGCTGCTCTTTCCTCATGGATCTCCGTCCACCACGTCCTTCTCGGAAACGCTCACTCATAACCAGACTTTATGGACTAGCTGATGTGAGGCAGATCCCAAACACAGTGTTTTGTCAGTGGAGCCGCAGGCAGACTTTATATTTGATGCTCTCACTTAAGTGCTTTTGTCATCCCATCGCTTAGACTGACACACAGACCAAATACACCAGCCCCACCAAACACGATGGAGCGCACTGCATTTCCTCTTTGGAAGCACACGTCTGGAGACACCAGCAACACATTTATGAAAATAGTGGCACTCTAACTTTGTCAGTAAACTTTGCTGTTTGGTGTGATTAAACTTGAGTAGTTCCCCTGTAGAAAACTCAGGAAAAGTGAGTTGTGCAGCCTCTGACTTTAAACAGCCTTCAAACATGTGTTAACAGATTTATGTAAAAGGTTAACGTGCTTGTATAATTCGGCTCAGGCCCCTCAGCCCCCTCAGCCCCCTCAGCCCCCTCAGCCCCTCTCTGCAGACAGGGGAACATTTCCCTGCCTCCATTATGCTCATTTGTCCTGTCAGGAGAATGACAGGCCGTTTGACTCTTCCCCAGATACGACCATTAGGTAACGCTCTGTCATCTGACAGCAGCCATTCTGCCGCTCCCTAAAACCCCCTAATTATTTCCTCGACGGCGACGGGCCGTGGCGGGTAGGTAATTTTTAACCTTTCACGTGCACCTGGGGAACCCTCCTCCGGGGAGCCAAGGTGCCTGTGTGGCATTCAGTCTTCAAAACATGACCTTTTATGGCCGTTCGGAGAGCAGTTGGCACCGGGTGCCACGCGCTGGCTAATGCTAATGTTGATGACTAATTTATGCATCAGTCGACCGCATCTGCAGCAAGTTTAGGCTAGTAACAATGTGTGTGATGGAGCCGAGCAGAGGAGGGGCCCGCAGACCGCGGAGAGGTGAGAGGAATTTGGGGCGACGGGTGGGGCCTGTAGCCCGTGCGACAGGGAATTGAGGGCTAATTATGTTGCAGGGAGCACATTCGGTGTGACCACCGAGCCTTTTTAGAATTTGTCCAGTGCAATCTGACTAACGTGTGACCTTTACTTTCTTAGCCCAAATTGTGGGTGACCAAAGAGCATGCAAGATGTGTGCATATTCTCTGAGCTAATTGCTTTTTCTGGTGAGACTAAACATGTCGAACCTCAGACAGCATCTGCGCTTAAACACTAATGCACATTTACAGTAAACTACAGTGTGTGAATGTGAAGAATACAAGAGTCTGGCTGCTAAAGGTTTGCCTCATGTACTCTACACACAGAAGTGTTTTGGGAGCTCTGGTGCACCCTTCACACCTCAGCCCTCTGCTACACTTTTAGCTCTTTGCCCCCCGCCATGTTGGCACGTTAGCCGCGTGTCAGAGTCCTTCCTGTGGCACCTCCAGTTAACAGAGGGGTTATTAACATAACAAATGGAAAGGTCTATATAAATAATACCTTCACACAGGCGTCTGCAGACTGACTCAGCTGACAGTGTTTAGGCAGAGCCTCCAACATCTGTTTATGAGCACTTTGCCTAATGATATCATCCGATATCATTAACTGTGGCAGTACGTGGCACAGCAGCAGGTGCAGCTGTGCCCCTCCCCCTGCACGCACACGCACTCATGCACACGCACTCATGCACACGCACACACACACACACACACACACACACACACACACGTGTGTGTGCAGAGAGACACCTTCCCTCCCTTCCACCAGCAAATCCGCAAACCACTCATTAGGACAATTTGCCTCTGCACAAATGCAGCCCCTATGATTTCAATCTGTATATCACCTGTAATTGTAGTTTTTAGTTGGGGCTGATTCCATACATTTGTTAGGCTGTGTGCGCTGTGCGTGTGCGTCTGTGCGAGGGCCAGCTGCCGTCTGTTTTTAGCTGCTCTGGAGGAGGGACCATCGCACAGCTTTGTTTTCTCATTTGGTTTGTTATGTTTAGATGCTCAGAATTATAGAAAATGATTGAAATGACTGTTCCTGGCTATAACAGTGAGCCCTCCCCTTTCCAGGGATCAGAAGGCCAATCGGGCCTCTGCTGTCACTACATTACAATTACATAAGTCACATGGTTTGAATGGATGAAAAGACCTTTCCCCGACAAAGTCTTCTTTTAGATGTTTGCCATTGTCATGTCAACGCACAAGAGTTCTAAATGTATATTTACCAACCAGGTGCCTCCATGAGGCTGCATGGGCCAATGCTTCATCCAGAAGATCTATTACATCATTTATCAAAGCGCGGAGGAAGACTTGGACCTGAGGCGCAGAGTGTTTGTCCTGTGACTCTGTGCAGGCTCTGGGACATCTCCCCAACACACCAAGGAAACCACGGAGGCATTTTCATTTGTATTTTACTGATGATTGTAATAATAACATCTCCATGGAGACAAGCTGTTGGCAGACGCTCCAGCAGAATGTTACATAGTGCACCTTTAGTCATAGTAGTAATATTGCAGATAAAATGACCTTTAATATGCATTTATATGAATGATAATGATGTCATAATGATAACGCAGCGTCCTCATGAGAACATACCTGGAGTAGAGCTGACCCTTTCTGAATGGCTTGAATCCTCAGCCCACCACATGTGGACCATACATTTAGGACATTTTGTATAAATATGTGCTAATTTTCTGTTCAATGTTTTGTGCCTGTGACCGAGCTCTCATTTCACATGCCAGTTTATTTTCACTTTTTGAATTCATCATTCATTATTTAGTGTTCCAGATGAACAGTTTTCAATGACCTTGTTTGATTTCTCCAAAGCTTGTTCTTACATATTCATTTGAGGGAGCTCTTTGCCTGATTGATTCCGTCTGTTATTTCAAAACCGATGCAACAATTCGGCTTCCTTCACCCTTCTTTTTGTGGCTGGAATGATGGCGGGGCTTTTCCACACCTGACGCGGCCCCCTGGCCCAGGTCGCCACAAGAAAAACACCATAAGTGGAACGTCAAGCGCTTTTTGTTGTTGCTCCTTTCACGAGTAAATTACACATTTAGGATTTATTAAGACAAGAAACACTTCTCAAATGTGCGGCTCCTTGGTGGAGACAGGCTCATTACTCCGTAGCCCCGGGGCCTTGAATGCATCGCGTCTTCCCTCCCTCCCTCCCTCTGTCTTCCCTTTCTCTTCTGTATTTTTACGTCTTGATGCCATAATGTCACAGTAGTTTGTTCAAAGCTGGAACGATGATTTGGTCCTCGTAGCAGGTGCCGCCTCCGAGTCTGTTCAATTATTAAACGTGAGGGCCACATGGATATATTACCGCCACGCACCCATCACATAAAAGCCCCCCGCGCAAAGACAAGAAGACACACAAAAAAACAGCTTTAGTTTGTCTGTATTGTTTTATTCATCACGCCTTACTCTTCTCCACTGGCGCACACACATATTAGTTGCGTTTGTTCGCGAGTGCAGGGGCGAGCTTTTGATTCCTTCTTGTCAAAACGGAGGTCGTGTCGCTTGTTTAATCCTTCAACACGGGCATAAAAATGGTGTCTTGTTGATAAATAAATCATGTAGAGGACATAAAGAGACAATCTCGGACACAAAAGGCCCCTCTCGTCTCGCGGTTCTCGGATGTCCGCTCTTTGATGGCGCGGTAATGACCAATCAAAAGTCGAAGGCAATTGTTGGAACTGGACGTCAGGCCGACACCAAAATGTCAACAGTAAATTCTTTATGATCATCAATTCTCTGAACTTTTTCTGTCAAAAAGTAACTTCACCAAATGCAGTGTTTTCAAGAGCAAGTGTCAGTGGAAAACCATTACAACCGAATAATGTATGTTTGTATTGGGTGCGTTGAAACGCTGACAGAATAAAGTCATCCAAGTCTTTTTCCTGGATATTCTGGAACATTTTAGAAGATAGAGGTAACTTTTTCAATTTGAGCCTAATTTAACATATTAAAAATATTCTTCAGCCTTTTTGCAGAAATGGTAACTTGGCTGTTGTTGGTGAGATGAAGCTCTCTATTATTATTTGGTCAATATTCATCATAGTTTTACATGAGACAAGCGGCAGTTTGTAGAAAAAAGTTGAAAAGAAAAGCACAAAATGACAGGAAGAAGAGTTCTAAAACAGACTCCCTCTGTTCACCAATAAGCAGCATTTGATCCAAAATGCAGCCACAGTTTAAGCACAAGAAACTATTAAACTATATTTTTTCTGACAGTTTAAACATGTATTTAACAAAATGAGGATGTTCTCATTGATTTCCATGAGTCTAATCATAACTGTTGTTGCTTGGTGACCGTTATGGAATGACCTCTCGTCACATCTGCTGCCCATGTCCATGTTCAAATCTGAAATATAATGCTGCTGATTACGTTTTAGTGAAATAAGCAGTCTAACCCAGTGCTCCCACATCACACTGGGGGGAACACAGACGTATCAATCAGTAGACGTGGCGTTCGATGCTCATGCTACAGATAAGTTAGCAACTCGGCTAATTCAGGAAGCAGGTTGCCAGGCTTCAGCCAAACCCGCACAATGGCCTCTGAAAAACATCCCCAAACCCACTGAACGTCCAGCGTGGCTGTGTTTTCCACTGTATTTGCGAGTGGCGCCCTTGTGACCCAGACCCGCCCCTTCCTCGCTCACACGCTCAAACAGGAGCGCCACAGCGCCAGCACGGTTTGGTGATCAAGATTTGTCACTGAAATGCAGGTTTCCTAGGTGTATTCTAAAATAAAAACATTTTACACGGAAAATTGCTCTGGCCCCACCCACGGACAATATTTTTGAAAAGCCCTTAAAAAGCCGCTCAATTCCGCGGGAACCGCTGACCTAGCTACACTACCGGGGAGATCTGAGCCTTGACATTAGCATTAGCCTGCAAAGGAGGGTTTGGGCTGTTAATTAACCTTAAAACTGGCATCTGAGCTAAAGGCTAACAAAGTTTAGGTTTTCTAATGTTGTGTATTTACTGATTATGCTCACATTAGCAAACACAGCCAGATCCGTACGTTTTTAGATGGTAATAAAACAGTAGGCTAATATCAACTTACGACTTAAATATTGGTTGAAACAAAAGGACTTGTTTAACAGCACAAGTTAAACAAGTTTTAGTTTGTCATCTCTGCTGATCGAACTGATTCTGACCTCATTTAGTTGAACGACTCTCCTGGTCCGCGAGGGTCTTTACATGCAGAGGCAATACGGACTAAAAGAGGTCGAGAGCGTTCGTATTTTTGGGAGAATCGATCTCCAGTCGACGAGCCCCGTTTTACACGCACTTTGACAACCCATTCTAATTGGAATGGGCAACTCATCCGATTTTCCTGGTGTGCGTGGGAACGTGGTGACGGAGCTTCCAGAAAGAGCCGCGCCTCCAGTTAGCTTCACATTGACGATGTAAAGGTAGCAGTAGAAACATGGAGTCGTGGTGCAGTTCTACCACCGGGCACACGTCCTCAGCCGCCGCACCGAGCACCAAACGTGCCAAACAAACCCTCCCTCGCCACACAAACTGCACGCTGTATGCCACCCGTTTCCTTGTGTGCTAATTAGGCACGCAACCACGACAGAGCCACTCCTGACAGGTGCTTCTGGTCTACCGGGTCAGCCACACTTCCAGCGAGAGGGAGGGGGACCTAGGCATCCTGCGCACTGCATTAAAAATACATGGAGAGAGGAGCATAACGGGAGAAACTAGACGTGTTAATTTCGAGCTTCCATCTGTTGTTACATAAGCACTGCCAACATCGACGGGAGAAGAGTGGAGCCACGACAACAGGAGGTGCAGGAGATGGAGCAGAGACGGCAGGACTAATGTAGTTTTCCGAAAGTCCTCCTGGGACACCATACACAGCCTTATAAAAAACGTTGTACGTTCTACGGTTAGCTTCTAAAATGCGGTTTCGTGGAGATGGCTTCACAGTGTTTCAGAAATATAGGAAATCTGCAATCTCTTCAAATGGAGCGTCTCCAGAGAATACAGAGGCTTATCAGTTAGCAGCTTTTTGACTAACTTTGTAAAATATAAGCCAACTTTGCTGAGATACAGTTTATGTGTGTTTCTTCAAGACAAACGAAACATATTGGCATCATTGGCGTGCACTAAAGAATTGGACTAAAAACGAAAGAGTTTTTGGCGAAGATAATAAAAAATAGCAAACATTTTTTATTTTGTTTCCAAGTTTTCCAAGTTAATAATAAATAGATTTCAAATGTTTGTGTAGTTTTTCTGGATGTTGTTTGTTCAGATGCGGGATTGTGAAGCCTTGTCCCCAATGCGGTAATGCTGAAATTGAGCCTTACATTGATGTTTGAAGGAGGCTTAGGTTTACTCTGGGAACAATAATAAAACGCTTGGTGTCCGCAGTGCCCTGGGTAGTGTTGAGGAAACAGGTGCTGCAGGTTCTTCACTCAACCACATAGTTTCCGAGCGTTCTCTTGTAAGTGATACTTTCTCAGCTCTTGACGGTGCATTCCTGCCCCGATACTGTCATGTTTGCTCTGCTCTGTGTTCCATCAGCTCCTGTAAAAATAATCTGTGCGAGCGGAGTCCAAAGCACATCTGCGAACAATAGCGGTGTCGTTTCCAGCGTTGATACGGCCGGCCCAGGTCCCGAGGTGTGGGGGCTTCCTGCAGGCGGACAGTGGAGAGGTGAGGAGCAGGAAGTGTCCTGTGGAAAGACGGGCACATGTTTGTGGAGACAGTTTCCGAGGCAGAGGCAGGACTTTAGCAGCAGAGTGCACACAGATCACAGCAGCATGTCTGGAGACTGGAGAGAAGCAGAGCCGCACAAAAGCCTGTAGCCTCTCTGAGTCTAACTAGCAGCGTGGGAACACACATTATAATTGTTTGTTCAATTATTTTTCTTGGACGTCGCACCTGCACTTCTCCAAGTGAACTCCTGAGACCGAAAGCACAATTAAAGCCTGCGGCGCACACACTGTTTAAACGGCGCGAGGGGAGGCGGATAAATACCTTTTTAGTGCACAAGGTAACAAGCCAAGGGTGACAGTGAGAAGGCTCACAGGGAGCAATTTCCTATTTATTTTGTCTTTGGATTTGACCTCACTTTTGACAGGGTTCCAGGGCTCATTACTGTCTGTGTCCAGCCTCTAATCGAGCCCCATTACAAGTGTTGAGGCGGCTGGAAGTGCGGCTGTGGGCGGCGCACGCAGGCACACACGATGCCCTTTGAAACCCTCTGTGAGCTGCACATCCTGCACAGCGGAGCAGAGCTACAGCTCGCTCGTACAGGCCTTTCTTTGGTTTCCACTCACAATTAATTGCACGGGCTAACTGAACATCTGTGTGAATGCTCTGAATTGAACACGCTGATTTAAATGCACTTCAGCAGACATTGCCTTAGCTAATAAACAGTTGAAATTGGGATTGGAACGAGAAGACATTTTTCAACACGGCTGGCAAACTACAAAAGAGTCTAAATCCTAAACTCACTTTATTCTAAACTTTTGGACACACCGCTCAAAGCTGACTTCTCCGGGTCATTTCAACGCGCTATCCTAAATACATCAAAGTCCACTATCTGCTCGTCTCCATGGAGATGGCATCGCTTTGCCTGGAATGTTCCACAATATGGCATTATATCTATGCTTTTTTTTTTAAACTTTTTTTATCAGTGTTTTGTAGCTAAAAAGATACTTTGGAAATTCAATTCAATTCAATTCAATTTATGTTTGTCACGCCCAAAATCACACCAGTACTAGGCTACAGTGGAAAACAAAATAAACAGTGTTCATAAGGACTTGGTAATGTCCCAGCGTCCTGTGTTCCGAAACCATGAATACTTTACTGTGCACGAGCTTGCCTCTCCACAGATCCAACCCGTAACACGGCCTGGCATCACCATGGCGATAGAGTATGTTTAATGCCATGCTGTGGAACATTGCAGGCAAAGCAAAGATAAAAACAAGCAGGTGGCTGACAATGTCACACAGTGAATCTTTAAAGACATAACTATAACATAAGTAGAGCATCATTTCACATTTTGTTCATTGTAAACTGCAATATTGATCTAAAATGCTCCGCCTCTTCATAGTGATAAGCTCCGCCTCTTCAGAATGACATTTCACCGTAACAAGCGGCTGCATTTTACTTGTAGTGCACTTATTTTTGAAAAGTAACTACGTGACATTTTTTTAAAATCTCAACAAACTACGGGGACGTGGGCGGGGCAAAGCAGGCAGGTGACAGAAGGACGGTCCTGTCCAGCCTCAGTTACAGGACAATGCAGGATTACTCAAATATGCCAGATAATGATAAGGGAACAAACACTATTATAAGTTCATGTTGCTTTGGTGTAAAACTGAAGCTTATGGTTGCCATGTGGATCGTGGAGATTCTACACGCAATTTTAAGAATCAATTTAGCTCATTATATTAGAAAAGTTTGACTGAATGTCAAGATTCAGAGAATAATCAAGTTTACAGCATTTGGTCAACTCTTAACCTCCCGGCTGTCCTTTGGTCGGTGCCTTCTTGTCTCATTAGAGGCACACGGATGCCACTCTGTGTCTGTGTCACCCTCCCAGCCTTCCATGGTCGCCACCCCCCATGTATTATTCAGCCCCACATTAGAATAACAGCTGAACCGCGATCCCCGACGAACAGCTGAAAGTGCCTGTCACAAAGTTGTTTTTTTTCATCTTCCCCACAATTCCAAAAGCAGTGCAGACGCCTAAATGAGAGGGATTACGTTAACACAGAGGAAGAGCAGGGCTGGATTAGGGCAGGGGCCGTGGACACATGGGCATCGGAGCAGGAGGAGCGGCGTTTGAAGGCGGCGAGAGCGGAGAGGAGGTAGCAGAGCATGGACCAATCACTCAGACAAACATACGGCGTGCGGTTCGACTCCAGAACAAGACTGTCAGAGCGCGGACAGACGAGCAAGTCCACTCAGCAGAACGCCACGCCTTTTCACGAGTCCACAGAAAGTCAATGTGAAGGGAGCTGGTGGGCAAGGGGGTTTGCTGGTGAATGCGAAGGATTATATGCTTTTAAAAGTATGAAGAGCGGCGCTGAAAGTAGCCAAAGGTTATACTCACGTAAAAGTACAGTAGAAGTAACAAAAAAATGTGGTTAGAGGAAATACAGTGTTTCACTTCCTTGTTTTCATGGAGATGGACAAATATGCCATACTGTGGAACATTCTTGGCAAAACAAAAGCATCTCCTGGACGAATGAGGGATTACACCAACTAAAATCCACTGTACTTCCAACCACAAGAGATCCAGAGGGTTTAAGTCACTATTTTGACTCAAATAGTAAGACAAAGGCGCTTGTTGTCGGAGCTGGAATCAAAGACACTGCCTTTCACACATTTCACGAGGATATCTTTTACTGCAAGAGTGCTATTGTCGTGTGCCCAGGTGAGTTGTATGGCACCTGCTGGTATATGGAAGCATGCTGTTTACCGATGCATGTACCTGAAGGCGGACTATTCTGGCACGGCCGGGGAGCTCTTTACACAGATTTATGGCGCTGGAGGAGGGGGCTGAACAGGTGGTGGAACAGTGAGGAACACGCAAGACAAACAGCAGACACCTGTTCGGAACGCAACCTGCTTCCTCCGCACACACCGTCCACATTCCAACAGCAGCACCAGCCAACTCGGCACGCCAGGCTCCTGCAGCACACAGCGTCCAAACCCGGGGACAGCAAAACCACAGCCAATCCAGTCCAAAAAGGTTCTCTTGGTCTTTCATGAAGACAAGGAAGACGACAGAGATTGTGGCGCACTTTTACTTGAGCAAAAGTTTCCCTTCCTCTTGTGAGAAAGTGACAAGGTCTACGAGTGACAAAGGCTTTAGATTGACAATATTAAATTATTTGATCACGTTTCTTTCACCGCTTCAGATGAGAATCATGAAAACACCCAATTTACTTCATTGTTTTATGTTTTGTTTTTGCACATTGCCTTTAATTCATGAATCACATTTTACATCGAGACAGCTACTGTAACATTTACTCTTAATTTAGTATTAGTTTCCCCACTCTTACTTAAAGGGGCTTTGTGTCATTTCCTGTTTTACCTTTTCATGAATCTACTTTTATTATTACTATTATTACAACAAAAAAACGCTTTTCCACGTTCACGGCACTCAGAGCGCTTTAATCGGCAAAGATGGATGGGGTGTCTTGCTTAAGGACACGACACACAGCTTTCCACAGACCTGACTCGTGGCGTGGTTGTCTGCATGGAGTGAGAGTTAAAGCTCTATACTCTGGACATCTAGCTCGCTCCGTCATGATTTGAAAACTTTTACTATCAACCAATCCTTGCTCTTCTTTTGAGAAGACATAACCTCATTCCATCCGTTTCCTCAAGGTAAAACACTCATCCCTGTGAGTCGTGTGCTCTCGGAGGGTAAACATGGTGATGGGTCCTGAAGCTGGAGGCCCATCAGCTCCGTGACAGACCCGGAGTGTGACACGCGGCTAACCACTGCTGACGGCGGCCTGTTTGTCTGCCGAGCGGCCTGGTGGGGTGGGCTGGTGTGGGCGGCGGGGTAATCGTCCCGACAGGTGACACATCTGAGGAAAGCAGAAGATGATGGTTGGATTCCTCTGTCATACGACCCTTTCAGGTCCTGACATGAAGGTTAGGGGACACTTCATGGTTCCCCTGGGAAATCTGTCCACAACCATGTCTTTGAGGTTTATTTAGGAGCAGACCGTACTTCAGTGCATCAGAAGAGTCTTTGTGACTACTCAAACACACGTTTACACGGTCATAATTCTAAACTGCATTTTAACAATACTGATTTTAGCTGGCCCCATCTGTATGAAATATAATCGGCCTATAGAATGTTGTGATGTCATCTGAAAGCCAGCGAGTGGACAGTCTCTATTCATTGCATGTTTGAATACTTTGAAAACAATGTTATATATTTGTGCCCAGTGGCGCATAGGCCTTACTGGTCATTTAGGTCGTTTTCACACGTCAGAACTAGATTTAGTTATTTTTACTTCACTTTGGGGTCGGTCCTGTTCAACTCATTCATGAGCCACGGGACCAAAGAACCTGATGGGGACTTGACTCGGACTCGTGCCCTTAGAGACTCGGACTTGACTCGGACTTGTGGGAGTCGTGAACAAGTCGTTGACACACTCATAAATGGTGCCGCGTTGGGCTCATTTCTCGCTGCTCCTCGGCCTCTCCGCTGCACACACACACACACACAGCTGCTGTTCATGTGTGTGTGTGTGTGTGTGTGTGTATGTGCGCAGCGGCGTGCGTTTGTTGTCATTGGGATTATGGAGCGTAATATTCGGACTGTATCAAAACTAAAAGAAACAAGAGGAAAATACGTTTACATGCACTAAACACGCGACAACAAGCTCTGCACTTGAGTCAAAAATGGCCTAAAGTCTAAACGCTACAAGAAGAATGAAGAGTTCAGAGACGCTCGAGGAGTCTGAGCGACGCTCCGTAAGTGCACAAACAAACAAAGCATTTCACGAGTGATACAGCTCGTGATCCACTTATTACCGAGACATCAGCCTGAGCTTATCACTCTCTGATAAGGCTTTGGTCCTGGAGCAGAAGAGCCTGGGACATGCACAGGACACTTATTTCTTCAAATGTTTTTGTAGAATAAGTTTTATTCATGTAGAAACTGAAACTTGGGACTTTGGATTTGGGATCAAAAAGACTTGAGACTTGACTTGGACTTGAGGTCAAAGACTTGTTAACATCCCTGCAAAGAACTTATTTCCATGACAAAGCGATGTTGGAGCGGCGGCTCTCATGTTCACACCGGCCTCACCACGACCTCAGATCCCTCACAAACGGATTTCTCAAAGCACAAGTTCTACATTCGAGCCGCGTGTATTTTAGAAACCTATTGTGAATGGGGTTTTTTTACCAGCTTTTACCATTATACATTTTTTACTTTTTCTAACTGAGAAAAGACACAAGAGGCTATTGTGAAGTGGATTTGACGCCATCAGTGACCCAATTAGACACCAAACCTCCAGTAAAGTTGGAAAAGTGCCTTGTTTCGTGGGGGTCGTTAGTCTGTACAAACGACACTCTCTCTCTCTCTCTTTGAGCCTCCCGTGTTGGCGCTGTCCAATCCCCTGGTTGTTTATTAGCGTCTTGTCTGTGAAGAGTGTACGATCTAGCCTGAAATCCACAGCCAGCATCAGAAACAGCGCTGGGGCCCTCAGAACACTGCAGAGGGCTTGGGGGTCTGCGTGTGGCGGCCCCGGGGACAACCCATCCAGTCGACTTTATCAGAGTGGAGGTTCCCATGAAGCGGCGCATCCCTCCTCCCCGCCAGAGTGTTTTGCGCTGGGCTGCTGTCACCGACTCGCCCCGTCTCTCTTCCTCCGCTGCTCAGGGCCCACGTTCCCTCGCTCCATCCGCATCTTCTCCTCCTTTGACAGCCCACTGAACCCTGCCTCTTAACTGTCACTCTTGTCTTCAGAGCGTTCTTTAAGCAGCTCCTCTGGTGTGGCTCCACTTTGGCGCCCGCTCAGCCAGTCCGCACTAACAGCATCCCGGGGCAAAAACGCCGCCGATGCTATGCCCGAGCTCGGACCACCGTTAGGGAAATGTCTTCAAACCCGGATGCGCCGCTCGGATTAATGAGGAGATTGTCAGTACGTCAGGGCGGACGGCTGTGACGAGGCTCGATCTGAGGAGGCAAACAAGTCCACCAAGGACCGGCGAGCGCGAAGAGAGAAGGCCCAGAGCTGCACATTGGTGTCCAAGTGAGAGAAGTGATGTGAAGTGGGCTCAAGAGCCTCGAGCCGGGAGTGAGTTTGTAAGGTTTTGATGAAGGCGAAATAACGCCAGTCTCAGATGAACGCCCAAAAACAACTTATTTACTCGAGTAAACTTTTTAAACTGAAATCAGAGTTTGAATGACTTCTCCATCAATCCCGTTAAAGTTGTCTCGTGCTTTTTTCATGCAACCGCTGTCAGAGGAGCTGTTGTTGCGTAAGTCCACAGCGTGAGCAAAGTGTCACCCACACAGGCTGCAGGACAGGGCAGTGGGCAGCAGGGGGACACAACTAACACTGGCACTCTTCTATTTCATTTCAATTAATAAGAAGAAGCACTTGGTTTCTGTTTTAATTTTACAAAGCTTTTCACAATTTGTCTCCAGTTCTGTCATTCCTCAGTCGCCTGCTTCATCTCTGACTGTTTGAATGAAGTGTTTGTTTAGGTTTGATTATGTTCGGACCACTCCAGGGACGGAAATGTCCTGAAAGCCCTGCTCTACGTGACACAGTGTGTGCTTTATCTGTTGGCTAGTGACTTTTGAAAATCTACTCAAATCCATGTTGAATTATTTCTTAAAGCAACGTTTGACATGGATCCATAAATATTAAAAACACTTCAAACTTGACTCAAAAAAACTTGCATTTCTGAAAAGTAAAATGCCGAGTTGAAAAGGCAGAGCATCGGGATTCAGGCCGTGTGTTGTGTTTATTCAAACTGGACTGGGGGCAGTGGCCAGGCGGGCAGTGGGAGGATCAGGGGCAGAGCCGGGGGTCAGAGGAGCTCCACTGGTCCCATGGCACGCACACACACACATACACGCACACACACACACAGTGATGTTTGACCCTGAAGAAACATGGACATCTTCAACACAAGACACGTGCAATCAAGCGCATCATTTCCATCATTTCCATTTTTAACAAAAGAGTTTCTGAGATAAGTGTAACCCAATCCAATGGAAAGGGAAACCAGAACTACACACCAGAACTACACACCAGAACTACACACCAGAACTACACACAAAAAGCTTCCAATAAACATATTACCTCAGCTTGTTCCTGTTAATAAATACGTTGTGTGAAGTGAAAGTAGACATTTAAAGATAAATACAAAATATATATATTATAATAGTATTTCTGCCAAAGTGGTGGACCTGAAGCCAGTTAGCCCCTCCCACTAACACGCACACACCAGATTCCTGTGTGTGTGTGTGTGTGTGTGCACACGCGTGTGCGTGTGTGTGTGAGCATGGAACAGGATGTCACCGTGGCCAATTCAAGTGGTCTCAAACCGAAATGTGTCAAACATGCGGTGGGTAGAAAGTACAGGCATCTGCTCTCAAATGTAGTCAGAAAAAATGTAATAAAGTAAAACTAAACATTTGACTTAAGTGCAGTACTTTTACTTTTGCATTTTGTTACTTTACACTAGTCAATTCTAACATCTGTAGAGCCTGAGTTTACCTTTGGTTCATATGAGAACACAATATTGATTGAAAATGGCTTCGTAAAGAACCAGGTCCCAAACCTGGGACCCCCAACAAACGGCCGACCTGAAAGGCCTCGTCTTCACTGACATGAAAAAAAAGCATGAAAAAGTCAAAGCCACAAACTGAACCAACAATCAAGGACTGGACCCAAATTCTAACTGTGACATATCATTTTTATAACGATACAGCAACAGAACCTAAACTGACCGCAGGGATGAACTTTGACCCTCGAACTTTTCCTTACCCTCATAGTTATTCCTTTATTTATTATCTGTTGTGTGTCTGACTCTCTCAAGCTGCTCTTTACGTTATAGATCCAAAATAAAGCTGTTTCCAGTCCCACACGAGGGCCCTGCCTCCACCAGCTTCACTCAGACATTTAACGAGGAAAACCTGATGTTCCTCTGTGCTCGTTACCGCTTATACTCGAGTAAATCAGACACAAGAACACAACACCACAGCGAGTCCAGCCAGTTGTTTGTGCTCCAAAGGGTTCAGGAACAGCTTCAGTCAGTCACAGTTGGACCGCGTTTTAGGACAAATTGGCCCTAAACTTAGTAACAAACTAAAGTACTTTTAAATACTTCTAAATACCAGAGAACAGCCTTCTTTAAAGAGTATCTGCGTTAACAAATTACAGGGCAAACAAATCACATACGAGTTCTCAGACTAGATCCACGGAGAATGGCTCTTGGATGAGTTTTTCCAGCTGATACAACTGAACCTTCTCCCACAGTGGAACCCTCCTGGACGAATGAGGGATTACACCGACTTTCACGACAAGGCATTTTGAAGTGGGAAGAATAGTGTTCATGTCTTGAGTGAAAAACTGTTGATATAGTAATAATAGTGACAGGCGTCTCTTTGTCCCGCAGGCTGGACTGTCCTCTCTGTGCGTCTCTAAATGTCTCCTGTCCACACTTATTTTTCTAACCCTTGTGCCTTTTTTTTCAAACAGATATTTAATCCTTGCTGTGACTGACAATGTTGTCAGACCTTCGGACGGCTTTTTACGGCGCTATTACCAGCTCCGCTCCGTCCGTGGCACTTTGGATTATTTAAGATTATGTTGTAATCCCTTTAATCCCCATTGCATTAAGATTTCAGTCAAAATACGGCAATAGTAAAGTAGCACTCAGACGCCAAGGACTTAAGCAGGACTCATGATTGGTCTTCACTTGCACCATTTTCCTCTCATTTTCTCCAGTGTCAATATAGGCCCAAACCCAATTTGCCTTTTAACAAGATTTATTCACACGCATGTTCAATCACAGCACACACAAAAACACATATTTACCAGTGTTGAGACAATGTGAGGGCATGGCGCGTTCACTGACACTCTTCTGATCAAATATACGCCGGCGTCCGAGGGCGGTGTGGTGCGTTCACTTCCCACTGCGACCGAGCGCTACATGAATAAAACAAACACATTTTTGAAGAGTTGTTACAATGCAAATCTGACAGTTTACTTTAAAAGAAAAAAAGAAGTGAGGAACATCCTAGAATATCATTTTTTATGTCGAGTGGAAGCCTTTCTTAAACTCGTATAACACTGTTGGGAATTCTCCATGACGGCGCGCTGCAGAAGGGGCACGGTTGTTTGTGCGCCGCATCCGAATCTCCGAGCGTTTAAACGCGGAGCGGCCGATGGGAGATGATCCTGAGTGGAAGTGCAGCTGCTACAGGCCAGTGTCACAGCCAGTGCCCCTGATCTGTGTGGAATCGTGTACCCAAAGATCAAACGCACAAATGTATTCGTTCTGTCAGTGTAATAAAAAGAACCAACGTGCTCGCAGCTGGAGCGGTCTTGTGTTTGTCTTGTGCCATCATGACATCACACACTTTATGGATTATGTCATTGTTTCGTCCTTGAAACATGTTTTTTGAGAACTTTTTGTTTTTTATTAATCAGGGATTGATTTAGAACGCCATCTACTGGCATCAGAGCGAATTACACAGGGGGGATGAATCTAGCGCGTCCCCGACATGCTAATGCTAATGCTAATGCAGGCACACAATTGTAATTCACGTGATTTGATTTGTTGGACTTAAAAACAGCTCAGAAGATCTCGGAGTTCTAACCATGATGTCACAAAACTGGAAACGTGTTTTCTGAGGCTCAGAGGGAGAGGACTTCCCTAACAGGTCGAATGAAGCTGAATACAACTCCAGCTCTGTTTTGGATGAGGCAAGAAAGAAAGAAAGAAAAAAGGTCAATTTTGCACCCTTTGAATTCCAAACTTAAATGTTATGGCATGAGCACCGCATGAATTTTCTTTTTCTTTTCATTCTTTTGCTTTTGTGAATTTGGTGCTGTTTTTCATGTAAAGCAAATTCAGAAAAATCAGTCGATGGTCAGATTTGTGAGGCACTTAATGCACGTTACAGAAACATCATGACTGCTGCTGTCATGTATCAGTTCATTACAAATGTATTCTTATCGTTTTCAATTGTCGATTGTCTAGTAGTGTGTTCTCCCTGCTGTGTAACTAAGTTGTCTCTGCGTTCTCGGCTTGTGCCCATGTCGGTTGATGTGCTGCATGGAGCCACCCACACTGCCCCACAGCGGTGTCCACTCCAATCCCCAAACTTTGGACGGCACCTCTCGTCTGTGGCCTTTCGACTTTGAATTCGGAGCCAAAACGTCAGGAGCATCCCCGGTCTCACTGGAACCGCCGCCGACCGGCTGTGCGTGAAGGAAAGTAGGTTAGCGTTTGCTTTTAGGACATGTAGCGCACCCCTGACCCTGGCGTGGATCCTGCCTGCGTGCCCTTGAGCAGCACACGCAGACTGGTGGCTGGTTTTGGGCTGCAGGGGGAGCTGTTGGTGTCAGAGTTCACCCTGGCCCCGGGACACTTCTGCTTGTGTCCTCCCCCTGCTCCAGTCACATCTCACACTGTCATGTAATGTAACAGAGACGCAGAGGTCTGAGAAAAACCTCAAGTACTAAGTATATCGTGTATTTTAGTGTATGTGGGGAAAGAGAAGGAGAGTGACGAGATTAGTGTGTGCCCCCTTTGCAACAGACGGAATCAACTTCAAAAATAAATCAATATATATGTTATTTTTTTAAAGGACACATCTTTTTTTTAATGTTTTATTTTGTTTGAAGGAGCAGAGAACACCTCGTAAACAGGATGAATGCAATGAACAAGACTGAAGCCAATTACAACTCCAGCTTCGTTTCTGACGAGGGAACAACCGTGTAACGTGGTTAAATGCTCCAAAAATATGAACTTGGATGAATTTTGACAGCTTTCTTTGTCGGGAAGAGGACCAGCAGGAAGGAAACTACTGTAACGTTTTCAACGTAGAGTTTTAGTTTCATACATTACATTTTTGCCAGCGTGTTTCTATGGCGATGTGATTGCGTTGTCTGCAATGTTCCACAGTGTGGCGTCGAACCACAGAGACAAGCTGGCGATGCCACCAGTCCATGTGTTCTGCTTTTAGAAATGAAAAGGCCTGTATAAGTCTCTTGCCATACTGTGGAACTTTATGGCAAAGCAAGTTACACAGTGCAACTTTAAAATAGCATTATCAAGCCAATTATTGTATGCTTGGCCCTACATGTACAACCCTTAGATTAGAGGGTTTTTGGGCGTATTGTAATAAAATAGTCTTGCTTTGTCTTATGATTTAAAAAATATCTACATTTTATCTCACTGACCAAGTGTTTATTATTTTTGAATGGATTTCTGCCAACTATTCCTTCCCGCACCAAACAATCTCAGGAGTTTCAAGTTGGTCCAGATTTGCTGATGTCAGGGCTGGCTCGTAACGCTGCTCCGAAAATGAAACGACTCACTCTCGCGTGCAACGTTCTGGGGAGCACTTCTGCAAAACGACTACGCTGTTCCCGCTAACACTCCTTCCAGAGTACACACATGCCATAACAGAGAAATATTTTGTCAATAGGCATATACAAAGCTCTATAGTTCTCAGGAGGGCGATGAAAGGCTATCCAACGCCTTAAGAGGTCCATTTTGGGTTCAAAACAATAGGCAGTTAAACTCAGTGGTGGGGAGGAGAACCGCGCTCACCCCTGGACGTCCACCGCTGACATGCGCTCGCAAATAAACAGGAAGACCACATTTGCTTGGACCAGGGCCGGGATCATAACTCAACCCGGAGATCTGCTTTTTACACGCGGGCTGGACTCGCGGTGCGCTGGAGAGAAAGGAATAAACCGTAAATCCATAAAAGTGAGGTTGGAACACTAAAGAGATGTAGGTTTAGAGCTGGTCCAGGGAGGAAGACCAAGCGCTGACAACAGAGCTGTGCTTCTGCTGTATTCATGCGGATGGGGAAACGTTGTTTTGACAGTTCCGTATCGAGCTTTTCAAAGTTAAAAAATCATATTGCTATTTTCTTAAAGCCAGATCACGGTAAAAAGGTTTTCCACAATTCATTTCTTTTTACTCTCTTTATTTCTTTATCTGTAAGAGGTAACAAAAGCCAAGCCGCACTGCACTCTGATTGGTTAAGTCAATCTGTTACTCAGAGCAGGTAAGAAGCTGACCAACAGGAGGAGTGGGCGGGGAAAAGGGTCTGTGTCTGACCTCAGATCTGCAGCAAACAGAAAAGCATTCGCTCATGACACACATCACCACACATCACCACATCTCCACGCATCACCACGCATCACCACGCATCGCTACACACATCACCACACATCGACACACATCACCACATCGCCACACATCACCACACATCACCATATTGCCACACATCACCACATCACAACACATTGCCACACATCACCACATCGCCACACATTGCCACACATCGCCACACATCACCACATTGCCACACATTGCCACACATCACAACACATCACCACATCACAACATTGCCACACATCACAACACGTCACAACACATCACCACATCACCACATTGCCACACATCACAACACATCACAACACATCACCACATTGGCCCACACATCAACAACACATCACAACACATGCACCACACATCACCACATCGCCACACATCACCACATTGCCACACAGCACAACACATTGCCACACATAGCCACACATCACCCCATTGCCACACATCACCACATCGCCACACATCACCCCATTGCCACACATCACAACACATCACAACACATCACCACTTTGCCACACATCACACCACATCACAACACATTGCCACACATCACCACACAGCACAACACATTGCCACACCACCACAAATAGCCACACATCACCACATTGCCACACATCACAACACATCACAACACATCACCACACATCACCACTTCGCGACACATCACCACTTCACCACACATCACCACATTGCCACACATCACAACACATTGCCACACATTACCACACATCACCACTTCGCCACACATCCCCACACATCACCACTTCGTCACACAACACACCACCACACATCACCACATCGCCACACATTGCCACACATCGCCACATTGCCGCATTTTGGGTGCTTCGGATTAAAACCACACCATTCTCCAGCTCGGAACTCTTCTGCAGAAAGATCCCTGACGGCTCCAGAAATGTTGCTTTAGCTTTTAAGATGAGAAAAATACAAGTGACATTCTCTTGGCCCAATTTGATCTAAAAGTCCACCGTGTGGCTTTTTAATTGGAAGGTCCACCAGCTGTTTGAACATTTCCAAGCAAAGCAATAAAATATCTATGGAGACCAGCAGGTGGCGGGCCCTCCTCTAGAAAAGTTACATAGTCCACCTTTAATTTAACCAATCATCTGACTGATCTATCGGTCTTTGTCTTTTGCAAATGGGACTGAACTTTGGGAATAAGGTATTACATTGTTACAGAATTTGTTGTTGTTGACATGGAAAATAAATGATTAACTGTCGTCACCACAACGCCAAAGAAATTCATGAAATGCATAATAGTTTTAGAAAACATTCATAACGGTGGTCTCTTGAACGTGTTTTTGCACCGTGCGGCAGACTGACACTTCTGACAGAACATGTTTGTCTCATTAGCGCCAAACGATCAACGGAAATTGCCTTTTAAAGCTGCCATCCTCCAAGCCTCAACTTGTCTCCCCCAAAACTGTCCCCTCTCGTCATCATTCTTCACCGAGAAAAGAAGCCCAGATCTGCCACGACCAACACAACAGCGCAATCTTCAGAAGCTATCTTTATCCCCCTCGCAGTTTTCGAAGAGCACAAATGAACGCTGGATACGGGTGCCACGGAGATACAAGCCACACGAAGGAGATTAGCAACAACACGTGGCATCTGCGCGCCTTCCTCGCATGTGCGTCGGGACAGATGACAGATCACAGAAGATCATTGGAAATTGCCTCCTTTAAGAAAGATCTTGAGGACCACGCGAGGTTACAACGGAGTCGTCAACGCCGTCATATGGTCAGCGAGTTATGAAAGCTATTCGAATTATGTTGCCAGTCAGAATCAGAGCGCGCGATCCGGCACAATGCACTGCGCTTTGGAGAAGGTGTCAGATGGAGAACAGATTTAAGAGTTTCCAGAACACATTGAATTCTTTAATGATCAGTACAATCTCTAATCCCCATCCAAATTACGCGTCTATATTTATCCCACATCAAGCAAAAGTAATAACACGCAAGATAGGTCCCAATTTACATCGTATTTGCAATTATTGGTAAGTTAAGGCTCTTATCAGTCAGAAAAGTTTACATTTTATTCATGATAGATTCAACTACATCCCCCACTCTTGCAATTAGGCAAAATGTAATGTGTGCCATATGGTCACACATTGCCATTTTACAACTTTTCTGAATACATATACCACTATAAATAACATACAATAATTACACGATTTCTGCCATTACATGTAAAACAGTCGTATTCATATCCATATTTTAAACTTCTACTCCAAAACTTTATTCAACCACAACAACATAGTTTTAGAATGGCTGTTAGCTTGTCCTCCTGTTTTTCTCTTTAAGTTTAATGTCATATTGCGGAACATTCCAGCCAAAGCAACAACATCTCCATGGAGATAAGCCGATGGCGTACCCTCCACCAGAAGAATGACATAGTGCACCTTTAACTGAATGTCTGGAACTATCAGGACTTAACCTTACAGTGGTCTAGTTCAGGGTTGGAGCAAGAACCAGTGTCTCCAGATCCATTGGAGAAAACCACGGATGCCCTCCCTGTCTCAACCGGGCATGGGTCCGAAATGGGCAGAACCTTCATCCGCTGCCTCAGTTTGTCCCTTGTCTTGGTACCGCACACAAAATACGTTTCATTCCTGCAAACAAGTCCTGAGTGTCTTGCACAATACACCTCTTCCCCAATCTAAACAGCAGCTTGTTCTGAGGCCGGTTCAGCTGGTCCGCCTCAGGTTTTCACCGACACCACAATTCTCATGAAAAGTGCGTAAACAAAGCCAGGCCATCCATCCAAGGTAACAGTCCAACGTACCGCCATTAAAATCAAATATTTACATTTCTTTTTGGTATAAATATAACAGAAAGTCTTCAAGTTCTGGCGTTGTTTGTGAGGCCAAGGCACCGGCGCGGGTTATAAATGATGGCGGGGTGACAGGTGGAGACGCAGGAATGGAGCGCGCCGCACGCTCGAGGTAAACACGCCACTAGAACAATACGAACTGCACCAAACATTCTCCATGGAGCTTTATTGCGTCTTTCACAATGTTAAGGGCCTCGCGTCATGTAGCAAAGACGGATCTCCTCGTGTTTTCTTCCATGGTTTTCACAGGTTTCTACGTTTCAACACGAGCAAAACATTTAGTACAACGGAATGGAAGATGGACAGCTGCCAATCACAGGCCAAACGGTACAAGGGGCTATTTGTCTTGTATGTCATGGACTGCATGAGTTACATTTAGTCCAGAATTTGAGGGTGCTGTGGTTTTTTTAGCGCTTAGGCCTCACAGTGAGAAGGTCCCATGTTTGATTCTCGAAGTGGTTACAGAGACGTAGTTTGCACGTTCTACCCGTGTAGAGGGGTTTCTCCCTGGAGCACTGCACTGGTTTTCGATACAGCTCAAAAGTGTCCAGTACGCAAGCTCATTGTATTCGCAAACTTTAAAAAAAAATGATAGTATCTCATAATTACAAGAAAAGTATTAAAATGTTGTTGTTTTTTTGGCTTACCACAAATGCCTCATCGAGGCTACAACAGGATCGCACATCATCGCCTTGTCAACCGTGCACTGAAGTCAATGATGAACCCTATTTTTGCTTTTCTTTAACGCATGCCTTATTTGATATATTTTGCTTAATTATTGTTCATTGTTGTGTGTTGCACACCAAAGCGAGTTGCTAGCTTGTGAATTCTGTTCACTGACAATGGCAATAAACCTGTGATTCTGATTTCTGATTCTATGTCAAGCCAGGTAACTGCTAAATGCTTCTTAACTAAACACTTTATACCATTATTTTCAGCTAACATTATGTTCTAATGTCCATGTTTAAGGAAAGCCTGGACATGCCAGACTTGCTGCTTTAAGCTTGCTGAAGCGGTTTGTCTATATCCATGTGCTTTCGTCCAATCAGATGGTAATAGTGCAGCAAATCAGGAAACTCTGTCATAGTGTCACTTGTCCGACCAATGTGCAACCTGTGGCCTTGAAGTAAGGTTAAAGAGAATATTTATACATTATATTTGCATTTATATATCATATATTTACATACACATACACTCACACACACGAACATATACGTATATATACATATATATATATTATATTATATATATATATATATATTAGAATATTTATTACGAGATACTTTTCTCATAATTAGGAGATTTTATCTTGTAATTACGAGATCATAAATTTTTTTTTAAATACATTTTAAATTGCATATATGAATATTGATCTAAAACGACTTCATTAAAATTAAAAAACCAGTCCACTTACTTCCACGATGACAACCGGAGAGCCGCGGATCAAGATGTCGAGCAACGGATTTTTGAAGAATAAAGATTACGCAAACATTCATGAATGACTTTAAATGCAACTTCAAGTGGTTTAATGAAAAGGGGAAACAATTAAAATCCTAAATATCCTTGATTTTGCGTAATAGCTCTGCTTTAATGATGAATGTGATGGCTCATTGCATATTCATGGAAAGTCCACCTTCAGATTTATACATAGATTATATAATAATGTAATATATCTTCAATGTCACTCCCAGTTGGAAAAGAAAATGTATATTTAAATGTAAGTACTTTTCTTTGTCCCAATGACATGTTTTTTGGACTGGGGCCCCACAGTTTTTCTAACATTGCGGACCCTCTACGTTCCTCACAAACCAGATGCATTGCAAATGAGCTGGGCCGTGTTGACAGGGCGTCACGGTGCCTGCTCCTCATAATGAACCAAACTGCACCAAACGCCTTAAAAATCCAGGCTCGTCATGTGACCTGCGAGTAGGGGGGTGCACGAGTACCCGGGCCTTCATTAAGAGAACACAGTTTCAGCCCATCTCTGTGATTCCTGTAACCGTAGCGATAGTAAACATGATCGGATGAGATGAGCTGCGTTATCAAAGCCAGTCGTCAGTATTCTCTGGCGGGTAAAATGTGTCAACCCGTGGAGGGGCTCGGGGGGAGGACAGCGCCGACTTAAACACTGTATGACGTGCCCCCGAAGCTAAAACATCTCCACCTCTCTGAACTGAAAGGGGCTGGCTTTCCTTTTGTGACGCCCATGCAGCAAAAGCACTTTAATCATCTTGGCTTGATTTGAAATTCTGTTTAAAAAGTGGAAAAAGGAGAAATGGCTGATCTGTTCCCCATCTACAACTCCAGCGGAAGGGGCTTCATTAAGGTTTGGATGTGAGTGGATAATCCCCCAGCAAAATGTCAGTCGTGATGGTGACCATGCTGTTGTACCAGGGCATCAGGTAAAGGTGCACCGCCTGGTACTGATGCATACGCTCTATCCCATTCATTTTAAAATAAAATAATAGCATACATTTTGACGTTTGCCAAACAGTTGTTGTTATGTTTGGCCAATGAACAATAAGAGTCAGTATTCCACTTTCTAAAGTTCACTCTTTCATGATTTGTAGTGATTGGTGACACAAAACTAATATTTCCTTGTCAAACTGCTGCGGCCCGCTGTATTTTTGATGCAGTTTGTCAGTGCAATGTCAGAGTGCAGATCTGTTAACGTGGTCATTAGCACTTTTCAATCGCTACATCAAATAAACTAAACTGAACTTTTCTACACGAGGTGTTTTCTAAAGAGACTCTGATGTTACAACGCACAGAGCAGGACCAGCCTTTGGGATGTAGGCGTTCTCTTTACAATAGTGTACAGGTGTGGAGGGCGAAGGCAAAAGTGGTGCCCGTGATCATCGGAGCACTCGGGGCAGAGACCCCCAAACTGGAGGAGGGGCTACAACACTGGAGGAGGGGCTACAGCAGATCTCTGGAAAAACATCAAATATCTCAGTCCAGAAAAGTGCAGTGCAGGAACAGCAAAGATACTGAAGAACCCTCAAGCTCCCAGGCCTCTCGTAGAGCTTAGGAGAAGGGACGAGACCACCCGCGGACGAAGGCCTATAATGCACATTTAGTGAACACCCTGGAGTCGTTCTGGAGTCATAAGGATAATTCACCCTGGAGAGACTCAGACAAACACGGGAAGGACAGTTTAGCAAGTTTTATTCCATTGTTATTTGGCGCTCAGACCCCGGCGGAAGACATTGCGATTATGGGCGGTCCATAATAGAATGACTTAGATGTCTCCCCCCAGGGCCTGGAGACTGGTGGTGGTAGATGTGGGGAGAAGGTAGAGAGGATGAATAGAATGAAGTAAAGGGTACAGAGGAGGAGAAGGGGAGGTGGTGGGTTGCAGTACGGTCTGAAGCGCCGAGCTGAACTGCACCGGGGTTTAAATGGGGCGGGCTGTGCTCTGATTGGGAGCAGAGGAGGTGCGCCGAGCCGAGGGGAGTCGCCGCTTGAGTACGTCGATTTATTCTGGAGAGCAGGTGGTCCTGCTGTAGCAGTGGACGAGTTAGGTCTTCCAGGCTGAATTTACGCAGGCTTCATTATTGACACACGGGGGTCGTTGCCCGTGGCGACAATCAGCTTGTGTTGACAGCATGTGTGTCATTAACACTGTCCACACAAAATAAACGAATCACATGGACATATTATATCATGTCTATGAAACGAGCCGCTTGAACCAATGCTCCAAATGTCCAGGACAGAAGTTCAGATGAACACAAGCGTTTCAAACAAACCAGCAAACAACGGATTCAACATCAGTAAAAACACAAATATAAAACTTCATGATTATAAAAAGTCTAAACAACAAAAAGAAGAATTCAAATACATAAATCCATTCTGTAATTACACAAATGTAAAGAAAACAGAAGCTCACGAGGATCTGAACAGGTCGAGTCGGAGCTCAGAGAGATCTGAACAGGTCTAACTCCAGCTCCACTTCGGTTGTCGTCTCTAGCGCCCCGTCTGGCCCTGGCTGAAACAACAGGAGGTGCTGTTCACAAAAAACATTCAGGTTCAAAATCAGAAGGAACAATGAAAGAATAACCCCAACAAACAATAACTGAGTAGTTCTAACCCAGGCAACCAGGTCTAAACCAGGACCTCTAACCCAGTGTAAGGAGATCTAAACTAGATCTAAACAGGACTAACACAGGATGACCCAGGGAGAACCAGGACTAAACCAGGTCTAAAGACTCCAGTACTTGGCAGTAGTAGAAAAGTAGAAGGACGACTATGACAACCAACAGTAGACAACCAGGACTCTGAAAGATCAGTGTGAGTCTGAAGCTGCAACACAAAAGGACCCAGTTTAGTCCAGACTCTAACATGAGCTGTGACTCTAACATGAACTGTGACTCTAACATGAGGCTCTGACTCTAACATGACACGGACTTACATGAGGCTGTGACTCTAACATGAGGCTGTGACTCTAACATGATGCTGTGGACTCTACATACTGTGACCTCACATGAGCTGTGACTCATGAGGCGTGACCTAATGACATGACGCTGTGACTCTACATGAGGCTGTGACTCTAACATGAGGCTCTGTGACTCTAACATGAGGCTGTGACTCTAACAATGAGGCTGTGACTCTAACATGAGGCTGTGACTTCTAACATGAGGCTGTGACTCTAACATGAGTCTGTGACTCTAACATGAGGCTCTGTGATCTAACATGAGGCTGTGACTCTAACATGAGGCTATGTGACTCTAACATGAGGCTGTGACTCTAACATGAGGCTCTGTGATCTACATGAGGCTGCTGTGACTCTACATGAGGCTTGTGACTCTAACATGAGGCTCTGACTCTAACATGAGGCGTGTGACTCTAACATGGAGGCTGTGACTCTAACAGAGGCTGTGACTCTAACAGTGAGGCTGTGACTCCTAACATGAGGCTGTGTGCTCTAACTGACTGTGTCATGAGACTGTATGACTTCTAACATGAGGCTGATGACTCTAACATGTGAGGCTGTGACTCTAACATGAGACTGTGACTCTAACATGAGGCTCTGACTCTAACATGACTGTGACTTAACAGAGCTGTGACTCTAACATGAGGCTGTGACTCTAACATGAGCTGGATCTAACATGAGTGACTCTAACATGAGCTTGTGTAACATGATGGCTGTGACTCTAACATGAGGCTGTGACTCTAACATGAGGCTGTGACTCTAACTATGATAGCTGTGACTCTAACATGAGGCTCTGTGACTCTAACATGAGGCTGTGACTCTAACAGAGGCTATGTTGACGTCTAAATGAGGCTGTGCTCTAACTATGAGGACTGGCACTCTAACATGAGGCTTTGTGATCTAACATGGAGACCGTGACCTCATCGAGGCTGTGACTAACATGGACTGTGACTACATTGCTAGTGTCTAACACTGAGACTGTGGACTAATGAGGCTGTGACTCTAACAGGAGGGCTGTGACTTTAACTGCTACACATGAAGGCTGTGCTCTAACTGAGGCTGTGTGACTCTAAACATGAGACTTGTGACTTAACATGAGGGCTGTGACTCTAATATGAGCTGCGCTAACATCGAGGCTGTGACTCTAACATGAGGCTGTGCCTCTAACATGAGGCTGTGAGACTCTAACAGGCATGAGGCTGTGACTCTAACATGCGGCTGTGACTCTAACATGCGGCTGTGTGACTCTAACTATGAGGCTGTGAGCTCTAACATGAGACTGTGACTCTCACATGAGGCTGTGAGACTCTAAGAATGAGGCTGTGTTGACTTCTAACAGAGGCTGTGATCTAACTTGAGAAATGTGACTCTAACATGAGACTGTGTGGACTCTAACATGAGGCTGTGTCTCTAAACATGCCAGACTGTGGTTTGCTCCTAACTAAGACTGGGACTCTAACATGAAGGCTTGTGACTCTATATATGAGCCTGGTGTGACTCTAAACCTAAGGCTGTGATCTAACATGAGACTGACTAACATGAGGCTGTGTGTAACATGAGGCTGTGACTCTAACATGAGGCTGTGACTCTAAATGAGGCTGTTGACTCTAACAGTAGACTGTGACTTCTAACAAGGGCTCTGACTCTAACATTGAGGCTGTGACTCTAACATGGAGACTGTGACTCTAACATGAGACTGTGACTAACATGAGGCTGTGGGACTCTAACATGAACTGTGACTCTAAACATGAGCTGTGAGTGACTCTAACATGAGGCGTGGACTTCTAACATGAGGCTGTTGACTCTAACATTGAGGCTGTGACTCTAACATGAGGCTTGACTCTACATGAGCTCTGACTCTAACATAGAGGCTGTTGACTCTAAATGAGGCTGTGACTCCTAACATGAGGCTGTGACTCTAACAATGAGGCTGTGACTTCTAACATGAGGCTGTGACTCTAACATGAGGCTGTGACTCTAACATGAGGCTCTTGACTCTAAACATGAGGCTGTTGACTCTAACATGAGGCTATGTACTCTAACATGAGGCTTGACTCTAACATGAGGCTATGTGACTCTAACAGGAGGCTTGTGACTCTAAACATGAGACTGTGACCTTCTTAACATGAGGCCTATGTGACTAACATGAGACTGTGACGCAACATGAGGCTATGTGACTCTAACATGAGACGTTGACTCGAACATGAGGCTGTGGACTCTAACATGAGGCTGTGACTTAACATAGAGGCTGTGACTCTAACATGAGGCTGTGTGACTCTAACATGAGACTTGACTCTAACATTGAGGCTTTGACTCTTTAATATGAGACTGCGACTCTAACATGACTGCTGACTCTCTACATGAGGCTTGACTCTAACATGAGCGTGAGACATCTAACATGCGCTGTGACTCTAACATGCGGCTGTGTTGGACTCTAACAGGCGGCTTGTTGTGACTCTAACAGTGATGCGTGTGTGACTCTTAACATAACTGTGACTCTAACATTGAGGCTGTGATACTCTAACATGAGGCGTGTGTGACTCTAACAGGGGCATGTTGCTCTAACTAGAATGTGACTCTAACATGAGACTGTGTGACTCGAACATGAGCTGTGACTCTAACATGATGACTGTGTGACTCTAACATGAGACTGTGACTCTAACATGAGGCTGTGACTCTAACATGAGGCTGTGTGACTCTAACATGGCTGTGACTCTAACATGAGGCTGTGACTAACATGAGGCTGTGTGACTCTAACATGAGACTGTGACTCTAACATGAGCTGTGTGACTCTAACATGAGGCTGTGACTCTAACATGAAGGCTGTGACTAACTGACTCAACATGAGGCTGTGACTCTAACATGAGAGGCTGTGACTCTAACATGAGCTGACGATCTAACATGAGCTGTGACTCTAACATGAGTGACTCTAAACTGCTCTAACATGAGCTCTGTGACTCTAACATGAGGCTGTGACTCTAACATGATGTGACTCTAACATGAGTGCTGTGTGACTCTAACATGAGGCTGTGACTCTGACTAACATGAGCTGTGACTTAACATGAGGCTGTGACTCTAACATGAGGCCATGAGACTGTGACTCTAACATGAGGCTGTGACTCTAACATGAGGCTATTGTGACTCTAACATGAGACTGTGACTCTAACAGGAGTGCTATGTGACTCTAACATGAGACTGTGTGACTCTAACATGAGGCTGTGACTCTAACATGAGGCTGTTGACTCTAACATGAGGCTGACTCTAACATGGAGGCTGTGTGACTCTAACATGAGACTGTGACTCTAAACATGAGGCTGTGACTCTAAATGAGACTGTGACTCTAACATGAGGCTGTGACTCTAACATGAGGCTGTGACTCTAACATGAGGCTGTGAGACTCTAACATGGCTGTGACTCTAACATGAGGCTGTGTGACTCTAACTGTCTGAACATGAGGCTGTGTGTGACTCTAACATGAGACTGTGACTCTAACATGAGGCTGTGAGACTCTAACATGACTGTGACTCTAACATGAGGCTGTGACTCTAACATCTAACATGAGAACTGTGACTCTAACATGAGACTCTAACTGTGTGACTCTAACATGAGGCTGTGACTCTAACATGAGGCTGTGTGACTCTGACATGGGACTGTGACTCTAACATGAGGCTGTGAGACTCTAACATGTGACTCTAACATGAGAGGCTGTGTGACTCTAACATGAGGCTGTGTGACTCTAACATGAACTGTGTGACTCTAACATGAGGCTGTGTGACTCTAACATGAGGCTGTGACTAACATGAGGCTGTGACTCTAACATGAGGCTGTGACTCTGAACATCTGTGACTCTAACATGAGTGACTCTAACTGTTGTGACTCTAACATGAGCTAACGTGACTCTAACTTGAGGCTGTGACTCTAACATGAGGCTGTGACTCTAACAGACTCTAACAAGGCTCTGTGACTCTAACATGAGGCTTTGACTCTAACATGAGGCTGTGACTCTAACATGAGACTGGTGTGTGAGACTCTAACATGAGACTGTGACTCTAACATGAGGCTGTGAGGCTGTGACTCTAACATGAGGCTGTGTTGACTCTAACATGAGCTCTGTGACTGACTCTAACATGAGGCTGTGACTCTAACTTGAGGGTGTGACTCTAAACAGGCTGTGAGACTGTGACTCTACTGTGACTCTAACATGAGACTGTGACTCTAACATGAGGCTGTGAGACTCTAACATGAGGCTGTGACTCTAAAATGAGACTGTGCTACTGTGTGACTGCTGTGACTCACTGACTGGTGACTCTAACATGAGGCTGTGACTCTAACATGAGGCTGTGACTCTAACATGAGGCTGTGTGACTCTAACATGAGGCTGCTGTGACTCTAACATGAGACTGCTGTGACTCTAACATGAGGCGTGTGAGGCTGTGACTCTAACATGAGGCTGTGACTCTAACATGAGCTGTGACTCTAACATGAGGCTGTTGACTCTAACATGAGGCTGTGTGACTCTAACATGAGACTGACTCTAACATGAGGCCGTGACTCTAACATGGGCTGTGACTCTAACATGAGACTGTGACTCTAACATGTGGACTGTAACATGAGGCTGTGACTCTAACATGAGGCTGTGACTCTAACATGAGGCTGTGACTCTAACAGAGGACTGACTCTAACATGAGGCTGTGACTCTAACATGTGGACTGTGTGACTCTAACATGAGGCTGTGTGACTCTAACATGAGGCTGTGACTCTAAATGAGGGCTATGACTCTAACATGAGACTGTGACTCTGACTCTAACATGAGGCTGTGACTCTAACATGAGACTGTGTGACTCTAACATGAGGCTGTGACTCTAACATGAGGCTGTGACTCTAACATGAGACGGTGTGACTCTAACATGAGGACTGACTAACAGGCTGTGACTCTAACATGAGACTGTAACATGAGGCTTGAGACTCTAACACTGACTAACATGAACTGGCTGTGACTCTAACATGAGGCTGTGACTCTAACATGAGGCTGTGACACTCTAACATGAGACTCTAACATGAGGCTGTGTGACTTAACAAGGCTGTGTGACTCTAACATGAGCTGTGACTCTAACATGAGGCTGTGACTCTAACATGAGGCTGTTGACTCTAACATGTGACTCTAACATGAGGTGTGACTCTAACATGAGGCTGTTGACTCTAACATGAGGCTGTGACTCTAACATGAGCTGTGACTCTAACAGCTGTGACTCTAAACATGAGGCTGTGACTCTACATGAACTGTGACTTAACATGAGGCTGTGATCTGACTCTAACATGAGCTGTGACTCTAACATGAGACTGTGACTCTAACATGAGGGCTGTGAGACTGTGACTCTAACATGAACATGAGACTGTGACTCTAACATGAGACTGAGGTGTGACTCTAACATGAGGCTGTGACTCTAACATGAGCTGTGACTCTAACATGAGTGCTGTGTGACTCTAACATGAGGCTGTGTGCTGTGACTCTAACATGAGGCTGTGACTCTACATGAGGCTGTGACTCTAACATGAGACTGTGTGACTCTAACATGAGGCTGTGACTCTAAACATGAGGCTCTCTAAATGCTGTGACCTATCTAACATGAGGCTGTGTGTGTGACTCTAACATGAGGCTGTGACTCTAACATGAGGCTGACTCTAACATGAGACTCTAACGACTGAACATGAGCTGTGACTCTAACATGAGCTGAGCTGTGACTCTAACATGAGACTGACTCTGTGACTCTAACATGATGAGCTGTGACTCTAACATGACTGTGATGACTCTAACATGAGACTGTGACTCTAACATGAGGCTGTGACTCTCAACATGAGGCTGAGGCTGTGACTCTAACATGAGGCTGTGACTCTAACATGAGGCTGTGACTCTAACATGACTGTGTGACTCTCTAACATGAGGCTGTGACTCTAACATGAGCTTGGACTCTAACATGAGACTCTAACATGACTGGCTGTGTGACTCTAACATGAGGCTGTGACTCTAACATGAGACTGTGACTCTAACATGAGCTGTGACTCTAACATGAGGCTGTGTGACTCTAACATGAGGCTGTGATCTAACATGAGGCTGTGACTCTATGACTGACTAACATGAGACTGTGACTGACTGACTCTAAATGAGGCTGTGACTCTACATGAGGCTGTGACTCTAACATGAGGCTGTGACTAAACATGAGGCTGTGACTCTAACATGACTGTCTAACATGAGGCTGTGACTCTAACATGAGCTGTGACTGACTCTAACATGAGGCTGTGACTCTAACATGAGGTTGTGACTCTAACATGAGGCTGTGCTCATAACATGAGGCTGTGACTCTAACATGAGGCTGTGACTCTAACATGAGGCGTGTGACTCTAACATGAGACTGTGACTCTAACATGAGGCTTGACTCTAATGAGGCTGTGACTCTACTACATGAGGCCTGTGACTCTAACATGATGAATGTAACAGCGCTGTGACTCTAACATGCGGCTGTGACTCTAACATGAGGCATGTTTGACTCTAACATAGACTGTGTGACTCTAACATGAGGCTGTGAGACTCTAACAGGCTGTGACTCTAACATGAGGGTGTGACTCGAACTCTTCTCTAACATGCGGCTGTGTGACTCTAACATGATGAGCTGTGACTCTAACTTGAGGCTGTGACTCTAACATGAGACTGTGACTCTAACATGAGACTGTGTGACTCTAACAGAGCTGTGTGACTCTAACATGAGGCTGTGATGAGACTGTGACTCTAACAGGACGTGACTATGACTGTGGTGACTGCTGTGACTAACATGAGACTCTATGAGTGACTCTAACATGAGGCTGTGACTCTAACATGAGGACTGTGACTCTAACATGGAGGCTGTGTGACTCTAACATGAGGCTGTGACTCTAACATGAGGCTGTGACTCTAACATGACACTGTGACTCAACATGGCTGTGTGACTCTTAACATGAGCTGTGACTCTAACATGAGGCTGTGTGACTCTAACATGACTGACTAACATGAGGCTGTGAGACTCTACATGAGGCTGTGACTCTAACATGAGACTGTGACTCTAACATGAGGCTATGTGACTCTAACATGAGGCTGTGACTCTAACATGACTGACCTCTAACATGAATATGTGACTAACATGAGACTGTGACTCTAACATGAGGCTGTGACTCTAACATGAGACTGTTGACTCTAACATGAGGCTGTGACTCTAACATGAGACTACATGATGAGCTGTGACTCTAAAATGAGGCTGTGACTCTAAACATGAGACTGTGACTCTAACATGAGGCTGTGACTCTAATATGAGACTGCGACTAACATGAGCTGGACTCTAACAATGAGGCGTGACTCTAACATGAGGCTGTAGTGACTCTAACATGAGCTGTGTGACTCTAACTGATGACTCTAACATGAGGCTGTGTGACTCTTAACATGAGGCTGTGTGACTCTAACATGAGGATGTGACCTAACTGAGAATGTGACTCTTTAACATGAGACTGTGTGACTCTAACATGAGCTGTGACTCAACATGAGACTGTGTGACTCTAACATAAACTGACTCAACAGGCTGTGACTCAGGCTGTGATACTCTAACATCTGTGACTCTAACATGAGGCTGTGACTCTGACTCTAACATGAGGCTGTGACTCTAACATGGATGTGACTCTAACATAGACTGTGACTCTAACATGACTGACTCAAACATGAGGCTGTGACTCTAACACTGTGACTCTAACATGAGATGACTGTGTGTGACTCTAACTGCTGTGTGACTTTAACATGACTGTGTGACTCTAACATGACTGTGATTCTAACATGAGGCTGTGAGACTCTAACATGAGGCTGTGTGACTCTAACATTGAGGCTGTGACTCTGACTTGACTCTAAAATGCGGCTGTACTCTAACATGAGCTGTTGACTCTAACATGAGGCTGTGTGACTCTAACATGAGCTGTGACTCTAACATGAGGCTGTGACTCTAACTGCTTGTGTGACTCTAACTGAGGCTGTGACTCTACCATGACTGTGACTCTAACATGACTGGTGACTCTCTAACATTGACTTAACATGAGGTGTGACTCTAACATGAGGACTGTGGACTCTAACATGAGGCTGTGACTCTAACATGAGACTGTGTGACTCTAACAGCTGTGATGGCTGTGACCTAACATGACTGTGACTCTAAACATGAGACTGTGACTCTAACATGAGGCTGTGACTCTAAAAGACTGTGAGACTCACTGTGACTGTGACTCTAACATGAGACTGCTGTGACTCTAACATGAGGCTGTGACTCTAACATGAGACTGTGTGACTCTAACATGAGGCTGTGTGACTCTAACATGAGGCTGTGACTCTAACATGAGGCTGTGACTCTAACATTAGTGACTGTGACTCTAAATGAGGCTGTGACTCTAACATGAGGCTGTGGACTCTAACATGAGCTGTGACTCAACATGAGGCTGTGTGACTCTAACATGACTGACTCTAACATGAGGCTGTGACTCTAACATGAGCTGTGACTCTAACATGAGGCTAACTGTGACTCTAACATGAGGCTTTGACTCTAACATGAGGCTGTGACTCTAACATGAGGACTGTGTGACTCTAACATGAGGCTGTGAGACTCTAACATGAGGCTGTGAGACTCTAAACATGAGGCTGTGACTCTAAAATGAGGCTCTGTGACTCTGACATGCGGCTGTGAGACTCTAACATGCGGCTGTGACTCTAACATGCGGCTGTGACTCTAACATGCGCTGTGTGACTCTAACACATGATACTGTGTGACTCTAACATGAGCTGTGAGACTCTAACATGAGGCTGTGACTCTAACATGAGGCTGTGACTCTAACATGAGGCTGTGACTCTGAACATGAGGCTGTGACTCTAACATGAGGCTGTGTGACTCTAACATGAGGCTGTGACTCTAACATGAGGCCGTGACTCTAACTTGAGGCTGTGACTCTAACATGAGACTGTGTGACTCTAACATGAGGCTGTGACTCTAACATTAGACTGTGACTGTGACTCTAACATGAGGCTGTGACTCTAACATGAGACTGTGACTCTAACATGAAGCTGTGACTCTAACATGAGACTGTGTGACTCTAACATGAGGCTGTGACTCTAAACATGAGACTGTGTGACTCTAACATGAGGCTTGGACTCTAACATGAGGCTGTGACTCTAACATGAGACTGTGTGACTCTAAACATGGACTGTGACTCTAACATGAGGCTGTGACTCTAACATGAGGCTGTGTGACTCTAACATGAGGCTGTGTGACTCTAACATGAGACTGTGACTCGAACATGAGGCTGTGAGACTCTAACATGCGGCTGTGACTCTAACATGAGACTGTGTGACTCTAACATGAGGCTGTGACTCTAACATGAGGCTGTGACTCTAACACGAGGCTGTGTGACTCTAACATGAGACTGTGTGACTCTAACATGAGCTGCTCTGACTCTAACATGAGGCTGTTGAGACTGTGTGACTCTAACATAAGACTGGGACTCTAACATGAGGCTGTGACTCTATTATGAGCTGTGTGACTCTAACATGAGACTCTAACATGCTGTGACTCTAACATGAGGCTGAGACTCTAACATGCGGCTGTGAGACTCTAACATGACGCTGTGACTTTGAACATGAGGCTGTTGACTCTAACATGAGGCTGTGTGACTCTAACATGAGACTGTGACTCTAACATGAGGCTGAGACTCTAACATGCGCTGTGACTCTAACATGAGACTGTGTAACTCTAACATGAGGCTGTGACTCTAACATAACATGAGGCTGTGACTCTAACATGAGACTGTGACTCTAACATGAGGCTGTGACTCTAAACATGAGGCTGTGGACTCTAACATGAGACTGTGACTCTAACATGAGACTGTGACTCTAACATGAGACTTTGTGACTCTAACATGACTGAGGCTGTGACTCTAACATGAGCTGTGACTCTAACTTGAGACTGTACTCTAACATGAGACTGTGACTCTAACATGAGGCTGTGACTGACTAACATGAGGCTGTGACTCTAACATGAGGCTGTGACTCTAACATGAGGCTCTGTGACTCTAACATGAGGCTTGTGACTCTCAACATGAGGCTGTGACTCTAACATGAGGCTGTGTGACTCTAACATGACTGACTGTGACTCTAACATGAGGCTGTGACTCTAACATGAGGCTGTGACTCTAACATGACTCTGTGACTCTGACATGCGACTGTGACTCTAACATGCTGGCTGTGACTCTAAACTGAGGCTGAGGCTGTGTGACTCTAACATGAGACTGTGTGACTCTAACATGAGCTGTGAGACTCTAACATGAGGCTGTGACTCTAACATTGAGGCTGTGACTCTAACATGAGGCTGTGACTCTAACATGAGTGCTGTGACTCTAACATGAGGCTGTGTGACTCTAACATGAGGGCTGTGACTCTAACTTGAGGCTGTGACTCTAACATGAGACTGTGTGACTCTAACATGAGGCTGTGACTCTAACATGACTGTGTGACTGAGACTGTGACTCTAACATGAGGCTGTGACTCTAACATGAGACTTGACTCTAACATGAGGCTGTGACTCTAACATGAGACTGTGTGACTCTAACATGAGGCTGTGACTCTAACATGAGGCTGTGACTCTAACATGAGGCATGACACTAACATGAGCTGTGTGACTCTACATGAGGCTGTGACTCTAACATGAGACTGTGTGGACTCTAACATGAGGCTGTGACTCTAACATGAGCTGTGACTCTAACATGAGACTGTGAGACTGTGACTCTAACATGAGACTGTGTGACTCTAACATGAGGCTGTGACTCTAAATTGTGTGACTTCTAACATGAGACTGTGACTCTAACATAGGCTGTTTGACTCTAACATGAGGCTGTGACTCTAACATGACGCTGTGACTTAACATGAGCTGTGTGACTCTAACATGAGGCTGTGTGACTCTAACATGAGACTGTGACTCTAACATGAGGCTGTGAGACTCTAACATGCATGAGGCTGTGACTCTAACATGAGACTGTGTGACTCTAACATGAGGCTGTGTGACTCTAAACATGAGGCTTGACTCTAACATGAGGCTGTGACTCTAACACGAGGCTGTGTGACTCTAACATGAGACTGTGTGACTCTAACATGAGGCTGTCGTGACTCTAACATGAGGCTGTGACTCTAACATGAGACTGTGTGACTCTAACATGAGGCTGTTGAGACTCTAACATGAGGCTGTGTGACTCTAACATGAGGCTGTGACTCTAACTAACATGAGGCTGTGACTCTAACATGAGACTGTGTGACTCTAACATGAGGCTGTGACTCTAACACTTAGACATGTGTGAACTCTAACATGAGCTGTGACTCTAACATGAGGCATGTGACTCTAACATGAGGCTGGTTGACTCTAACATGAGGCTGTGACTTTAACATGAGGCTATGACACTAACATGAGACTGTGTGAACTTAACATGAGGCTGTGACTCTAACATGAGACTGTGTGACTCTAACATGAGGCTGTGACTCTAACATGAGGCTGTGACTCTAACATGAGACTGTGTGACTCTAACATGAGACTGTGACTCTAACATGAGGCTGTGACTCTAAACATGAGGCCTGTGACTCTAACATCTGTGTGACTCTAACATGAGGCTGTGTGACTCTAACATGCGGCTGTGAGACTCTTACATGACGCTGTGACTTAACATGAGCTGTGTGACTCTAACATGAGCTGTGAGACTCTAACATGCGGCTGTGACTCTAACATGAGACTGTGACTCGAAAATGAGGCTGTGAGACTCTAACATGCGGCTGTGACTCTAACATGAGACTGATGTGTGACTCTAACATGAGGCTGTGACTCTAACATGAGGCTGTGACTCTAACATGGAGCTGCTGACTCTAACATGAGTGGCATGCTGTGACTCTAACATGAGGCTGTGACTCTAACATGAGGCTGTGACTCTAACATGAGGCTGTGTGACTCTAACATGAGGCTGTGACTCTAACATGAGGCTGTGAGACTCTAACATGAGAGCTGTGACTCTAACATGACTCTAACATGAGGCTGTGTGACTCTAACATGATGAGGACTCTAACTGTTGTGACTCTAACATGAGGCTCTGTGACTCTAACATTGAGGCTCTGTGACTCTAACATGAGGCTGTGACTCTAACATGAGGCTCTGTGACTCTAACATGAGGCTGTGACTCTAACATGAGGCTCTGTGACTCTAACATGACACTGTGACTCTAACATGGCTGTACTTACCTCCCACAGAGAGCTGGAGGGTGTGGCTCTGAGAGGAGAAGGTGTGGTTGAACACCTGCAGGTGGTAAACACAGGTGTAGTTTCCTTTGTGGGCGGGGCCAGTGTCCAGAGAACAGGAAGTGTGCAGAGTGATTGACAGCGGGCAGGGTGTGGTTCTGAGCGAGGTCCACAGTGGGAGAGAGGAAGCTGGAAGGAGCCTCCTGGGAACTGTGGCTCCACAGAGCATTTGACCCTGAACTTTGACCCCAGCATCACCCGGACCCCCTGCGGCTGGGCCTCGGAGGACCCCGTCTAACACAGACAGGGAGATGATTGGACGATTCAGTAAGTCTGTGGAGAGAGAGGATTGGATGGAGAGGTTTCATTCTTTACCCGACTGAGGCCTGAGTCAGAGGTCAGAGGTCACATTCTGAGTCCAGTGGTCTCTTTTACTGTCGACACAAATGTTTAACTCCAAAGTAAATCAAGTGGTCAAATGTGTGAGGTGAGGGCAGAAGGAGCATGAGAGGAAGAACGTGAGGCTCAGAAACAGTTCATCTTCTGTCAGTGGAACATGTGGTTTGGAGCCGAGCTCAGACTTTGGAGGAACCATTTTTATTATTTTCTATGTTAAAGGCACTGATTAAAAGTCTGTGTTCATGTTAAGGAAATGAATATTGAAATTATTTCTGTATTTCCATGTAATAAAACAAGATCAGATAGAATACTCTAACCCATGTGTTTGGGGGGCATTATTGGGATGATTGTCCTTTTTGTAAATCTTATCACCGAGCTCGAGAGACAACCCTTAACATTTATTAGACTTTCACTTTTACCTGAACACACCACCTCCAGACCCTGAGAAGAGGTGTCTGTGCTCCAGACACACTCTGTCACTGTAGACTCCATCACACAGGCAGGCCGGATCCCCCACACAGGACTCTGTGGAAAACCATCTCTTGTCTTCCAGAAACAGCAGAGCCACAGTCCAGGTCTCGACACACAGCAGCTGTTTTCCCCAAGACCCAGAGGTCCCGGCGGTCCCAGGGGTCAGAGTTCACCCCTCGTCTCCACTCTCCTCTGTGTTTCACCTCCACAGTCCCAGCACAGCGACTGGCCCCTCCCACCAGCCTAAGCGGCTCTGAACAGACAAGAGACAGAGTGAGCCCCGCCCCTTTTACCTGAGCAGCTGAAGCCCCGCCCTTTACCTGAGCAGTGAGGAGGTTGACAGCGGCTCCAGAGGAGCACTTCCCTGAGCTGGAGCGGGGACAGTCCATCAGAGCAGACTCATGGCCCTCACAGTGGAACATCTGCAGTCCCAGAGGAGAGAGCGCCCCCTGGAGGAGAGAAGGAGCCCCACAGCCCAGCTCCCTGCACAGCACCTCTGCACCCAGCAGGTCCAAGGCCCCTTCACAGACCCAGGTCCAGGACTGGTCCCAGATCTGCACTGATCCTGAGCACAGGCCGGACCCCGAGACCAGCCGCACCGAGTCTGTGGACACATGTGTCACATCACCGCTCTGAGCCAATAGGACACACACATATATGTGACATCACCGCTCCGAGCCAATAGGACACACACATGTGTGACATGAAAGAACATGATGAAGCACAGAGGAGAAAGAAGAGAGGAGACCAGAGAAAGTCAGATGCCCTGAAAGAGAGAGAGAAAGGACAGAGAGAGATAATGTGGGTCAGTCTGAGGACGAGCTCTTCTGGTCCAGAAACATCTGCAGGTAGAACACTAAAGCTGTGAACACATGAAGCTCTTTCACTTTATTCTGACAACTCTGGTTACTTAAAGTAACTCAGGTTCTGTGAGTGCAGGGACTCGGGTCGGGCTGGATCTTTTGGGCCTGATCTAAACTCTAATTGGACGTTCCACAGAGATCTTTTACAGCTGACGTTCCTCTGGAGAAACTAGAGATAAAACATGATTCAAGTTAAACATGGACAGATTCACCAGACACTGGGACAGATGGGATAGATACAGGGCACATGTGCCTGCTGACATTTTATTTTCAGGTATTTGATCTTTCACTCTCTGGTTTTGGTTTGTTTCTTTGTATTTATAATATAAAAAGTACAAAATCAAGACAAAGATGTGAGAGTCACAGTAGAAATGTAACATCAGACCTGAAACACACCTCCAGACCCCGGCGTGAGGGAGACGAGTCTGTGCTCCTGACACTGTGGTGGTCCCAGCCCAAACCCTCTTCATTATTCATATTTGGATATTTAGAGAGCTAATGCTAAGCTTTAGCATCAAACTGTTCATCCTCTGTTATATTGAGCCAATAATACTTCCATAATGACTAACTCCAGCCACAGAGAGGAGCAGTCTGTGAGGAACATCTGAGAGAGATTCAACCTGAGGATTTAAGACCAGACTTTTACCTGAACACACCACCTCCAGACCCCAGGAAGAGAAAAAGTCTGTGCTGACGACACACTCTGTCACTGTCGACTTCTGCAGAGAGAAAGGGCTGATCTCCCCCACACAGGACTCTTTGGAAAATCATGTCTGATTTCTCCAGAAACAGCAGAGCCACAGTCAAGGGCTCGACACACAGTAGCTGAAGCCCCCAGGACCCAGGGGTCAGAGTTCACCCCTCGTCTCCACTCTCCTCTGTGTTTTCACCTCCACAGTCCCAGCACAGCGACTGGCCCCTCCCACCAGCCTAAGCGGCTCTGAACAGACAAGTGACAGAGTGAGCCCCGCCCCTTTACCTGAGCAGGTGAAGCGCCGCCCCTTTACCTGAGCAGGTGAGGTTGACAGCGGCTCCAGAGGAGCAGGTCCCTGAGCTGGAGCGGGGACAGTCCATCAGAGCAGACTCATGGCCCTCACAGTGGAACATCTGCAGTCCCAGAGGAGAGAGCGCCCCCCTGGAGGGAGAGAAGGAGCCCCACAGCCCCAGCTCCCTGCACAGCACCTCTGCACCCAGCAGGTCCAAGGCCCCTTCACAGACCCAGGTCCAGGACTGGTCCCAGATCTGCACTGATCCTGAGCACAGGCCGGACCCCGGACCAGCCAGTCACCGATGCTCTGTGGAACCACACATGTGTGACATCACCGCTCTGAGCCAATAGGACACACACATGTGACATCACCGTCTGAGCCAATAGGACACACACATGTGTGACATCACCGCTCTGAGCCCAATAGGACACACACACACATGTGTGACATCACCCGCTCCGAGCACATAGGACACACACATGTGTGACATCACCGCTCTGAGCCAATAGGACACACACATGTGTGACATCACCGCTCCGAGCCAATAGGACACACACGTGTGACATGAAAGAACATGATGAAGCACAGAGGGGAAAGAAGAGGAGACCAGAGAAAGTCAGATGCCCTGAAAGAGAGAGAGAAAGGACAGAGAGAGATAATGTGGGTCAGTCTGAGGACGAGCTCTTCTGGTCCCAGAGACATCTGCAGGTAGAACACTAAAGCTGTGAACACATGAAGCTCTTTCACTTTATTCTGACAACTCTGGTTACTTAAAGTAACTCAGGTTAAGACCAGGCTTTTACCTGAACACACCACCTCCAGACCCCGAGAAGAGGAAGAGTCTGTGCTGACGACACACTCTGTCACTGTCGACTTCTGCACACAGTCAGAGCTGATCTTCCACACAGGACTCTTTGGAAAGTCATGTCTGATTTCTCCAGAAACAGCAGAGCCACAGTCCAGGGCTCGACACACAGCAGCTGAAGCCCTAAGGACCCAGGGGTCATAGGTCACCCCTCGTCTCCACTCTCCTCTGTGTTTCAGCTCCACAGTCCCAACACAGCGACTGGCTCCTCCCACCAGCCTGAGTGGGTCTGAACAGACAAGAGACAAAGTGAGCTCCACTACTTTACCTGAGCAGGTGAAGCCCCGCCCCTTTACCTGATAAGCAGACGCCCCACCCCTTCTTCCTGACTCCTCTTCCCAGTGCTGAGGCTCACAGGCCCCCCAGTTATCAAAGCGTGTTTGTGTCTCGGCCAATCACTGCAATTATCCGTTCATTTTCTTTTGCTTTATCCGGGGCCGGGTCATAGAGGCAGCAGACTGAGCAGGGACTCCCAGACTTCCCTCACCCCGGACACTTCCTCCAGCTCTTCAGGGGGGATCCCAGGGCGTTCCCAGGCCAGCGAGACATAGTCCCTCCAGTGTGTCCTGGGCTTCCCCGCGGGCCTCCTCGGTGGGCATGCCCGGGGGCCTCTTCTCTGTGGGACATGAACACCTCCCCAGATGCCCGAGGCTTTGTCCAGCTGAGAATCCAGAACAGATGGAGGAGCAGTGGCTCTACTCTGAGCTCCTCCCGTGTGACTGAGCTCCTCACCCTTTCTCTAAAGTAGCGCCCAGCCACCCTGAGGAGGAAACTAATTTCGACCTCTTGTATCTGTGATCTTGTCTTTCGGTCATCACCCAAATGTCATGACCAAAGGTGAGAGTAGAACGTAGATTGAGTGGTAAATCTCACTCCTCAGCCTCCTCGGTAAGGTCTACTCCAGGGAACTGGATGAGGAGAGGAGCCGGACCGACCGTCACAGTCAAACCTCAGATTCAGGAGGGCAGCAGTGTGGAGAAGACTTTCAACCATGCGTGAGTGGCTTACGCTTGGAGGGGGTTGCTTGCCGGAACAGAGTCTGGGGGTTTACGGGGGGTGGCCCGCCTGGAATGCCCATTGCTGGTCAAGGAGGTCTGGGATCCGGGGGTCCTTTGTTTCAGCGGCTGTCCGGCCCCTGTCTGACCGGAGCAGGAGCTGCTGTGTTCATTGCAGTAAGTTACCAGACACCTGTTCCCAGTGCATTGTGAGATCTCCTCAGGGCTGCTCTTTATCAACCGGAGGTTCTGTTTAGTTTGTTTTTATGTGCACAGACTTTGTCAGGGGACGTTCGAAGAGGAGGTCCGGTTTGGGGTCACCACAGGATCATATCTCTGCTGTTTGCAGATGTTGTCCTGAATGCACCTCGGGAAGACTGCCTCACCTCATCACCTGTCCTCTAAGCTTCTCCCTCCACGAGCAGCAGTGGAAATGAATGATCTGCTCTTTTAAGTGTCTCCTGTCGCTGGCTGCTGTGAGCGCCTTTTAAGAACTACGCTTCTTGATCTGCTGCTGCCTTCACATGTGATTTAGGAGACCACGGCTTAATCCTTAAGGACTTGCCATATAATCACAGGGTTTCATGAGAGAAGTTCGGAAATTCTACACACGTGAAACAGCAACAAGAACAGGACCTTTAGCGGAACTTTTCCTTTAGTCCCATTGGATTCAGTGGAAAAGATGTGCAAAAAGTCTGATTGGGTTGCGACAGGACAGGGGATTGCTCAATGAGGAGAATGGTGACTTGTTTTGTTGTTGGCAAACGGCTGATAAATAAATGAGATCTTATAGATACTTTTGGAAGTGCTGCGGTGTGTGGATTGTGGCCGCCCATCTTAGTGTTAAATAAAGCCTTCGATCAAAAAAAACAAGATTACTAACCAATGAATTCTGAATTTGTTTTGTCCGGTCAGAAGTATGGGCTCTGCAGAGTATTTCCAGATCACATGAACGCAGCATCTCTTAGTTTTACTTCTTTGTACTGAATCATCCCATCTGTAAGTAAACAGACAAACAAGAGAAATAGGGGTAGTGACAGGTCATTTGCAGAGATGTACAAAGTCAGCAACAGTTTTATGACCTGCATATGTAAGTAACAGTATGGCGGGACTTATTTGTGCACTGTATGGTTTTAGAGAGGACTTAGTAAATACAAGGGATTTCGCGGACCCAGTGCAGCGTACCACACGTGACTCGGTAAGTGAATGCTATCTGTGTCGCTGTGTGTGTGTGCGTTTCAAGTGAGGGGAGAGCTGGAGAAAAAAGACAAAAAACCTCTTTAACAGCAGAAAACAATAATGACAAAGAAAAGTGAACACACAGAACACACAAGCGGAACAGAACCCCAGCAGCCAGCGGTGACGACAGCTCAACCCACTGACACAACAACAGGAAACAACCGCTCAACGCCGCAACCTAGTACTCAACCACCGCACTACCTCTTCCTTCCACTCCCCTTCCTCTCATCGCCCCTCACAGCATTGAGGGCGTGATTCTTTGTGAAAGGCAGGAATGTTAAAACAGATCCACCAATAATAAAGCGTGCATGTTGTCACTGTCATGTCACGAATTTGTCTAAGGACTGGATGAACTGAATGGTGGCCCTTATTCTGTACGGTGGCAATGCCTGTGAGTCCAGTGCGTCCTGTGAGTCCAGTGCGAGTCCGTGATGAGTCGCAGTGCGTACGCAGTGCGTCTCAGTGACGTCCGAGAATGCGTCCAGTGGTCCAGTGCGTCCTGTGCGTACCATGGTGCGTCCTGTGCGTCCAGTTGCACGCTCCTGTGAGTCCAGTTCGTCTGTGAGTCCAGTGGTCCTTGTGAGTCCAGTTCGTCCTGTGAGTCCAGTGCGTCCTGTGAGTCCATGTGCGTCTCCAGTTGCGTTCCTTGTAGAGGTCCTGTCGTGTCTCTGTGTGATTTCTCAAGTGCGGTCCTGTGAGTCCAGTGCGTCCAGTGCGTCCTTTGTGCCGTCCCAGGTGTCGTCTTGTAGTTCATCCAGTGCGTTCTTAGCAGTCCTTCTAATGGTGTCGTCCAGTGCGTCCTTTGCGTTCCATGTGACGGTCCTGTGGCGTCCAAAGTGCTGTCCTGTGAGTCCAGTTGCGTCACTACTTCAGGTGTGTAGCTCCAATGTGCGTGGCTGTGAAGTCCAGTGCTGTCCGCATGGGAGTTCCCATAGGGGGCGTCCAGTTGCCGATCCTGCGTGAGTCCAGTGCGTTTCCCGGTGAGTCACTGTGCGTCCTGTGAGTCCAGTTTTGTTCCACAGGTGCGTCCTGTTCGCCAGTCCCAGTCGCCCGTCCTGTGAGTCTCAGTGCGTCCAGTGGAGTCCTAGGGTCCAGATGCATCCTGTGGTCAGTGCGTCTTCCTCGCTGAGTCTCAGTGCGGTTCCTTGCGAGCGTTCAGTCGCGTACTGTGAGCTTCCAGTGCGTCCTGTGAGCTCCATGCGTCCTGTGAAGTCCAAGTGCGTCCTGCGAGTCCCCTGTGCAGTGAGTCCAGTGCGTCCTCTGAGTCCAGTGCGTCCTGTGAGTCCAGTGCGTCCTGTGAGTCCAGTGCGTCCAGTGCGTCCTGTGAGTCCAGTGCGTCCTGTGAGTCCAGTGCGTCCTGTGAGTCCAGTGCGTCCAGTACGGCGCGTCCTGTGCGTCCAGTACGGCGCGTCCTGCTTTGTCAGATTGTAGATGTTGTAGCAGAAGCTGAAATTCCCTAGTCATTTTCCCATTTTTTATGGGGAATAAACATATTTTAGTCTGATTCTATAATGATTCTGTAAATATTAGCTGTTTGTCTTTTTGTTTGATTTGATATGTCTTCGTGTTGAGCTTGGTGGGGGAGGGGCAGACTGAAGGTGGGTCTCTGATATGGACATGGGACCAGTGTGTTGTGGAGACTCAGATGTTGTGGATGTGTGATGCCTCTCTCGGCCCATGAGTGGAAGTGTGTGTGTGTTTTGTCTTGTCGCAGTATCTCTGTGTGTGTGACTGTGGCAGAGTGGTTAGCTTCAGTGTGAGTGTCTTTACCTGCGGAGCTGTTGTTCTAGGACAGGACCCCTGCACAAAGAAAAGTCATGTCACAAGATGGCGGCTGTCGGTCGCATGACACAAAATGGCTGCTGTTGCCGCCAGTGACGCGCACAGGCCCATTTGATCAGTTTGGTGGAAACAGGAAGCTCACTATCGCTCTGATCACACTCTGGGGTTTGACACACGATTATTTAAGACGTCTTTTCACTCATAAAACACTTGAACAACATTTAAGGACTAAAGAATCCTCAGTGTTGGACAAATGTGTTTTCTCCTTCAGCTTCAGCCTCCTGAGCTGTGAACGTGCCCAGTGTTCTGCAGAAGGAGGACACACAGTTTTGGGAGCTGTGTGTGAAACATGAACTGTGAGTCCTGTTTAGGAGAAAGGACTTGAAGGAGATGGAGTCAAGTCAACTGCAATTAGAGTTTGATCCAAGCACAAAAAGGTTCATTTAAGAGTTTGTTTTGAATCAAATGGAGACAAAGAGAATATTCAGTATTTACTGCTGTATTCAATGTGAACTCTGACCCCACAATGTGAACTCTGACCCCACAATGTCCCTCTGACCACACAAGAACATGGATATTGAATGTCAAACTGAAAAAGTGACAAAAGTCTGAACATGATTCCACTTTTGAGGTGAAAATATGTGTTTCTGGAAGTCAATGTGACATAATGTGGCTTTAAGAGTGACCAGTGTGGGACTCTTTCATGTTTTTGATGCTCGAAATACACATTCGATTGGTCTTTCACAAACATCAGGAATATGTTTCTTCATGCCTGACATTTAGTAAATACCAATGTATTTGAGAATGTTCCCGAGGTTAAAGCAACGCGACTGTGCAACAGGTGCCATGAACCGAAGAGAAAGAGAGGGTGTCGACTGACGGTGGCGAGAGGAGTAAGGGACAAAAACCAGGAGTCAGCGACTTGCGCGAGAGCCATGTCCACGAACCAGGACTGAACCAGAGGCTGAACTGAAGCAGGACGGGGACCAAGGGGTGGAAGGCAGGACGGAACAGGACGGAACAGGACGACCGGACGGAACCGGACGGAACCAGGAAGTGAAGCAGGACTGAACAGGACTGAACGAGGAGCACTTGAAAGTATGAGTACGCTGTGCTCAGGACTGAACCCACGCGAGGTAAACGCAGGACTGAACCAGACTATGACTAAAGACTGAGTAACAGGTCGATGTGGAAACAGGAACTAAACCAAGACTAAAAACCGGTCTGTCGTGAATTCCTGTTTTTGAACACATTTATTCTTCATCGTTTGTTGGTTTTTTCCTCGTTAAAACTCCAGAGCTCGGCCTTAATCTTGGTGTGTTTTGACATGATTTAAGTGTTATGACACAAAGAGAAGATTTATGTATTTATTTATTTATAAACCAGTGAGAGGGCACAGTCCAGTGTAGGAAAACCAGTGAGGAATGCACATCAGTGTGAGCTAAACCAGTGAGGAGGTACGAGTGCCGTGCTTGCGGACAGAGCTAAACCAGGAGGAAGCACCGAGTCCAGTGTGAGCTCAACCAGTGAGGATGCACGAGTCCAGTGTGAGCCTAACCAGTGAGGATGCACAGAGTCCAGTGCGACAGAGCTAACAGTGAGGAATGCACGAGTCCAGTGCGACAGAGCTAAACCAGTGAAGAGGGAAACGAGTCCCCGTGCGAAAGGCTAAACCAGTGAGGAGGTACGAGTCCAGTTTGAGCTATAAACAGTGAAGGATGCACGAGTTTCCAGTGTGAGCTAAAACCATGAGGAGTTGAGCGAAGCAACATAAAGCACAAAGTGTGATGTTGAACGACCAGCACCGATAGAGCAAGCGGGTCACCTTATGTCATGCTGCCGATGCACAGCGAGGCTAAAACCAGTGAGGTGGGTACAGAGTCCAGTGTGAGCTAAAAGCGGAGGCAGGTAGTGGACGAGTGTCTCATGTTGTGTGGGTGTATGGAGTGTAGCCAAAGTTTTGTGTCGACGGTTTGTGGTGATTTGAACCGTGTGGTTATGACGTGATAGATGTGGATGACTAGAGGTTCTGTGTGATGGTCAGTTGAAGAGGGTAATAATCAAATTAAAAGGTTTTTACTCATGTCTTTTTGTTACTTGTTTTTCCTGTGAGGATCGATGAGGATATGGTGTAGTCAAATAGTTTCTGAATCAACGCTCAGCCTACCAGAGCTGCTGTTAACTAAATTCTGGTGGTTCTTATTGAACCCTCCCAGGAGTCAGTTTGACCAACTGCCCTTCCCATGACGTACACGTGTGAAATTGGACATTTGACAGCTGTACGCGTTTCGAAAGGCTTGGGTATCATCAGAACAATCTCCAGGAGATGAAGAGCCCTCTAAGTATGAGATCCACAGGCATGAATAAGTATGCGTGTTAGGTGGTTATCGTTGTGGTGGATCCACGGGACTGTGTGGGGATATGGAGCGAGTGTTGTAGCCACGGTGTTATATATGGTGGTCGAGGTGTTGTTAGAAGTAATGTGTGATGTGGGAGGGTGTTCTGTCACATGGTTCTGGGTTATGGTCGTACGTGCGTGTGGGAGTTCGCGTGTAGCAGGGTAGATTGTGATGTCATTTTAGTAGGCAAGAGTGGGATTCGCCTATTGTAAAGTGTGTCAGCGGTTGTGTTTGAAGGGCGTGGTTGTTAGGTGGTGACATGGATTCATTGTTTACGAAGGTGTTATGTGGAGGCAATTGAAGGCGGCGTAGGTTGTTCGGGTTGGGTTGGGCGGGTTGACAACGGTTAGAGTACTGGTTTGTTGTGTGGTGGTTGGTTGGTTTTTCCGCTAGGTGGGCTGCTGAGTGTTGTCTTGGGGTCCAACGGTTTGGTGTGTTTGTGGGGGGGTGCAGTGTCTTGGTTTGGTTTTGGTTGTGTGTGTGTTGTGGATTTGGTTGTGTGTGGTTTGGTGTTTGTGTGCAAAAATCGAGTTGTGGTGCGTTTGTGGTTGCTTGGGGTATTGCTCTCGCTATTGTAGTGGTATTGAGTTCGCTGCTTTTTCGCCAATATGGCCCGCGGAGACCTGCACTCTATGTCGAAGACACCAATCGTGCTGGGTGTTGTTTTTATCGGGTGTCGTTGTTGGATGTGGGGCGCTCAAAGCGCGGTGTTTGTTGTGTTTGTGATTGGTGGCTTGAGGCTCGGTTGTGGTTCCTTGGTGGTTGAGGCGGTCCCCCTCACCTGGTGGGTGTGTCTGGGTTCAGGGGTGGTTTATGGTAATTTTTTTGGGACGGTCTGACCTCCCCAAAAAGCTGCTGCCGAGGTGTTTGTCCTTGTGTTTAAAGGTTCGTAGTGTGGAGGTAGGGTGGTTTTGACTCGTCTGGTCTCACATGATGAGTGTGTTCCTTAAACTCGCTCACAGTGGGGTCAATGCCCCCGGTCTGGGCGTCAGTCTATGCCTTGTGGTTGGTCGTCATTTGCTCGTTGCCATTGGCCCTGCTGACTCCCGTGTGATCTGTAGTTGAACTAAGATGGTGTGTGTGATGATGTATAGTCGGAAAGGTGTTTGGGTTGGAGTGATGGTTTGCGTTTTGTTGTTTTGTGGTACGAGTGGTGTTGCTGTCTCCTTGGTCGCGTTATGGGTGATGGGTTAGTCATAGTCGGAGACGTTTGTTGTTTAAGTGGGTTACTGGTGTGTTGTGATTTCTTCTTTTTGTGTTCTCTGGGGGGTAGTTGTAGTTCAGGTGTGGTTTGCTTATGGTGTGGTGTGAGTGGAGTCTCCATATGTGGCCAGTGTGAGTTTTTGTTTATGTGTACTTCCTTACGCGTTCTGGGACATTTCTGGAGTCTTCCACGTCCCGCTGCGTCAAGTCTGGCCTGGACCCTCTCTGTAGGAGTCAAATTAGCTGTCCAATTGAAGGGTGTGGTGTTGATCGGTGCTCGTGTAAGAGCCGGGAGAACGAACATTGTGAGGGAGGAAGAGCGACCTCTCAGACGCACAAGCGCTTGTAGTCTCTTTGCCTGCGTATCCAGTTTACCACACTGTCTTCTGGTATATGGACTCATGAGTGTTACCACCTCCGACTCATTGGATCCCCAGGCCCATAGTACATTTCCACCTCTTTGCGGGCTTAAGATGGTGGGCTCCACCGTCCGTGATGGTCGCCGAAATCAGAGACGTAGCGGGGCGGAATTCGCTAATAGCCCTGTCGGGTTTCTAGGTGTTGTGATGTGACCAGGAGCCGGTGTTTTATAGCTGACGCGCAAGGATGACAGACAAGTTTTTGTTGCGCAGTTGTGAGGAGAAGGCAAGGAGAAAGTACTCAGCCCCGTGGAGATCTGTAATGAATCGTCGAGACCGTAGTGTAGAAGCTGTTAAGTTCTGAGCCAGTTTCCGGTTGTCTGCAGCGTGGGGGCTCTGGGCTTCAGTTGTGAGAGGAATTACCTGATTCCGTATTTTGTGATCTAGCTCTCGGACACCGAATTCTTTTGTAATCTAGTACTTCCATTTTGTAGGCCCCTGTTCTCCCCTGTGCGCTGCCATCCTTCTCTGGCTTAACTGGCCTCAGTTTTGGAGGAACCAGGGTTTGTCATTGTTGAAAGTGACTTTGGTTTGTGTTGGTATGATGCTGTCCTCACAGAATCGAATGAGACGTCACAGTGTCCGTAAAAACCCATTCTGTATGTCCAAACACGCACGTAGCTCCTTCCACTGCCTCACTGGTCCACAGGGCAAAAAATGATTTCTCAGTCATAGTGCAAAACACTCCGGGCTGAGAGGAGGGCCTCGTCGGTAAGACAACTTCCACATGCCGGCTACAGAGGGAGGCAAGGGGAAGCAGGGGGTTCTTTGACGTTGGAGGTGTAGTGTCAAGTATCGACTGATGCGGCGGGCAGACGGTTCAGTGTCAGGAGCATTGACATTCTCTTGCTTACGAAGGGGGACTTCGTTGTATCTGAGGTGTGGCAGGAACTCCTCGCTCGTCTTCCGCCCGCAGACGCCAGCACTGTTCTGGGAAGCGGTCGTAACAAATGTGTGGCGCGTTAGCCTCTGCGCCACGCTACACTAACTGTAAGTGCCAAGAGTATCGACCGCCTCACCTCCACCTCCACCTCGCCGCGATGGTCCCAGGGGTGAGTTTACAGCGACCCGAAAAGATCTGTGGAAACTGTGTATGACACCAAGATTAGTTATATTAATTATTTATTGTTTTTTGTATGAGTACAGGTTTTGGGCCCTATGACTCTTTCAGACTCTTTTGTTGTTTTCAGTGGCTGGACAAATGTAGATTTGTTCTGAATTTATTCCTAAATGTCTTAATTTCCTTTTAAATCCCTATAGACACTCACCATTTATTTATACTTGATGTGACATGAGTCATTTTGGAAGGCAAAGGGAGTATGAAACTAGTGCAATGCTAATTCAGGAAATTTTGTCTGCATTTAAGATAGCACATTTTTTCATTCCGCTGTTGCTGCTTGGCCTTAAAAAAGTTTCCACAATATGGCATTAAACGTATCTCTCTCCAGACAAGCAATAAGCACCACATTTTTTTGGAACAATAAAAAACAGCAACAATCAATTAAATACCAAAACTTTATAAGAAAACAATAACATCTATTCCAACCCCCCATGCGAAAAGTGACATAGTGTCCCTTTAAGTGTTGAGATGACTGACATGTGATACAGGTCTTGAGCGGAAGTCAAAGATCCGGTATCGCACATGATTTTGATGTCATCTGTCGATAACTGATTCAGCACATATAAAGTTGTTAAAAATAGAATGTATTACGTAATACGTTGTGTAGCAGTGGGACACGCGTGAACCACAGAAGGGTCACATGCGGCGGACGACTCTTTAAGGACACGTGCACATGTAAAATGTCTGAGCTCCTAATCGTGTTATAACCTTGGTCCCTCATCAGAAACATACCCGGAGTTATATTGTGGTTCATTCCTATACAAGCACTCAAAAGTGGAGCCCCAACCTCCCCAACCTGTCCCCGAGAGCCGCCCTGATCCGCTGTGACGGGGCCCCTCTCCCTGTGCACCTTCCCCAGCCCCTGTCACCCAAATACAGCTCCGTTCTGGGGTGTGTGTGGACGAGGAGGGCAGCGGGTGGTGTCATAGCCCCTGCTCTCCTCAGGACATCGGGGCAGAGCGGGCTAAATCTGGTGCGGTTATGAAGCCGGTGAGACGAGAGCCTGGCTGAGTTAAATTCACCTTTTACAAAATCAATTGTGGCAGAGCGAGACAATGTACCAACTATACATGGTTTCTTTTCAATAACCTGAACATATGGGACTCTTTAAAGCTTTATTATTTTTATTTGTAGTAGTCCCAAATAAAAGAAGCTTCAACATGCATTTTATGGATTCATGTAGGAAAAAAAATGACTTTAACTGTCCCTGTTACTGCATTCAAGTCAAAGAGAAGAAGACAAATATGTGAGAAGCCTTCTCAGCTTTGTCCCAAACTCAGAGTATCCTCTGACTCTGGCACTAGGCAAATAAAAAGTACTAGAACAGTTTATTGTGCATTATCACTATCATAGCTTATTGTTTTAATGATAATGAAACGATACAGTTTGCTGTTGGCTGGGGAAAAAAGCAGCACCTCCAAATCCGTTCAAGTATCTCGGGGTCCAGAGGAAAGGATGGAGCGTGAGATTGACAGTCGCTGAATCAAAAGGTCGCTCAATCTACGTTCTACTCTCACCCATGAGCATGAGCTTTGGGTAATGACAAGCGGTGGAAATGAGTTTTCTCCGCAGGGTGGCCTTAGGGGGAGGAGCTCAGTCACACACACAGGAGGAGCTCGGAGTAGAGCCGCTGCTCCTCCAGCTGAGGTGGCTGTTTCAGATGTCTCCTGGGACAAATCCTCCCTGGGAAGAGGCCCTGGAGAAGACCCAGGACATGCTGGAGGGACTATGTCTCTCCACAGAAAGACCTGGAGGAGGTGTCTGGGGTGAGGAAAGCCTCCCTGCTCAACACTGCTGTAGTCACACACCTGGGGCCGGGACTACTGCGTCCCGGCCCCAGGTAAGCAGAACAAATGAATGGATGATATTGATCAAATTCTCCATTACGTGTACTATGTACTACGTACTATGTACTTTGTACTGTGATGGACCAATGGTGTGGCACTTCTAACTTTGGCTTTATAACTGTAAACAAACCGTCTAGAGCGACCTATGTATGACAAGAAGAAGTCAAATTGGATTAAGCAAAAGAAAAAGCCGTTTTCACCGATTTTGAGTTGTGTTTTCCCTCTTCAAAAGCCACAGATGTGGTCAATTCTGCAGTCGGAGGTGAGTGAAAGCACGTGTGTGCTCTGTGTCCCCCCGCGTCCCCCCGCGTCCCCCCGCGTCCCCCCGCGTCCCCCCTGTCCCCCCGCGTCCCCCCGCGTCCCCCCGCGTCCCCCCGCGTCCCCCCGCGTCCCCCCGTGTGTTCTCGTGTGTCGGAGGTGAGTGAAAGAACGTGTGAGAGCTGGTCTTTTCACTAAGACCCCTCCAGGTAACACTCCAAACCGCTTTGTGCCTTTGTACACTTCCACCTGCCTGTTTACCCCTCCGCTCCAGAAGGGTCCCTGTGTGTATCCCCCCGTGTGTGTGTCCGTGTGTGTGTCCCCATGTGTTTCCCCCCTGCGTGTCATCGTGTGGGAGGTGCCCAGGACAGGTAATGAGTGGCTGGAGGCGTGCTGAATGACTGCACGCCTGTGAGAGTGTGAAATGATCTGACACACGCAGGTGCCCCGCCTGTCCTCACAGCCGTGTGCAGACGGGGACGGGGGGGCACATATGCCCGCGTACCACACCTACACTTCAGATTCTGGGTAGTACATGGTTAGTACATTCGGTTAGTACTCACCTTTCACCGAAAACCACTGCAATTTGACATTTCTCTTGTCTCTTGCTCATGCTACTTTACCACGCTTTATTTGCCAAATGACATGATCTGGTGTGGAAATGAAAGCGGCACTAGTTTGGCTGCGTTCACACTGGCACTAGACTAAACCAGGACCAAACCAAGTCTACTGCAGGACAAGAGAAAGGACAGATGCTCAGAGTCGCCTCCTTCATCAACAAAGAAAACATGTTCGATTTTTTAAAGCTGAACTATGTTACTTTTCTGGTTGGTGGATTTGCTACCTTCTGGTCTCCCCTGCTTTGCCTGATACAGTATGTTGCACAGTATGGCATTAAACTGATTTCAATTCAATTTCAAGTATAAAATGTATCTAAAGTGGCTCAGCATTAGACACAGGGCAGACCTGATAAGCCCCGCCTCTTCTTGCCGCGGCTGGAGGCACTTTTACTCAACCACGTTACACGGTCACATTTCAGGGTTTGCAGCGTTGTTCTCCTTTCGGCCAGAAGAAACGCAGAAGGTTTAAAGCAGGTAAATGAGAGTTCTCTTCACCCTCGTGGTCTCAACTCAACCTAAAAACAGGAAAGTTTTTGTGGGGGCTAAAAGTGGTGAAAGTCTCATCCGTAATATTCGCCCAGAGGTTGTGGACAATAAAGCACGGCCGTAGTATCTGTGCCCATTTGTCTTCAAGAAGGAAATGAGTAAATCCAATAGAGCAGGATAAAATCTGAGTGAGTGGGGGGCCGTGAACTGATAAACGCGCTGGTTTCCGGCCACACACCATCCGTCATGGGGAGGGGTCCTGTGGTCAAACTGTCTGCCGGTCCCATCCAGAGCATCACCTCGTGTGGGCGGGGCCAAGGAGCCGTCCAGAGAACGCACCAGCTGAAACTCACATACTTAGACACAAGTAAAGAAGCCAAATCCCCGAATCCCCCCGTTCTAACGCTGAAATAACGATCAGAGTTGGAGTTTTAACGCTGATTCGAGCTCCGCGGCACGTTTAGGAAGCGTTTGGATGCTTTCATGACAGCACTGTAGAGCTGAAGGCGGACCAACTCCATGGTGAAGGTGAAGTTACAGGTCACGAGACAACCTCGAGTACGAGTGCATGTGTTTCACAGTCGTTTTGAGCGTTTAATGCCATACTGTGGAGCTTTGAAGGCAAAGCAATGGCATCTCCATTCGGGCTGTAACTAACCATTATTTTTAGTATAGACAGCAATTCTTATTTTGATGAGTCAATGGGTCCAATTATCATTTCTATTGAACTTTGAGATGAAAAAAATATTATTGATGAAAATCTGACTTCATTTCTTTTCTTTTTTGACATTCTGTTTAATGTCACAGTCTTTGTTATAAATGTTTTTTGTAAGTGTTTTAGAGTCTGTATAATTCAGACAACAAAATATATAGACACAAATGGTTTTTCCATTTAGTCACGATAAGTCAGTTCAAACGGACGAGCGTTCCAAATACCAGTATAATATGGTTTGAAAATGGAATAAATAGATATAAAAAAGAGTGTTTTTGCTAGCTCACAGGGCCGTGTTCTCCCTCAGGGCGAGTCTGCGTTGTTCCAGTGCAAATGGATCCACAGCGACTGATCTGACTGAAGAGGCCACTCAGGTCAAAAGCGTTCTCCTGCAGCCCCGTAATATCTGCACCTCCATTCCAACCACGTCCCTCCTCCGCCTTCAGAAGACACTCCATTTCACACTTGTTTACCGCCCTCTCTGGAGATCTAAAGTTCACAAATCGCATGCATTTTTAATTCTAAATTAAGCCAGAGAAATTCCGCGTTCCCGTTGCCACATTTTTGACAAACATGACCTCCCCTTGCGCGGCTGGCGGTGGGGATTAGCGGGTACAAAAGTTAGCCCCTTGCTCGCACCACGGCTTAAGGCTATTGGGGCGCAGATTAGAATATCTCTCAAACCTTCATGGAGATAAGCGGGTCCATCAGAACGTAATGAACCTATGATCTCCGAAAGCACATGCCACATTCTTAATTCTTTACACTTATTCAGATTTCTCTGTTTTAAGACTTAAACGTGAGCTGGCTGATCAAAGATTGGACACGTCATCCCTGTATTGTCTTGTTCTGCCCATGCTGCCATATATACAGCGCTATTTTTTATTATCTCTCCAATAATGACCGTTTCTGGGACGTCCAACATGACAAGAGCAGATGTGACGAGGTGAGAGAGGGAGAAATGGGCCACGCTCTGCAGTGATAGATCTCAGACCACTGTGCTCTCAATTAACTGGAGTCCTGCAGGTTAATGGAAGCTGGGATTGGGGTAGAGTGTTGTTTAGAGAAGGGTTCGGGCCCATGCTTATCTCTGGTGGCACGCTGGACATGGCAAAGAACCTCTGTTTTAAGGTCTTCTCACGCCATGCAACCAGGACCATCAGAAAGGCATGAGACTGGAATGTCATTTTATTTGAAATGATTTTAGATATTCGTCTGGAGTTTGAGTCCTGGGCCTTTGTGTCTGAAGTTTAAACACCAACCCTCCAACTCTTCCTGACATTGCATTGCCACATTCCTGGTTCCTTTTTACTTTTCTCATTACCCTTTAGCTTTCACCTGTGGCTCGTTGGCTGATGAAGCTCGTGCTGCTTTCACGTGGTGTCAGATACATTACAAATACGACTTTCCCAGTGGAAGTTGTACGTGAACACAACACAAGTCATTTGTTGGAAGCAGCACTTACGGTCCAAGAGATAGACTGCAGAATATTCCTTATCACGGGAACATTGAGCTCCTACTGAAACGAAGCACCTTCTGAGATACTTTCTTCTCACACAAACAGAACAAAGAAGAAACACGAAAGCATCAGTCACTTCAGCAGATTGTGTGTCACTTTGTTCAGTTCCAGTTGTTAAGTTTGTGTGTGTGTGTGTGTGTGTCTTTTTTCATGACTTCACCTCTTAGAGAAAAGTAGTATTCAATAGTATTCAAGAGCTTCTTTGAGTTTGGACCATTGACCTCCTGTTTTCTGGATAATAATCATATATGATCTGTTTTTAACTCTTAACCTGTACATATATTTCAATAAAACCTTGAATCTTGTCTTGTCCGTTCCTTGGTTTAGTGGCACATTACCAGTGGTCCCATGCTCCCCCTGACTGTAACCACGGTTACAAAAGCAGTGTATCTTACTTGCTCAATGGGTTCATGCCAAATGGACTTCTTTTGAGCCTTTACCCATGTTATAATTTGTTCAGTACCAAAGTTGTTTTTCTTCGTTCATGCAGTAATCCTGTGCACGAGCTCCTCTCCCTCTGAGCACTCACAAATCACTCTGTTTAAACTTTACCTAATGGGAAGAATCCCAAAGTCTCCTGCGTAGTTATAGGCCCATAAATCATCATTGCCACATGGTTGTTTTTTTATGGGTGATGCTTATTGCTTTCAGCAGAGGGCGCTCTAATGCAAATTCGATGTCTTTAAAATGAGTGTTTCTACATAGGCATTATTTTATGCTCGGAAACATAAAATGCAAATGCTAAGGAGACCAAACGCATGTTCAGGACAACCTGCTCACACAGACACACAGGCCGAACGTCATGAGGAACATTTGAATCTGATTGGTCGAAGCGTCACAACAGGAACAAGCCTCGACTCTTGTTAAACCAGTCAGAGAAAAGCACAGACTTCTTCTCGTCCTCAAACACACAAAGTGCTTCTATGTGCACGGTTAAAAACACGAAGCACGTCTGTCAGTGTCGCCGTGTTTGTTCAGGCTCGTCCTTTTGACTTCAATGCTGCGCTGTGATTGGTCCGTCCTGGTGGCGGGAGAAGGACCAGATGATTCTCAAGAGTTTGTGACCTCATCAGTATCACGAGAGTTCATCTGCCTGTCCAGATCACATTTAGCAGCCACTAAGGACTGCAATCAGAAGAGTGTAAAGTTCTATTCTCTACAAACATGAGCCCAAGGAAAGTTCAACAGTGCCTTCTGTTATCTCCCTGCACAGAGGCCTGTTCTTCTGTGTGTGCTGGGGTGAAGGGAGCTGCTGGAGGTACAGGCCGGGACTAAACTGGAGATTAGGTGGTTCTGAGGATGGTCACTGCTTCACCAGGCTCTGCTTCTGCTCTGGACGCAACACTCGACTGCTCTAACTCCTGTGCGTGCTCGTGATGAAGACCTTGCTAAACGCTGAAGAGAAACGGTCATGAAAACAGACCCGACACAAACACTTTCCCAGAACTCATTCATCGCTCTTAGTTAAAGCTGCACTATGTAACTTTACAGGTGGAGGTTTGCTGACAGCTTGTTTCCATGGAGATGTTATTGCGCGCATGCAAAGTTCCACAGAATGGCATTTAACGGATCGGCCAATCAGAGTAATTACTAATGTGCTAGTAATGTGCTTTTATTTATTGATGATTAACATGATCTTACTGTGAGCTTTTCCACAGATATGACCTGTAATTTGACATCATAGTAGTAGCAGTATAAGTAGTATTAGTAGTAGTAATAGTAATATTAGTAGTAATAGTAATAGCAGTAGTAGTAGTAGTAGTAACAGCATAAGACAATCTACTTGTTTGGTGGATTGTTGACCTCGTTTACTGAAGTTTCCCAGCAGGGGGCACTGGCGAGTGAGGAACAGCCCTCCAGAGGAAAGAGGCTGAACTCAGAGGAGATGCAGCCTGACACAGAGCTCTTCCCTGGGGCAGCCCCCTCTCCCGCTCACAGATCTTTTACTCAAGATGCCGAGGATTAAGAAGGGAAACACTGCAGGCCTCTGCGCTGTCGTCCGGCATTACGAAGACCAAACTCGTGGTCATGATCTTCTGCACAAACTGGACAGAAACACCAGAAGGAGCTGGAAATGAGGACTGCTGCTCCTGGAGGTTCTTTCCATGTGAAATCTAATGGAAGTTGTCAAAAGTGTTGTGCGCAGAGCCGCCCGACTGGCTCTGAGCACGTCTGGTCTGGTCACTGAAGATCTTTTCACAGGCATTTAAAAATGACTTTTGTTGGACTCGTTGATTTCAGCTGTCGACTTTTTACACCACCGCCGTTTCACTAAGACAATACCTCCAGGAAATGAGCACGGAATAGAGCCCCTGCCCCACTCAAAAAGGAGAAAATGATGCTATATATTTGTATTCTTTTCATGTTTGAAGATGTAAACTGTGTGAAAGAGTGCCATCAAACCTGAATGATCCGTATTATAGGACGGTTAGAGTCGATAACGCCACCACTGCCAGGGCCGGATCAAAGGTCAAAAGGCCCAACATTGAGGGTCCTAATCTGCGTTATTAAAACCAGGACAAATCCAAAGTACTGCACTGACTCCAGGCAAAGGTTTTCAGCGTTGGAACATCAATGGTCAGATTCAACATTTCCGAATTTTCTTCTTTGAAAATGCCTTACAAACGGACAGAAGAATATCCACCACTTCAAGAAAATATGTCAAAAGTGCGTCAAAATAAAAACATAAAAATAAGTTCCAAGTAGATTCTGACAGTGTCCGTCCGGGCCGTACATTCTGCCGTTTCGTGCACACACCACTTTGTTCATTCTTCGTTCTGTGAAATAATTCGTTTTTTTTCTCTTTTTGGGCGTCTCACCCGGGCGCGTGGCACATTTCAAACGCTGCCCGAGTTTTGGCGGGAGCTCATTAATAATTCACGGAATGAGACTGGAGAATTTTAGTGCAATTTGCAGCTGCAGAGTCGCACTTTTTTGTTGTTGTGCTGAGAAAACATGTCGGCCATCTTTGAACTGTTCCAAAAGAGAAACCCAAATGTAAAGACACGGACAAGGGCGTGTAGCCTATACATATAGATATATATCTATATATATCTTTTTATACATATATGTATAAAAAGAATGCAAATCTATTTTAGAGCCTCGACATGTCAGATTAGATGGAGACATGTTGTACAGCTGCTTTTGCCTCTTCCACACGACGACATGTTTCACTTCAACGGTTTGAAATGTTGTATTCATTTCTACATTTTGGGGTGAAAAGCTGAGTTTGAGTACATAGTTTCTTACGTCTTTTAAAATGTGTATGTCTTGGGAATGTGAATGTGCAGAAGGCAAGAAAACGTATATATACATATATATAAATTATTATTATTATTATAATATCATCTGATGGCAATCCCAGTGAACATTTGTTTAATTTGTGGCATTAATTTGACAAAGTTCTAGCTATATTTTATCATTTATATTCTTTGCTGTTTTATTTATTTTTGGGAAATAAAAAAGAACGGTCGTCATTGTTGAAGATGAGCTTTTACTGTCGTTTGTTTTTTATTCCAAACCAAGAGGAAAAAAAGATGTTTCTAGATTCATAGTTCTAAGTGTTCAGATAGAGACAGGGTCAGAGGTCACAGTGAGGCGTGTGCAGCAGTGCTCTTATTACATGGTGCTTCACTGCCCTCTGCTGGCAGTACCGCAGAACGGCAAACGCTCAGGTTCAGAGTTATACATTTGACTGAAACGTCTCTAACGCTTGACCTTTCCTGGTGGAAGAACTGTAATGTGACAAAAAATGTCACACAAATTGGATGGATTAACGATTGTCCTTTTTTTGCATCTGAATTTCAGAATTTCACCTTCATATCGGCAAAGCAAATCAGGGTTCTAAAATTGAATCTTTTCCCACAATCTGCTACTTGCTGGTCTCCATGGAGATGTCATTGTATTTGTTTTGCTTGTGTTTGATTCCGTTTCAGGTGCAAACAATCCTGCTTTCTTAGTGTGAGAGCGCTCGCCTCCCCACAGACCTGACCGGTGAATTGGCCTGCCAACCCTGCCTCTATGGAGATAAGATACATTTAATGCCACATTCTGGAACATTCAAGGCAAAATAATGACAGCGTTCTCCTTCAAACGCTCCACAACATAAACCACACAGAAGACAAGATCCAACACACAAACTCCTTTGGCCTCTGAAGTTTTCCAGGACAGAAACAACTCAAGACAAATGATTTGATTTTCATTCAAACGTAATGGTTTTGTTTGATGAACGAAGCCCGACGTCAGGTTTGTCCTTCACACCGTAACACGCCGCGCACGCACAGCCTGGCCTTCGTTTTGTGGGTACGTGTACCCTGTGTGGGTACAGGGCGTTATAAATGAGGCGCTTAGACTTTGCTGTGTGTGATCTGTGAAAAAAACACTTGTGGAATATGTGGACAAAGCTTGGGAAGAGGTGGGCCGAGGTGGGCCAAGGTGGGCAGAGGTGGGCCAAGGTGGGCAGAGGTGGGCCAAGGTGGGCAGAGGTGGGCCGAGGTGGGCAGAGGTGAAATAGCGCCACACATGGCAGCTTGGTCAAATGGATCATTAACAAAGAAGTTAATTCAGTCAAACCAAGAGAAAAAAGTGCTTTACGATCTTTGTGAAGGTGGGCACAGTCACATGGGTGACAGACCCTTCACGTGCAGGAGCGTGCACGTGCACCATCACGCACTCGCTTCATGCACGCAGAGCAGTCACGTATTTTGAAGTTTTCCATCATTGCGCCTCTGTTCAGATGCCCTCCCTCAGTGTCACAGATCCTTTGTGCTTAGGCCAGTGTGGGCTACAGTCCGACACGTGCGCACAGGGCATTCTCACGCAGGCCAGTGTGGGCTATAGGCCAGTGTGGGCTGCAGTCTGACACGTGCGCACAGGGGATTCTCACGCAGGCCAGTGTGGGCTACAGTCTGACACGTGCGTGCGACAGGGCATTCTCAGCAGGCCAGTGTGTGGCTGACAGTCTGACACGTGCGCACAGGGCATTCTCACGCAGGCCAGTGTGGGCTACAGGCCAGTGTGGGCTGCAGTCTGACACGTGCGCACAGGGCATTCTCACGCAGGCCAGTGTGGGCTATAGGCCAGTGTGGGCTACAGTCTGACAAATTCGGCACAATCAGGCTCAGATTAGGACAGATTACTGATGGAGGAAAGTAGTATTGTTTCCATTGACCATCAAATTGCGCGTGGGTTTTTGTTTATTGTTTTTAATACGCTGCTACAGGCCACGCCCTCCAACGCCGATTAGTGTCTCCACCTCCATCTCGGAGAATGTCCTCTTCTTCCTCCTTTTCTCGTCGTCTGTAGCACCACGTCCACCCTTATGAATATGCTAACTATGTTAATTTGGTGATTTGCATAGCTATATATGGTGAATTGGGGCGGGCTCAGGGCGGAAACTCATGTGGAATTGGCGCCCCACAGAAGGTGGGTTGGGATTTAGGAAGAGGGAAGTGCGCACAGGTTTTTATAAATCCTCTGTCATTGTGGTCGTGACATTTTTCCTTTCCGGTACGCACGCTTTTATAAATGAGGCCCCAGAGCATCAAAACAGGAGCCTGCAGGATTAAACTTAGCCACATGGTGGCGTCAATAAGAGGCACAAAATGATGGACACACTCCAGAGCATCAGGCGTGTCTCAAGTGTGTGTCAGGCGTGTATCAGGTGTGTGTCAGGTGTGTGTCAAGGTGTGTCTCAGGTGTGTGTCAGGTGTGTGTCAGGTGTGTGTCAGGTGTATCTCAGGCGTGTCTCAGGTGTGTATCAGGTGTGTGTCAGGTGTGTGTCAGTGTGTGCTCAGGTGTGGTCAGGTGTGTCAGGTGTGTCAGGTGTATCTCAGGTGTGTCTCAGGTGTGTGTCAGGTGTGTCTCAGGTGTGTGTCAGGTGTGTGTCAGGTGTGTCTCAGGTGTGTGTCAGGTGTGTCTCAGTCAGTGTGTGTCAGGTGTGTGTCAGGTGTATCTCAGGTGTGTGTCAGGTGTGTCTCAGGTGTGTGTCAGGTGTGTGTCAGGTGTGTGTCAGTGTCTGTTAGGTTTATTGTGTGTCTGTTGTTTGTCTAATTGAATGTTTTTACCTGAACATTTAACTCTTGTAACAAAACTCCAGCTTTTTCATGTTGAAGCTGCTGCCGACAGAATATCAAGATGATTCAGTTTATAGATCATTGTGATTATTCATGTCACAATATAATCATAATGACAAAAAACAACAACATTTAGAAGTAAAAAAAAAGTCATTTAAATTCAAGCTAAAACTAAATGTAAAGTGCTCTTTCATTTGGCTCATTGTTGAATTACTTCAGAACGTGTTTGACAATGGGAAAGAAAGTTCATGAAGACTGTCACTTTTGTTGATCCGTGGTGGAAGTAATCATGAATAATGGTAAAACTGTGATGTCACTTACCAATAAACTCAAACGTAACATGGCGACGTCCCTACAGCTGACACCTTTAATAAATGAACACACAACACAGAGAATTATCCACACTGAAGAAGAAATCACAAACATTTACTCCACTGACACTCCAGCACGAGCCGCTGTCACCCCCACATCCCCCCGCACACCCCCACACACTCCCCCACACATCCCCCCACACCTCCCCCCCACACACCTCCCCACACATCCCCCAGTCCAAGGTCAGACTATTTCAGGCTCGTCTGGGCTTTGATGCGTGTTGTGACATGACAAGGTAACGCATCCAGGGGGTCAGCTGTGTTACAGGAAGACGCAACTCTATCCTCTCCGGTGTCTCCGGGACACTCCTGCATGTCTCCTCCTCTCTCTCCCCCTGTCTCCCCCTGTCTCCCCCCTCTCCCCCTCTGACAGTCACACGGATAAGCAATCCAAATATAGCGGTGTGTGGAGTCTGACAAACTGACCCTACGACCTCTGTCACTTTGGGTTAGTCTGTGCCAAGGTGCAGTTCCAGCTCCGCCCAGGCTCCGCCCCAGCGCCCTCTCTGTCAGCCCGCTTAAGCTTCACTCATCGGGAAATACTTTCCAACTGTCCATTGTAGTTTTGCTGTCGCCCAAAGCCACGAGACCTTTATAATGGCCAACCCGGATTTTTATTTGTTATTTTTTTTAAACTAACTCCAGCAGTGATTCACAGCAACATTAATAGTGAAATAAAACTGAACTTGATATACTTTTATATTTAGATTTAACCAGTAATGCTAATGTCGGTGTAATCCCTCATTCGTCCAGGAGGGTTCCATTGTAGAAAAACATTCCGTTGTATCATCTGGACTACGTTTCGACTATGACCCACAAACAAAGAACCACACACACATTGGAGATTCATTTCACCAGAGTTTGTACTGCATTCATCCAGAGATCCAGAATGACTCTTGGATGAGAGTCCAGATGACTACAACTGAATCTTTTTCTGCAACAGTAATGCTAATATTTGTGAAGGGAGTGGCTAAGGCAGTTTGACCTCTGACCTCTTGTGCATCTCTGTGGATGAATACAGTACAAACTGTGGTGAAATGAATCTCTAATGTGTGTTTGGTTCTTTGTTTGTGGGTCATATGACTTTTGGGCCTCACCATGTCATTTCTGCTTTGAGGTGGTTTAATCGGTGGTGTTTGGCGCCATCTGCTGGTCGTATCGTCCCTGCAAGAGGGCGAGGTGTTCTTTGGGTTGATGGTTTGACAAAAAGCTGTCAAACAAATGGCTGAAATAATCAAAATGCTGGGAGAAAACTCGTGGTCATGATCTTCTGCACAAACTGGACAGAAACATCAGAAGGAGCTGATGAGGAGGGACTGCTGTGTAATATGTATTTGCATATATTTTGTCTTAAAAAAAACACAAAATTGTCAGGTTTCTTAACCCATGTCTTGTTTTTGTTTGTTTCATGTTATTTTTAGTACAAAATGTGTTCATTTTTTAGATGTTTTTTTTTTTTTAATATATATATGTAGATTATGTCACAATTATTTAGAAATAAAGATTTTTACGGGCAAACTTGGATGTAAGACTTGTGTCTTGTGTCTGTGACCAAGGCCTTCAGCACCAGAGTCTGAGCTTATGACACACACACACACACACACACACACACACCGCAAATATCCTTCTGCAGTGGGAAAACTTTATTGACATTTGTTTCCAACACTTCATTCATTCAAGATATAAAATACATGAATACAAAGTAATGGTGTAGAGTGTAAACATTACAGGCTCCAAGGACCATGGCCCCTGTGCAAACATGTGTTTTACCATTAAATTGAGTGTATTTGATAATCAAACTATTTATCATTTCAAATTTCTGGGGCCACAAAAGCACACTCTAATTTCAGTGGTTCATAGAAGCAGACAGAATACCTGATTGACCTGATTATTTAAATATTGAGTGAGGTGTGTTCCTGTAGATCTTGCCGGAACTGCTGGCCCTCAGAGCGGCCCTCCGCTGGCCCTCAGAGCGGCCCTCCGCTGGCCCTCAGAGTGGCCCTCCTCTGGCCCACAGAGCGGCCCTCAGATCGGCCCTTCGCTGGCCCTCAGAGCGGCCCTCCGCTGGCCCCCAGAGCGGCCCTTCGCTGGCCCTCAGAGCGGCCCTTCGCTGGCCCTCAGAGCGGCCCTTCGCTGGCCTCAGAGCGGCCCTTCGCTGGCCCTCAGAGCGGCCCTCAGAGCGGCCCCCAGCGTCTCGATGAAGCGGTGCACATCACTGAAGGAGTTGTACAGAGGGACAGGAGCCACTCGCAGCACGCTGGGCTCCCGCATGTCACACTGAAGACCACAAGAGTACATCCTTTCACTCCTTTCTACACGTACTGTACATACATACATATATATATTTTGCATTTTACAGTATCATTAAAATACACATATTATACATTATTTGTATCGTTACTGACCATTAAACGGGATTTCTTTGGTAGCTCATGTTTTAGAACTTAAAAAGTTGGTTCACAAGAAATGAGTTATTGCACCATCTACTGGCAGCAGAGGGAATTACAAACCTTGCTTTCCTCTGACATGCTCATCAGGCACAATGAGTGTTTTTTGAGGGTCAGAAGGAGAACTCACACTAAACAAGATTCATCAAACAAGTGTGAATGAAGCTAAATCCAACCTCAGGGATGTTTTTGACGAGGGAACAATGTTAGCACAGGATTAAAAGCTCCAAACAGTGTTGTGGTTCTAGTGCTCTTCATCTCTGCGATACCGTGATACTTACAGCCACGCCTCTCCTCTCCAGCTCCTGGAACACTCGGCGTATGGGCAGGGAGAAGCAGAGGGAGAGCTGACAGCCCCTCTGCTCGGGGTCTGAGGGCGTGATGATGTGCACATAGGGCTTCTGAGGCTGGGACGGGTCTGGGCTGTAGTAGTGTAGGATCAGGTACTCCAGATACCCCGTCAGCAACACAGACTTCCTCCTCAGGGCCGCCATGCCTGCTTTGTGGAACACCTTCACTCAGGGGAAAACTGGAGGTTAAAATACTCCCACTTCTGTGGCGGTGCTTTGTCATGTGTTGAGATTTACAGTTGCAGTACCTCCAAACTGGCCTGCAGGGGGCACACCAGCAGAATGGGTTGGTTTGACAGTCTGAATCCACTCACTCCAGGCTGCAGATCCATCTCTGAAAAGTACAGTCCCACATCAGAAAGCACGTCCGGTTTGTGCTCCGGTTTGTGAGATGGTCTCATTTGTACCATTGTTCATTTGGAAGCGTGTCTTCAGGTCATGACCCCACCACCCCGCGAGCCTGTACACAAACGACACGTCAAGCACACCCGTAGAAGAGGAATGTTTAGTGAGACAGAGGTGAGAGTGGGACTCACGCTGGTCTGACCGTGTCTTTGTGCTTCTCGTGGACAAAGGCTCCAGCCAAACCTCCGGCCCCCGAATTCATATACTGCACACACAAGGCCCCGTATGAATGAAACCTAACATAGACACTTAGAACTTACATTTAGTAGAGCACTGAATGTGTGCAACTGCCTTTTCATGGCGAATGGTTTGTATCATGAATACAATATCTTTTTTAATTACATTAAAACCGAGCTTTTTGTCAGACTCTGTTTTTTGGAAGAGTGGGTCAAAAATGCCCCCTAAGCCACTGTCACCTCCACAAACTCAAAGAAACATAAAGCGCTGCTCTTCCTGAGGTTTGTCAGACGAGTTCAAACCTTGTAGGAGCACCAGCAGGCGAAGTCCACGTCCCAGTCATGGAGCTGCAGCACAGCGTTCCCCGCCGCGTGAGCGCAGTCAAAGCCCACGTAACAGCCCTGACCAGCACAAACAGCACACACGTTTGTGACAGGAAGCCAGACACCAGGGGGAGTCGTGGGGGTCCTGTACCTTCTGGTGCCCAGCCTCAGTGATGGCAGCCATGTTGAAGAGCTGCCCGGTGTAGTACTGGACACCGCTGAACATCACCACGGCGATGGAGCGTCCCTCCTTCTCTATCACGTCCAGGATGTCCTCGGTGCGCAGAGTCTCCTCCCCCTGAACACACCTCATACTCACACACACATTCCTCTTTGCGGGACATGTAAAAGAACATACAGGCCTGGGGGGCAGCAGCAGCATGCTCTGCTCGGGGTCCCGCCCTCGCAGACGGATCTGAGACTCCACTGCGTACTGACAGAAAGAACAGCAGCCACAGGCCTGTCACCGCGCTCACGCCGCTCGCTCAACACATGTCAGCTGAACACTATCGTTCATACTAAACATTACAGGGGTCAGGAAATAACCCCCCCAAAAAAGACATGAACAATGTGCAAAGTACTTTTCACTCTGTTCATGTGACAATATCATGGAGTTTGATTTCAGAAAAACTTTGCAACATTAATGAATAACAGTCTTTTGACTCGACTAAACTCACCAGAACCTGTGTTTGGGTTCTTTTGACCAGGAACACTTTTACTAGATGTTTAACGACATGTTTGAATGTTGGTTTAATACATGTCTTCTCCTTCTTCTCTCACTTACATGATCAGAGGGAAAGGCTTTGGCCTCCAGGAGGATTTTGTGTCGAGATGCCGTGGGTTTGTAGAAGGAAAGCTGCAGAAACGACATCAAGTCTGAGGTCAAACGATGGACACGTCATTATTTTATTACCATTTATTTTAACTATTGTTTTTCATTTGTGTAAAGCTCAGGCCAGTTACACACAGAGTCACACACAGAGTCACACACAGAGTCACACACAGAGTCACACACAGAGTCACACACAGAGTCACACACACACACAGAGTCACACACAGAGTCACACACAGTCACAGTCACACACAGTCACACAGTCACACACAGAGTCACACACAGAGTCACACACACACACACACAGAGTCACACACAGAGTCACACACACAGAGTCACACACAGAGTCACACACACACACACACAGAGTCACACACAGAGTCACCACACACACACACACACAGAGTCACACACACAGAGTAACACACAGAGTCACACACAGAGTCACACACAGAGCACACACACAGAGTCACACACAGAGTCACACACAGAGTCAACACAGAGTCACACACAGTCACACACAGTCACACACAGAGTCACACACAGACACACAGAGTCACACACAGAGTCACACACAGAGTCACACACACACACAGTCACACACACACACACACAGAGTCACACACACAGAGTCACACAGTCACACAGAGTCACACACACACACACAGAGTCACACACAGAGTCACACACAAACAGTCACACACACAGAGTCCACAACACACACAGAGTTCACACAGAGTCACACACAGAGTCACACCAGAGTCACACACAGAGCACACACACACACACACACACACACACAGAGTCCACACACAGAGTCAACAACACAGTCACACACAGAGTCACACACACACACAGAGCACACACAGTCACACACAGAGTCACACACAGTCACACACAGAGTCACACACAGAGTCACACACACACACAGAGTCACACACAGAGTCACACAGAGTCACACACAGAGTCACACACACAGAGTCAGTCACACAGAGTCACACACAGAGTCACACACAGAGTCACACACACACAGAGTCACACACAGAGTCACACAGAGTCACACAGAGTCACACAGAGTCACACACACACAGAGTCACACACAGAGTCACAGAGTCACACACAGAGTCACAGACACAGAGCCACACAGAGTCACAGAGTCACACAGAGTCACACACACAGAGTCACACACACAGAGTCACACACAGAGTCACACAGAGCAGAGTCACACACAGAGTCACACACACAGAGTCACACACACACACACACAGAGTCACACACACAGAGCACACACAGAGTCACACACAGAGTCACACACACACACACAGAGTCACACACAGAGTCACACACAGAGTCACACACAGAGTCACACACACAGAGTCACAGAGTCACAGACACACAGAGTCACACACAGAGTCACACACAGAGTCACACACAGAGTCACACACACAGAGTCCACACAGAGTCACACACACAGAGTCACACACAGAGTCACACACAGAGTCACACACACACACAGAGTCACACACACAGTCACACACAGAGTCACACACAGAGTCACACACACACAGAGTCACACACAGAGCAGAGTCACACACACACACAGAGTCACACACACACAGAGTCACACACACACACACACACACACACAGAGTCACACACAGAGTCACACACAGAGTCACACACACACACAGTCACACACAGTCCACAGAGTCACACAGAGTCACACAGTCACACACACAGAGTCACACACAGAGAGTCACAGTCACACAACACACAGTAGACACACACCACACAGAGTCACACAGAGTCACACACACACAGAGTCACACACACACAGAGAGCACACAGAGTCACACACAGAGTCACACACAGAGTCACACACAGAGTACACACAGAGTCACACACAGAGTCCACACACAGAGTCACACACACAGTACACACAGAGTCACACACAGAGTCACACACAGACACAGAGTCACACACACAGAGTCACACCACACCAGAACACACACACAGAGTCACACAGAGTCACACACAGAGTCACACACAGAGTCACACACTCACACAGAGTCAGACACACGAGTCACTCACACACAGAGTCACACACAGAGTCACACACAGAGTCACACACAGAGTCACACAGAGTCACACAGAGTCACACACAGAGTCACACAGACACAGAGTCACACACAGAGTCACACACACACACAGAGTCACACACAGTCACATCACACAGAGTCACACAGACACACAGAGTCCACACACATTACACAGTCACACACAGAGTCACACACACACAGACACACAGTCACACACGAGACACACACAGAGTCACACAGAGTCACAGCACACAGTCACACAGACACACACAGAGTCACACACAGTCACACACACACAGAGTCACACACACAAGAGTCACACACACAGCACACAGAGTCACACACAGAGTCAACACACAGTCACACACAGAGTCACACACAGAGTCACACACAAGTCACACAGAGTCACAGTCACACACGAGTCACAGAGTCACACACACACAGTCACACAGAGTCACACACACAGAGTCACACACAGTCACACACAGAGTCACACACACAGAGCACACACACACACAGAGTCACCACACAGAGTCCACACAGAGTCACACAGAGTCACACACACAGAGTCACACAGAGTCACACACAGAGTCACACACACAGAGTCACACACACACACAGAGTCACACACAGTCACACACAGAGTCCACACACACAGAGTCACACACAGAGTACACACAGAGTCAAACACACAGAGTCACACACAGAGTCACACACAGAGTCACACACACAGTCACAACACACAGAGTCACACCACACAGAGTCACACCAGAGTCACACACAGAGTCACACACAGAGTCACACACAGAGTCACACACAGCACACACACACAGAGTCACACACAGAGTCACACAGAGTCACACACAGAGTCACACAGAGTCACACACAGAGTCACACACAGACACACACACAGTCACACACACACAGTCACACACAGAGTCACACACAGAGTCACACAGAGTCACACACACACACACAGAGTCACACACACACAGAGTCACAGAGTCACACACAGAAGTCACACACAGAGTCACACACAGAGTCACACACAGAGTCACACACAGAGTCACACACAGTCAGTCACACAGAGTCACACACAGAGTCACACACAGAGTCACACACACACAGAGTCACACAGAGTCACACCACAGTCACACACAGAGTCACACACACAGTCACACACACACAGAGTCACACACAGAGTCACACACAGAGTCACACACAGAGTCACACACAGAGTCACACACAGAGTCCACAGTCACACACAGAGTCACACACAGAGTCACACACACAGAGTCACACACACAGAGTCACACACACAGAGCACACACAGAGTTCACAGACACACACAGAGTCACACACAGAGTCACACACACACAGAGTCACACACAGAGTCACACACAGAGTCACACACTGATGTGATCCCGAATACAGCAGGATCACATTACAGGGGTTTTTGCATATTCATTAAAAGACAATATACTGAAGAAGATATCCAAAAATGACATTCTGAGGTCTAAAAAGGACTTGACATTGTATAAAAAGTTGTAATAAAATAGAATTTTCCGCCACAAACAGACCAAAGTCTGTGGCTAAAGGACATTTTCTGCAGGATGTGACTTTGACACACCTCCATTGTAAACCCCCTAATGTTAATAAAAAGGATACAAAACAAACTTGACTCAGATTTAGTTTATCAACATTAACTGTGCCAAGTTTGAAGCAAATCCATGAAGGTTGAATTGAATTGTTTTCCTGAAATCTGTAACTTTTTCCGTGGAATGTGCCACAGGCTTTCTCTGTAGACTTGGGAGTATTTAATGTTAAACTGCTACAGCAGGTGAACCGGAGACACAGAACTGAAGCTGAGACTTATTTATTCACACATATGCATAAACCCCTATAATGTTACGCTGCTGTATTCCTGATCATGTCAGTATTTGTTCTGAATGTCATTGTCACACTGTGTGTGACTGTTGGGCCAAAAAAGGGGTTCTGGGAGTCCAGGGACCAAACGGAGCCGTGTTGAAAGCCGTGTTGAAACACACACAGAGTCACACACAAAGTTCACACCACAGTCACACAGAACACAGAGTCACACCAGAGTCACAGTCACACAGAGTCACACACAGAGTCACACACAGAGTCACACACAGAGTCACACACAGAGTCACACACACACAGAGTCACACACAAGTCACACACAGAGTCACAGATCCACACAGAGTCACACACAGAGTCACACACACAGAGTCACACACAGAGTCACACACACAGAGTCACACACACACACACACACACACACACAGACACAACACAGAGTCACACACACAGAGTCACACACACAGAGTCACACACACAGAGTCACACACACAGAGTCACACACAGAGTCACACACAGTCACACACAGAGTCACACACAGAGTCACACACAGAGTCACACACACACACAGTCACAGAGTCACACACAGAGTCACACACAGAGTCACACACAGTCACACACACACACACACACACACACACAGAGTCACACACACAGAGTCACACACACACAGAGTCACACACAGAGGTCACACACACACACACACACAGAGTCACACACAGAGTCACACACACACACACACACACACACACACAGAGTCACACACACACAGAGTCACACACAGTCACACACAGACACAAGTCACACACAGACACACAGAGTCACACACAGAGTCACACACAGACACACACCACACACACACACACACACAGAGTCACACACACAGAGTCACACACACACAAGACACACACAGAGTCACACACACACACAGAGTCACACACACACAGAGTCACACACAGAGTCACACACAGAGTCACACACAGACACAGAGTCACACAGAGTCACACAGAGTCACACACACAGAGTCACACACAGAGTCACAGAGTCACACACAGAGTCACACACAGAGTACACACAGAGTCACACACAGAGTCACACAGAGTCACACACACAGAGTCACACACAGAGTCACACACAGAGTCACACACAGAGTCACACACACACACAGAGTCACACACAGAGTCACAAACACAGAGTCACACACAAGAGTCACACACACAGAGTCACACACACAGAGTCACACACACAGAGTCACACACAGTCACACAGTCACACACAGAGTCACAGTCACACACAGAGTCACACACAGAGTCACACACAGAGTTCACACAGTCACACACAGAGTCACACACAGAGTCACACACACAGAGTCACACACACACACACACACAGAGTCACACACAGAGTCACACACACACACACACACACAGTCACACACAGAGTCACACACAGACACACACACACACAGAGTCACACACAGAGTCACACAACACAGAGTCACACACAGAGTCACACAGAGTCACACACACACACACACACACACAGAGTCACACACAGAGTCACACACACAGTCACACACACAGTCACACACACACAGAGTCACACACAGAGTCACACACAGAGTCACACACAGAGTCACACAGACAGACACAGACACAAGAGTCACACTCACAGAGTCACACACAAGAGTCACACACAGAGTCCACACACACACACACAGAGTCACACACACAGAGTCACACACTGAGTCACAACACTGAGTCACACACAGAGTCACACACAGAGTCACACCAGTCACACAGAGTCACACACACACAGTCACACACACAGAGTCACACACACAGAGTCACACACAGAGTCACACAGAGTCACACACAGAGTCACACACAGAGTCACACACAAAGTCACACACAGAGTCACACACACACACAGAGTCACACACAGAGTCACACACAGACACACACACAGAGTCACACACAGTCACACACACACAGAGTCAACACACACAGAAGTCACACACAGAGTCACACACACACACACAAGAGTCACACACACACACAGAGTCACACACAGAGTCACACACAGAGTCACACACAGTCACACACACAGAGTCACACACAGAGTCACACAGAGTCACACAGAGTCACACACAGTCACAGAGTCCACACACAGAGTCACACAGAGTCACACACAGAGTCACACCACACAGACACACACAGAGTCACACACAGAGTCACACACAGAGTCACACACACAGAGTCACACACAGAGTCACACACAGAGTCACACAGAGTCACACAGAGTCACACACAGAGTCACACACAGAGTCACACAGAGTCACACAAAGTCACACACAGAGTCACACAGAGTCACACACCAAGTCACACACAGAGTCACACACACAAGAGTCACAACACACACACACAGAGTCCACACAACACACAAAGTCACAGAGTACACACAGAGTCACACAGAGTCACACACAGAGTCACACACAGTCACACAGTCACACACAGTCACACACAGAGAGTCACACAGAGTCACACACAGAGTCACACACAGAGTCACAACACAGAGTCACACACACAGAGACACAGAGTCACACACACACACAGAGTCACACACAGAGTCACACACAGAGTCACACACTGATGTGATCCCGAATACAGCAGGATCACATTACAGGGGTTTATGCATATTCATTAAAAGACAATATACTGAAGAAGATATTCAAAAATGACATTCTGAGGTCTAAAAAGGACTTGACATTGTATAAAAAGTTGTAATAAATAGAATTTTCCCGCCACAAACAGACCAAAGTCTGTGGCTAAAGGACATTTTCTGCAGGATGTGACTTTGACACACCTCCATTGTAAACCCCCTAATGTTAATAAAAAGGATACAAAACAAACTTGACTCAGATTTAGTTTTATCAACATTAACTGTGCCAAGTTTGAAGCAAATCCATGAAGGTTGAATTGAATTGTTTTCCTGAAATCTGTAACTTTTCCGTGGAATGTGCACAGGCTTTCTCTGTAGACTTGGAGTATTTAATGTTAAACTGCTACAGCAGGTGAACCGGAGACACAGAACTGAAGCTGAGACTTATTTATTCACACATATGCATAAACCCCTCTTTGAAATGGCTTATGGTCAGGCCAGTTAGGAACAGAAATAAAAACCTACAGTTCCCAGCTCCGCTGGCCTAGGATCAACTCTGGGGGAAGTATGGCTGCTGGAGCACTATCTTCTGAGAAAGACTACTTTTACTAGTTCTTCTGTGTCAGTTCATTTCTGTTCACATGTTTTTCTCCTTCTTCCACTCTTCTCGGCAGAGGTGGGAGACTCGAGTCACATGGCTTGACTCGAGTCAGACTTGAGTCACAATTTTCATGACTTGAGACTTACTTGACTGATGGACCTCAAAGACTTGCTCTTTGTGACTTGAGACTTGACTTTGACTTGAGCCTAATGACTTGGAATGACTTGGGTTTTACAGGGTAATTATGTTTCCAAAGAACTATAATGCACGTTTATGCATTTGTGTTTCCATGAGCCATGTGCTCTTCATACTTTCAGGTTCACAAATGCAGCGCTTCAGATCCCTTCAGGGAGGACGGGGTGAGTGTGTGCATCTGTGCATGGACTAAAGCCATCACTGTCCCTCGGCCGGGCCATGGCAAAGTCCACAGGCCAGTGCTGGACCTGAGGCCCCTGCCCGCTGCACCGTGAGATCCCGGCACTGTGAGGCCGCAAGGCACCGCGAGCCGCCCACTAGAACAACCCGCCTTATGTTAAATAAACTAGGTTTTTGTGATCCAAGCCGTTTAAGTTGCAGAATGAGCACATCCAAGTATTTACATGATGCTTTAGTGTTGTTCGTGCTGTTGTCAGACCCACTTGCCACCGGCACACTCTCCCTCACTCCCTTTTCCTCTTTTGCATCTTCTCCTCGCTCCTCTCCTAAAACCCCATGCAGGGCGCAGCCTTGCAGGCGCATGCAGGCGCATTGCAGGCGCATGCAGGCGCATGCAGGCGCATGCAGGCGCTTATGCAGGCGCATGCAGGCGCATGCAGGCGCATGCAGGCGCACACACTTTCAGTCATGTGTCTTTTACCCTCCCGTCGCGCAGTTGTATGAAAACCATGAGTGTTAAATGTTCTGTCTTTAGAGAAAAGCAGAACGTCGCGCTGGTGACAGAGCTCAGCGCGCCGGGACAGCCCCATGCGCTGAGTGGCAGTGGCGGGACAGTCACAGTGTGCGCAGACAGGGCCCTGGCACTGAACCTGAACTGTGCAGGTTTTATCGGGCTCGCTGGCCAAGAATCCACAATCAAATGTGCATTAAACGACAAAAATTCAGGTTAGATTATTAGTATAGTCTCATTACTCAAAAAAGACTTGTAAAATAGAATGAACACATTACAGATTTATGAAAATGTTCCCCCCAATTTCTGAAATGGATTGAAATCTCTCACAGCGATGGAAAACTTGAAGCCCTGGTATAGTTTTACCTGACAATGTGACGCGGATCCTCGTTCTGATCCTTCGGTTCTGATCTGTTCTGATCCTCTGTTCTGATCCTCTGATCTGTTCTCTGTTCTGATCCTCGGTTCTGATCCTCTGTTCTGATCCTCGGTTCTGATCCTCTGTTCTGATCCTCTGGTTCTGATCTCTCGGTTCTGATCCTCTGTTCTGATCCTCTGTTCTGATCCTCGGTTCTGATCCTCTGTTCTGATCCTCGGTTCTGATCCTCGGTTCTGATCCTCTGTTCTGATCCTCTGCTGCGCGCTCTTTGGCCTCTTGTCTGTTTGCCTGTGAACAAAGTTAATCATTCATGTTCCATCCACAGATTCCATTGGTCCACATAAGGCTCAGTCCCCCTGGTGCTGGAGTGAATAACAAATGTCTAAGGCACTGCTCAAATATTTCAATCATTATATTATCTTTTTAATGATGGTGATGAAAGTGGCTTTTCATATAATGAATTATGCACAAAATCATTTTGGTTTTGTTTTCTGAAAATATGAATGTGGAACACAGTATTTTGCAAAACTTGATTCCTTTTTCACCTATTTAACTTAAGTCATGAATAGAGGTTATATGTGGAGGATTTTGTGTGCCAAAATTAAATGCTTAAATGCAATTTATTTTTTAATTAATTAATTGGTCATATGTGTCATTAATTAGTTAATTCATTAATCAATTATGTCATTAATTAATTAAAATTGCACAAGGAATTCATTAAATGTGCAATCAATTACTTAAATGTACGATTAATTAATTAAATGTGTCAATACATAATTTAAAGAAACATTTAAATCTTAACATAAAAAAGATCTATTTTATTAATTCATGATTTCATTGTGTTTGTGCAACATTTCAATATTCAATCAGACTCACTCGTCAAACTCAGAGGGCGGGCCTTGCTGCACTGGCCGGGTCCATTTCTGTACACAGGGGTCAAAGGTCAGGAGCCACTACTTTTGAGTGTTGGTGGACGACTCTAAAGCCCGACACTTCCTGGTGTCAGAGCGGCACAAACCGACCACCTTTTCACAACTATGTGAGTTCAGTAAATAAACACTTTACAGTAGCCAATGAGAGAACAGAGCGAATGTTTACAGCGTTGTGGTAGCACATCATGTCCAGGAAAGAGGAAGTCAAGACGGTCTTTAAGGTGGAAAAATATCTGTGAGAACATAACATACATGCAATAAATCTGTCAACTGGAAACAACAGACTGTCAAAGATTGTGGGGCGTTATAAGGGCATAGATAGACCTTTACATTTCTGTAACTATTATTATAATTATAATTATTGTTTGAGTGTACAAATAGTGAAGTTACTTTATATAGTGAGAAGTATTTGCCTAACTATTATGTGAACCACCCAACATTGGATACATTTATATTACCAAGGCAAAATGAAATCCCAAATCCCTTATTTTATAAGTTATAAATTATCTATAAGCTTGGATGATGGCTGTCTAACATGGTCGTTGAGTTCACCTGGGGAGACTCGATATTTCTACGTGGGGACATATAATGAGCCGGGCTACTTATTTTGGGAACATGTCTAACAAATTGAAGAAGAACTATGCAACTAGCAAGCAATGCTACACCTAAGCTAGATAGCCCTGCATCGGCGCCAATACCTCCCCCTCCGGCTCGGCCCCTGAGGAGTACAGGAGTGAGATAGACCCAGTGATTATCACGACTCTGCGGAAGGTAACATCCAAGATGGCGCTGCAGACGGATGCCCTGGCTTTCAGCGCTCTTTGTTTTGTCTGTTTTTGTTCAGACAAGGAAAACGGGCGGGAGCCCTGGTACGCCACCGTAGACGCGGCACTCGCACGCCCTTACCTGGGATTTTCCTCTCTAACGTTCGCTCACTCTCCAACAAACTGGATGAACTGGCGCTGCTGATGAGACGAAACAGAGACTTTCCTTCATCTCCTGTTTTGTGCTTCACGGAGACGTGGCTCAGTCAGTTGGTCCCGGACTGCGCCGTGCAACTGTAGGGCTTCCAGCGGCTACGCGGCGACAGAGAAAAATACATCACATGGGGAAAATCACGCTACGGAGGAGTCTATTTTTACATCTAGAGCGCCTGGTCGTCCGATGTGACTAGTCTCCAAACACTGCTCTCCTGATCTGGATTATCTTTTCATTAACTGCAAACCATTCTACTCGCCACGTGAGTTCGCCTCATTCATTCTGGCTGCTGTTTACATTCCACCGAGTGCAAAGCGCGCACTCGCGGACCAGATTCTGAGTGTGGAGCGGACCTTCCCAGACTCTTTGTGTATTATCCTGAGTGATTTTAACAAGGGGAATCTCGGCTTTTCAGATCACGCCATGGTTCACCTGATTCCCACGTACAGACAGAGGCAGCAGTTCTCTGAAAACAACCCCGCCTCCGTGTGGAGAGGGCTCCGGCTTCTCACCAATCACAAGCCCCGAGCCCCCCATGGGGCGAATGACCGAAAACTGGCTGAGCAACGTAACACTCCAGGTTTGATGTGACCACCCCCTCCCCCACGGTGGCCACCTCTGCCAACCCAACCCCGGTCCCCCCCACCTCCCCCACCACTCTACAGTGGGACCAATAAGTATTGGACAACTTAAAAATGTGCAAGTTCACCCATTTAAAAACATAAGAGAGGTTTGTAATTTTCATCATAGGTACACATCAAGAGTGAGAGACAGAAAGTTTAAAAAAAATCCAGGAAATCACATTGCATGATTTTTAAACAATTCATTTGTGAAAAAGGGTGGCCAATAAGTATTGGGCAGCCAGAAAGCAAACAACTCTTCTGCCCCTCACAGACCAGTCACTTGCTCTTTTAGAAGTTATTCCGGCCCCCACTCGTTAACAATATGAATGGACCTGTTTGAACTGATTAGATGCATAAGAGACCCCCGCACACGCCATCAAACTGTCAGACTCCAGTCTTCACCATGACCAAGACCAGAGAGCTTCCCAAAGACACTAGAGATACAACTGTACAACTGCACAAAGCTGGGAGGAGTCAAACTGCAATTGGTAAACAACTTTGTGAGAAAAGATCAACAGTTGGAAACATTATTAGAAAATGGAAGAAGTATGACATCACTGACAGTCTCCCTCGGAGTGGAGCTCCATGCAAGATCTCACCTCGTGGGGTTCAAATGATCCTGAGAACAGTGAGGAATCAGCCCAGAACTACACGGTGGGAACTGGTCAATGATTGTAATAAATAATAATCTTTGTGACGGTGGTCCCCACCCTGGGACCACCGTCACAAAGATGACAATAAGTAACGCACTACGTCGTCATGAGGTGAAATCCTGCTTTGCCCGAAAGGTTCCCCTACTACACCAAAACCATGTAAAGGCCCGTCTGAAATGAGCTAAAGACCATCTGGACGATTCAAAGGAGGGTTGAAAGAATGCGATGTGGTCAGATGAGACCAAAATCGAACTGTTTGGATTAAACACCACTCGCTGTGTTTTGAGGAAGAAGAATGCTGAGTTACATCCGAGAACACCAGACCTACTGTGAAGCATGGGGGTGGAAACATCATGCTTTGGAATCAGATTCAGAATCAGAATCAGAAAGAGTTTATTGCCATTCTCAATTAACAAAATTCACAAACATAGGAACTTGTCTCGGCCTTAAGGTGCAACATAAAACAACATATATTCAAAAAGGGCATTAAGAAACAATTTAAAAATTACTATAAAATAAAAATAAAAAAAGGCATTTCTATGTACACAAGAGTTACAGTTAGATTTACAGTTTTGAGTGCAGAAAGTGACAGTGCAGTGAGTGATGAAGAGTTGCAGTTAAAGTGGCAGGTGTTTAGAAGTGTTCATGAGTCTAACGGCAGAGGGAAAGAGACTATTCTTGTGGCGGAGGTTCTGGTCCGGATGGACCGTAGCCTCCTGCCTGAGGGGAGTGGTTCAAATAGACCATGTGTGCGGCTGGGGAAGAATGTCTCAGACACTCGGACCATCAGCACAGAAGCTCCTCAGGGCTGTGTACTTTCTCCTCTGTTCTTCTCCCTGTACACAATCTGCTGCACCCCTCAGCCACGACTCCGTAAAATAAGTAATTTGTTATTATCACCAGAAAATTAGGCTGGTGGGAGGAGCCAGTCGCGTGTGCTGGGACTGTGGAGGTGAAACACAGAGGAGAGTGGAGACGAGGGGTGAACTCTGACCCCTGGGACCGCCGGGACCTCTGGGTCTTGGGGAAAACAGCTGCTGTGTGTCGAGACCTGGACTGTGGCTCTGCTGTTTCTGGAGGAAAAAGAGATGGTTTTCCACAGAGTCCTGTGTGGGGGATCCGGCCTGCCTGTGTGATGGAGTCTACAGTGACAGAGTGTGTCTGGAGCACAGACACCTCTTCTCAGGGTCTGGAGGTGGTGTGTTCAGGTAAAAGTGAAGGTCTAATAAATGTTAAGGTTGTCTCTCGAGCTCGGTGATAAGATTTACAAAAAGGACAATCATCCCAATAATGCCCCCCAAACACATGGGTTAGAGTATTCTATCTGATCTTGTTTTATTACATGGAAATACAGAAATAATTTCAATATTCATTTCCTCTCAAAAAAAAAAAAAGAGTCTGTATCAGAATCTGATTCTGATTCTGATTCTGATACAGACTTTTAATCAGTGCCCTTAACATAGAAAATAATAAAAAATGGTTCCTCCAAAGTCTGAGCTCGGCTCCAAACCACATGTTCCACTGACAGAAGATGAACTGTTTCTGAGCCTCACGTTCTTCCTCTCATGCTCCTTCTGCCCTCACCTCACACATTTGACCACTTGATTTACTTTGGAGTTAAACATTTGTGTCGACAGTAAAAGAGACCACTGCACTCAGAATGTGACCTCTGACCCTCTGACTCAGGCCTCACCTTCTCCTCTATATGTTGTTTTATTATTACTCAGTGTTTTATGTTGCACCTTAAGGCCGAGACAAGTTCCTATGTTTTTGAATTTTGTTCATTGACAATGGCAATAAACTCTTTCTGATTTCTGATTTCTGATTCAGAGCCACACCCTCCAGCTCTCTGTGGGAGGTAAGTACAGCAACACAGCCTCATGTTAAAGTCACAGTCTCATGTTAGAGTCACAGCCTCATGTTAGAGTCACAGCCTCATGTTAGAGTCACAGTCTCATGTTAGAGTCACAGCCTCATGTTAGAGTCACAGCCTCATGTTAGAGTCACAGCCTCATGTTAGAGTCACAGCCTCATGTTAGAGTCACAGCCTCATGTTAGAGTCACAGTCTCATGTTAGAGTCACAGCCTCATGTTAGAGTCACAGTCTCATGTTAGAGTCACAGCCTCATGTTAGAGTCACAGCCTCATGTTAGAGTCACAGCCTCATGTTAGAGTCACAGTAGTGTCACAGAGCTCATGTTAGAGTCACAGAGCCTCATGTTAGAGTCACAGCCTCATGTTAGAGTCACAGCCTCATGTTAGAGTCACAAGCCTCATTGTTAGAGTCACAGCCTCATGTTAGAGTCACAGCCTCATGTTAGAGTCACAGCTCATGTTAGAGTCACAGCCTCATGTTAGAGTCACAGTGTCATGTTAGAGTCACAGCCTCATGTTAGAGTCACACGCTCATGTTTAGAGTCACAGTGTCATGTTAGAGTCACAGTGTCATGTTAGAGTCAGAGCCTCATGTTAGAGTCAAGAGCCTCATGTTAGAGTCACAGCCTCATGTTAGAGTCACAGCCTCATGTTAGAGTCACAGCCTCATGTTAGATCACGTCTCAGTTAGAGTCAAGCCATGTTAGAGTCACAGCCTCATGTTAGAGTCACAGAGCCTCATGTTAGAGTCACAGAGCCTCATGTTAGAGTCACAGCCTCATGTTAGAGTCACAGTCTCATGTTAGAGTCACACAGCCTCATGTTAGAGTCACAGCCTCATGTTAGAGTCACAGTCTCATATTAGAGTCACAGCCTCATGTTAGAGTCACACAGCCTCATGTTAGAGTCACAGTGTCATGTTAGAGTCAGAGCCTCATGTTAGAGTCACAGTGTCATGTTAGAGTCACAGCCTCATGTTAGAGTCACAGCCTCATGTTAGAGTCTGGACTAAACTGGGTCCTTTTGTGTTGCAGCTTCAGACTCACACTTGATCTTCAGAGTCCTGGTTGTTCTACTGTTGGTTGTCATAGTCGTCCTTCTACTTTTCTACTACTGCAAGGTACTGGAGTCTTTAGACCTGGTTTAGTCCTGGTTATCCCTGGGTCAGTCCTGGTTTAGTCCTGGTTTAGATCTAGTTTCGATCTGCTTTACACTGGGTTAGAGTCCTGGTTTAGACCTGGTTTGCCTGGGTTAGAACTACTTCAGTTATTGTTTGGTTGGGGTTTATTCTTTCATTGTTCCTTCTGATTTTGAACCTGAATGTTTTTTGTGAACAGCACCTCCTGTTGTTTCAGGCCAGGGCCAGACGGGGCGCTAGAGAGACAACCGAAGTGGAGCTGGAGTTAGACCTGTTCAGATCCTCCTGAGCTCCGGACTCGGACCTGTTCAGATCCTCCTGAGCTTCTGTTTTCTTTACATTTGTGTAATTACAGAATGGATTTGTTTATTTGAATTCTTCTTTTTGTTGTTTAGACTTTTTATAATCATGAAGTTTTATATTTGTGTTTTTACTGATGTTGAATCCGTTGTTTGCTGGTTTGTTTGAAACGCTTGTGTTCATCTTCACTTCTGTCCTGGACATTTGGAGCATTGGTTCAAGCGGCTCGTTTCATAGACATGATATAATATGTCCATGTGATAAGTTTATTTTGTGTGGACAGTGTTAATGACACATATGCTGTCAACACAAGCTGATTGTCGCCACGGGCAACGACCCCCGTGTGTCAATATTGTCCTTATGACTCCAGAACGACTCCAGTGTCTTCACTAAATGTGCATTAAAGGTCTTCGTCACACCTACTGTGGATTTTCTAAATAAATGTAATAAATAAATCATAGTCAATATAAATAAATAAGCAAAGCCTGTGGTTGCAACGTGAAAAAAAAAAGTAATAATACATTTTTAATTTTCGAAACTGCAGCTGGCCAGACCAAATTGCTTCGGGATCCGGACTAGGCCTGTGGGCCACCTATTGGACACCCCTGGCCTACACCTTGGGTCTTGCCTGGTGGGGGAGATCTGGGCCTCTATTGCTGTGGTGCAGCCATGATGAGTGCCTCTGTGCTGTCCTTCACTCGGGCCCGCTCCAGCCATTTGTAGGGCCTTGCCCTACATGGGATGACTACAACTGATCCTGCTTCCTGTGAGTTCTTTGTTTGCTACTTTTATCGTTAATCCACGAATTATACACAAACTATTTTAGCTTCCTATCCACCAGTGAAAGTATGATTGCTCCATAAACACCCCGGAGCCTCATACAGCTCACTTTTGTTAAGTATTTCATGGATTAAACCCACTTGTTCTCTAGCGTCAGCCCTAGCTAGCCTAGCCGCTAGCTAGCCTAGCCGCTTGCTTCATGACTGAATCTTCTTCCGCCTTTAAGTGCTCAAGTTGTCATATGTCGAGTCAGAACCCTGACTCTTTCTCTGATGACAGTTGCGTTACGTGCAGTGTAGTGGTAGCTTTGGAGGCCAGGGTTACGGAGTTAGAAGTGCGAATCCTTGTTCAGAATGTAAATAAACCTACTCACAACACACTCTAGATCTTGTTCTAACATATGGAATAGAGAATAGTGACCTCATTGTCTTCCCTCAAAAGAGAAGAGCTTTAGTCCCAGTGTAAGTGATCAATTTGTCGACAATGAAGAACTGCATTCACATAAACAAAGAGTTAGATTAGTTAAATTAGAAAGACCATTTCGTCGCTCCCACACGGAGGAATCCCTAAAAGCATGGAAAATCTGCCTAATGTCCTATAAGCAGGCTCTGCGTAAGGCCCAAACCAGATACTATTCAAATGTATTCGAAGTCAACAAAAATAACACTAGATTTCTTTACAGCACTGTAGCCAGGCTAACAAACTGTCACAGCGCAGTAGAGCCGTCACTCCCAGCTACTCTCAGCTCTAATGATTTTATTTTTAATTTTTAACTGACCCACTGTGGCAGGTTTAACCGACTCAGGCTTACTTACAATATTTGGATCAGTTATATAAAACATTGTTTGAGTTTAGAACAAATTATCTTTCCGTCTCTGGTTCTAGTCTCAGTGAACTTCAGTGTGAGCCACACTGAAATCTGCCTTCCTCATACAAAAAGTGTCCACGGGTCACGCAGCAAATGAGTAATTATAAATCATATTTGTTGCTCTTAAAATTTTTGGTGCAATAATCCAAACTAAAATGACACAAAAGGTTGAACCAACAATGGTCATCAGTCTGCCACACCTCTGCAAAGTCCAGACAGTCACAATTACTTGGAGGAAGTTTCTGACACTTTTACTTGAGTAATATTTGTTCTGCAGTAACAGTCTCTGACTTGAGTAAGTTTGATTCTCTTCTCACTGTGAGTTTTTTTTTTTTAAATACCAGATTTTGAGCATTAATTCAGGTTTTGTCCTTCCGATTATATTCGCTTCAAATTATAAATCTCACGTTTCCCAAGTTACTCTTACTTAAACATTTCCCCAAATACTATACGAATCTTGAGTGATTTCTTGGACACTCCCTTGTACTTTTACTCGAGTAATCGCTGTGTACGAGTAATTGCTGTGTACTTTACCAGCGCTGGATGATGACCTCTGTGTGCCATCATGTGACTGAAGTGAATAAACGCTAGAATGATAAAGGCTATACAACATTTTCTGATTCTGATTCAAAAAACAACTACCAGGTCTAGAACTCCCCCTTTGTCATAGAAACATGAACTTATGAAAGATGAACACAAAGTGACTTCAGACTTTGACTGTGGAGCAGCAGAAGCTTCACACCTCATCTGTGCACATAAGGTCAAACTTCTGTTTAACACGCTGGATCATTGTTACACAACAGTTAGCAATGCGTTCCTGTGATATCAGTGATACGAGCTGCTCTCGGCTTTTCAGATCACGCCATGGTTCACCTGATCCACACGTACAGACAGAGCCTGAAGCTCTCAAAACCTGCAGTGAGGACCTCTAAGAAGTGGACCAATGAGGCAGTGGAGGAGCTCCGTGAGTGTTTGGACATTACAGACTGGGAGGTTTTCAGAGCTGCCACAGAGAGTTTGGATGAGGACACGGACACTGTGACGTCATACATTCGATTCTGTGAGGACAGCATCATACCAACACAAACCAAAGTCACTTTCAACAATGACAAACCCTGGTTCACTCCAAAACTGAGGCAGTTAAGCAGAAGGAGGCAGCGCACAGGGCTGGTGACAGGGGGCGCTACAAAGAAGCAAAGTATGGCTTTAGAAAAGAGGTGTCGAGAGCTAGATCACAGTACAATACGCTTCTGAAGCAGCAGTTCTCTGACAACAACCCCGCCTCCGTGTGGAGGGGGCTCCGGCTTCTTTTTATTTTTATTTTAAACTATAGTAATTTTAAATAGTTTCCTAATGCATGCCCTTTTGATTTCATATGTTTGGTGTTTTATGTTGCACCTTAACGCCGAAACAATTTCCTGCGTATAAATCCCGAGCAGCCGCGTGTGTTTTCTCCAGCGCAGAGATGGTGCAGCTCAAGGGCTTCACAGAGAAAGTTAGTCGACCACAGAATGGAGACTTTGGAGCAGTGTCACTGGATGAGATGATATTGCTCACATCAGAGTCTGCCAATCACACGTTAAAGTTGAACTATAAAACAGGACAATCTTCCAGACCCTGATTATGACTCCATTACAATACAGTGTGTAATTTGTGAGTAAAAAAACCAAGTAGTTTGACCCTGCTTAGGCCAGATTAGTGACATGTGTCACATTAACACGATGGAAAGAACCTCACACTCCTACACTGCGGATGTGCAAAGACAAAAAGCCGATGTGCAAAGATGCTGTGGATATTACGTGGTAAAAATGAAGCTGAGAATGAGTCGAGGAGGAAGAAGTACTCAGTTATGTTACAAGAGTTAAAGTCCTGATACAGAGGCAACGATTACTTATGTTAGTAAAAATATCATGTAAAACAGGTCTACTCAGGACTTCCGGAAAGATGGTCGCTTCTCAGACACTCAGGCTGCAGTCGAATCCATTGGATTTATTCGTCTTTATTACAAGTTCACCTGAGGAGACCTGACTTTTTTACGTGGGAGCAGACGTATTAAGAAACCACCAAGAACCAAGCTAGCAATGCTACACCCCCGAACTAGCTAGCGTTAGCTCCCCACCGGCGCCGGTACCTGCACGCCCAAACGCGAGGGGCGCTTCATCTGCATTGACTGGCGTGCGGAGCTGGGGCCAGGATCAACAGGCTCGCGCCAGCTCCAGATCACACTCTGACGAGACTCCGAGAGGGATAGACCCGGTGATTATGGTGGCATTTGTTTATTTTGTTTTCCACTGTCGCCCCTCGAGGCAACTACTGTTGTGATTTTGGGCGTTACAAAAATAAATTGAATTGAATTGGCCTTGCAGGAGATTACTGCCATGATTATAAAGACAGTGGGTTCAAACATAGGCCCTGGCGGAAATGTGTGATTTGAAATCCAAGAATGGCGAGCTGGACACCCAAGCCACAGCGGCCGAGGAGGAGGTCTCGAACCTGAAGGACACGTCTCTGCTTTACAAACCAAGGTGACTAGATTGACAAACCAGGTGCGCGTATTGACAGACAAACTGGACAACCTGGAGAACTGAGAATGCAGATGTAATATGCGGACAGTCAGCATTCCAGAGGACACTGAGGGCAAGGATGTGGTCAAGTCACCGAACATCTCAATCTTCCAACAAAAGCAGGGAAAATGAAGATAGACCGTGCGCATCGCTCTCTGGCTCCGAAACCAGCTCCGAACCAGCGTCCAAGACCTATAGTACAGAAGTTCCACAACTTTGGTGATAAGCAGCGTGTCATGACTGCATCCAGATGTGTCCAACCGGATCAACCAAGCCCCAAGTCTCTTTCTTCACATTACATAATTGAATATTATTGGCCCGATGGGCCAAATGTTAGGTACAGGAACAAGGGTGAGTGTTCGTTGATTGCATTCAAACTTTGGCCGTCTGGCTGCTGTTCAAAAGACAAAGCCCTGGCAGCAGGCTAGGTGCTGCAAAGAGGCCCATCCTGGAGACGGTCTTTGAAGAGCGCCACCTCAGGGTTCCGGCGCATAATTAGCAATTGTGTGAGAGCATAAGGGTCATTTACATGAAGACGAGTTTGGTATTTTCCTGCCATAACAGACCTCACTCATGACAATAAAGAAACGCAGTTTACTTATTAGTCATACATTGGCAAGAAAATAAAGAATACAATGTCAATACACCGATAAACCATAAACGAATAGATTTACTGAAAAAAATTCAAAGTCAGCCTCAGAGTTGGTAGATCTTAGGACAAAAACAAAATAATGAAAACAAAATAATTAGAAACTAGCACAAATAAAAGTTGAAAAAAAAAAAGAAGTAACCATAATAATAAAAAGTAGTAATCTTAATAAAACTTAAATAAATAACAATAAAGAATGAGTAATAAAGAGTAATCATAATAAAAAATAAAGAATAATAGGCAGGTGGAGGATTAATGAAGAAATTATAGCAAAAAAAAATAATAATAATATAAAAAAAAATTATATATATTTATTATATATATATATATATATATATATATATATATATATATATATATATACATACACACATACATATATATAATGTGAAGCTAGCACAAATGACAATAAAAAAAAAAGTAATCATTAAATGAAGAATAATAACAAAAAGGCAATCATAATAATAAAAATAAAGTCGTAATAAAACAAAGAATAAAAATGAAAAATTAAGAAAAAGTAATCATAAAATAAAGAATAATAAAAGAAGAGATTCATTAAAATAAAAACATAAAGAATAATAAAAGCCAAGTAGAAAAAACTATAAATGTAATCGTCATAAAATAAATAAATAATGATAATAATAATAGTTAATCATATTAAGGAATTAACCCTATGATGAGCTGGCCACTGTCCAGGGCGCACCCCGCTCAAGGCCCAAAGGCACTGGGATAGGCTCCAGCCACTTGCAACCCCCAACGGGGACAAGTGGTAGAAAATGAACGAATGAATAATAAAGAATAAAAATATACAAAATAAAACATAATAAAAGGTAATCATAAAAATAATAAGAAATAATAATAATAAAAAAAACACAGAAAAAGCACAGAAAAAGGAATACAACAAAAAATAAAAAATCATAATAAAAAAGAGTGAAGCACAGAAATAAGCAGAGACCCCCCTTATGATTAATAAAGGAACCCAGTTTCCTTATTAATCATACAATTAGCAAAAGAAATGTCAACACATCAATTAACCATAGACGAATTAGTGTCCTGAAAACTAAAAGCGGGTTAGAATAAGAATCAAAGTTGACAGAAGCAATATGATTAGAGGGGAGGCGTTCAGTTACATCTGCAGCAAAACGAGCACGAGGGCAAAAATGAAACAAACACAAATAACAAACGAACGCGAGCTTAGATCAACATTCTGCAGTTCAGTGTCCTTATTGTAGCTTCAAACATCTCTGCTCGGAGGGTCCATTTACAGATCTGTGTGTCTCACGAGGGGGGGTGGAAAGGGGGGAGGGTGTTTCATAGGGCAAGTGTCTGTGTGGGTATTTTTACCAATCGATGTGGATGAAAAGCAGCGCTCAAGTTTATACTTTTATCTATGTTGATTCACAGAGTGGCCCTCGGGGTCAGAGTAGTGAGTGTTGGTGCAGGTCTTGCTTGACCTGCTCGGACCCCAGGGGTCCTGTCTTTGGTTCGTTGCAATTTGACGATGGGACTGTCACAGCAGTTTGGATGTATAGAAAGTTGGATTGGTTTTCGGTTCCACGGGTGAACTCGGTTGGGACTGTCACGGCAGTCTGGAGTCGGCCCTCGCACCTGTCTCTGGGGGATGGTTGGGTTGATTTCCGGTTCCACGGGTGAACTGAAAACTGCTCTGTGTCTCTGCTGTGTTGGTGATCAGCAGGGCTCTGTGTGGGCCCTACCAGCATTTCAACCTCCAGTGTTTGCGCCTCAGAGATAGAGCTGCTTTTGCCTCCACAGAATTATAAGAGGGAAAAAGTGCTTTCTTCCTCCTTGTCTCATGCTCGGTCTGGTCTTTGGGAGAGAGAAGGCAGCTCTCTGGATCTCCTTTCATTCCGATTTTATATTCTGTAGTCCACGTTAAATTCAAGGGCTCATTTTCCAAAAGTGAGTTGTGCCGGTTGAAAGTATTTAAATGTCGTTGTAATCTGGGACAACTTGTTAAAAACAAAGCAGAAGAGAGCGTCGTACAAGAGAATCATATCAAAAATCATATCATATGGCCTCGCTCTTGGTTCTTTTGACTTCAGGTATGCGTTCTCCATTGTTGTTTGATTTTTTTGTATCTAATTTTACCGTGAAGATAAAGAACAACACGTGCGCAAAGAACAGCACTTTTAATGGATGGCGGCCCATCCCTGAATGGGCCGCCATCCAATTTGACATGGGAGGAAAAAATAAACTATCCCTGAAACCCAACTTCATTCCATATTTTAGGTAGCGCCATCATTAAAATACTACTTCAAATAAACTAGTCTTAAGCTTCAAAATGATGTGTGTTTTATTACAATCAGAAATGAAAAAAGACACACGGAAGGTAGGTTTATGCTCATTGGCCGACACGCCCCCTCCCGCTCCGTCTGCACGGACCTGATTTTCTGCGTCGGCATCAGGGAAATAATTGAAACTACGCAGACGGTTCCGTGCGGAAATAAATGGGATTTCATATTAGCAGCTCAGATTTCTACTGTTGAAACCGCATGAAACCCGCGCAGACTACAAATACTGCCAACGTCTTCTCCGCTGCCCTCTGCACGTTTACATGAAGTATAATCCAAACTGGAGAGTGCACATGCGATACGGTGATCTGCCGTGTTGTAATGAAACTTTCTTGGCCAGACCTGACTCAAGGGTCAAGAGACATGTGTATCACTACACAGATACACACAGTCTACAGTTGTTTTCTCCGCTTTCTCAGTGGGTTTCAGAAGGAGCACAGGTAGGATTACGCTGTCCTTCACTTTTTCTACGTCTCAAGCCCCTCCTCCCAGCGTTACCATGGAGCTTGTCTTATAATAATAACTAATATCATAGTTAAAAAGAGCTTCAGATGAGGTGATTATGAGCTCAACCTTCTAATATTTAGTCTAGTTATTATTTTATTTTCAGAATAGTCATCTGTATGAATGGGTCTAGTCAAGTTAATGAACTTTCCTGCTTTATATTGCACGTCTATACATAATAAATTGGGGTCAATTTGAATGATAATCAGCTGTAGACTTCATTTGTGTGGCTAAAAATTTGAATCATATTTCAATTCTTGTGTGGTTGTAAGTTTTAGACCATCTGAGGTTGATCACACCTGAGGAGATTTACTGGACACAAGGCAGAATAGAGGAAGGTGTGTTGGAATAAGGAACCGTATGACAGTGGAGGTGTGAGTTCAGGACCCCAGAGCGCTGTGCATCTTCATCTTAAAGCCACAAACCACTCTTTTGAAGACAGCGAGGTGGAGATTCTGAGCAGGGAGAAAAGATGGTTTGAAAGAGGGGTTAAGGAGGCAATCTTTGCTAAAACAAGAGAATCCTTCCTCACACTGTAATGGAGGTTTAAATTCAACTTTCCGGTTGTTTATGATGGTCTGCTGAACCCTGGAGACGCCCGAGGCATTCGGATGGGAATCAGGTACTCAATGAGGAGGGAGCCAAAGTCAGTGTACAATAGGATGTAAATGGACCAGCAGGGCTGTCAGTAAAACAAAGGGAAGGGTGTCCTGAAAAGATTTTATTTAATCTTTATCTCCTAAGAAAAAAAAAAAAAGGATTCAAATTATGAATGAATTCGGTCTTGTTTGGTTGAAATTACTTAATTGTGGATGTTTCGTTTTAAAAACATTGAAACGTTTCCAGGCTAATCCTTTAGAAACACTGTATCCACTCATAACATCTCTATTTGGTAAAGACCATTTTCTTAACAAGTTCCTGTGAGGTTTACAAATTATTTTATATCAAAATTACAGTGGATACTAAAAGTATGATAAGCTCCTTCGCTGTTTGTGACGCTGCCCTCTGGGAGGAGCCATCAGAAAACACAGAGCCACACTTCAAGGCTGAGTGACAGCTTTTAACCATGGGCAATCAAAGGACTGGACTGTGTGTGAAGGCGTGTGGGTTGTTACAATATATTAGACATATACTTATTTATTATATCTTATGCTTCTGATTTGACATGCATTTGGTATGTGTGCAATGACAATAAAAGGCATCCTGATTCTGACAAGCAAAACTATACTTCTCAGCAGTCCCAGCCACAGTGCCGGTGTATGGGCCACTGTTATAAACCCCACAAGACCCAACACCCCTGTCACCTCCCTGTCACCCACCCACGGTCCCCTGGATCGCGATAAAGCGGTGAAAGCTCTGAATTATTTCAATAAACGGCAATAGTCTATGGAAGTGTGATTCCTCATTCACTTTTTTTCCCGCCTTGCTGAAAAAGTGTCACATGTCCTGTGGAGCCCCATATTTGGAAGTTTAGAGGGCGATTCTTAGCAAATTCATATACATTTTTATGTAAATAAACATGGTGTTCGTAGCTACAAGTTCTTGAATTTGGCACAACTCTTATTTAACAAAGAAATTAGCTTCTTAAGTGGAGTCTAACGTAGAGTTTTCTCAACATCTTTTTATTTATTTTGTATTTAAAAGTTTTATTTTGCAATTTATTTATTTTTTTCTGACAATGCAGAAGAACAGAAGATGACCAGAGAGAGGGGACAAAAACCAAAACAAGCAGACATTTATAACTACAGTTATAAATGATAAATAAATAAAATAAAAAAAAGACAAAAACATCATAGCACAGCGAACCCAACGCAAACATCCCATCTAGTCCACAATCTATTTCAAATTAAGTCCAAATGTAACCTTTTCCATTTGTCGAATGTCCAGTATAATGTCAGTCCAGCCCTTAATCGTCGGTGCATTTTGTGTCATCCATTTTTTTGTGAGGGCCTTTCTCGTTGCAGCCAGGAGGATGCTCCAGATATAACTGCCAATTATGTCCATGGCAGGAGTCCTGAGGCCCAGATACATAGTTCTGAAGTCCAGTGGGATGTGATGTCGTAAATTGTCTGTAAGGGTTTGTTGATCTCGGACCAAAACTTGTGAACAACAGGACACTCCCAAAACACATGATAATGATTTGCCTCCTGCTGCCACATTCTCCACACATGCTGCCACATGCAACATTAAACACTGATCAATAATAAAAACAACATATATTCATTCCAAAGGGCATGCATTAAGAAACAATTTAAAATGACTATAGTATGAAATAAAAATAAAAATAGGCTTAATACGTACACACAAATTACAGTTAAATTTAAAGTTGCAGTGCAGAAAGTGACAGTGCAGTGAGTGATGAAGAGTTGCAGTTAAAGTGGCAGGTGTTTAGAAGTGTTCATGAGTCCAACGGCAGAGGGAAAGAAACTATTCTTGTGGCGGGAGGTTCTGGTCCGGATGGACCGTAGCCTCCTGCCTGAGGGGAGTGGTACAAATAGACCATGTCCAGGGTGAGAAGGGTCAGCTGTGATCCGACCTGCTCGTCCCAGAGCCCTGGAGACGTACAGGTCCTGCAGAGATGGAAGTCTGCAGCCGATCACCTTCTCAGCAGAACGCACAATGCGCTGTAGTCTCTGTTTGTCCCTGGCTGTGGCTCCAGCAGAGGGCGCTGTAGTACCACACGGTGATGGAGGAGGTGAGGATGGACTCAATGATGGCCGTGTAGAACTGCGCCATCATCTGCACTGGCAGCTTGGCTTTCCTCAGATGCCGCAGGAAGTACATCCTCTGCTGGGCCTTCTTGATGAGGGAGCTGATGGTGGGCTCCCACTTGAAATATAATATAAGCAGTCAGTGACAGCCCAAATTGTGATTACATTTGTACATTTTAGATATTAGTCCCCTTGAAAGTTCAGATTTGTATGCTTTAATCAATATTTCGGTCAAAGGTCTATGAAGGTCCAGCACCTTCAACACCATCCAGCCGCTGCTCCTGAGGGACAAGCTGGAGACGGCTGGTGTGGGCAACAACCTGGCGGAGTGGATCCTGGACTACCTCGCAAACCAACCCCAGTTTGTAAGAGCCCCGTAATGTGTGTCTGACACTCTGACCTGCAGTGTGGGGGCGCCCCAGGGCACCGTCCTCGCGCCCTTTCTCTTCATCCTCGACACTGCAGACCTCAGACACGACACGGACAGCTGTGTCCTGCAGAAGTTCTGATGACTCTGCCATCATCGGACTCATCACTGGCGACGATAATGCAGAGTAACAGAGGACTCGCCCAAGACTTTGTGGACTGGTGTCAGCAGAACCACCTCCTCATCAACGTGGAGAAGACCAAGGAGATATAGTGGTGGACTTCAGCCGACGCCACTCTGCTGCCCCCTCACCAGTGAACATCCAGGGAAGGGACATTGAGAAAGTGGACTCATACAAGTACCTGGGTGTTCATCTGAACCACAAACTGGACTGGACTCATCACACAGACGCACTGTACAGGAAGAGCCAGAGTCGGCTCTACCTCCTGAGGAGACTCTGGTCCTTTGGAGTGACAGGGCCACTCCTGAGGACCTTCTACGACTCTGTGGTGGCATCAGCCCTTCTGTACGGTGTGGTCTGCTGGAGCAGCAGCATCACAGAGAAGGAGTGGAAGAAGTTGGACAAAGTCATAAAGAAGTCCAGCTCCGTCCTGGGCTGTGCTCTGGACTCGGTGCAGGAGGTGGGGACAGAAGGGTCCTGGCTAAACTCACATCTATGCTGGACCATGAGTGTCGCCCCCTGCAGGACAATCTGTCCGCTCTGGAGAGCAGCTTCAGTGACAGACTGATCCACCCTCGCTGTGTGAAGGAGAGGTTTCACAGGTCTTTCCTTCTGCTGCTGTCAGACTTTACAACAAACACTGTTAGTCCTGAACGTGTCATTCAGCTTTCATAATCCTGTGCAATACTGTTACACTCCTGTGCAATACTGTTATACTCCTGCAATACTGTGACACTATGTCAATCATCCCTGTGCAATATTTTCTGCCCATATGACGGCTGTAAATAAATATAATTATTATTTTTATTTTTATTAAGATTATAAGAGTTTTCTTTTTCGAAGTTATCTGTTTTTATTATTATCCTGTGCATAATCTGTTTCTGTACCTTTGTTGCAAGAATGGAATTTCCCCATTGTGGGACAAATAAAGGTGATCTTATCTTGTGGTCATCATTCTTTTTGATTTCTTGATTATAATAACTCCTTATTTGTAAGTCCTGTTTCTCTAAGTCAAAGGATTCCTTCAACTCCTCAAAGCTCTTCAGATGATTCTCCTCAACAATCTGGTAAAAGACCTTTATACCTTTTGTTGTCCAGACTTTAAATCTTGAGTCTGTGCTGTTGGATGTGACATTTTGATCATAAGCCAACCATTTTAAGATTTAACATCTTTGTTTAGTTCGTATGTTTTGATCAGCTCCTTCCATGTTGCAAGAAATTACTTCACCCAAGGGTTCTCCACCTCCCCCAAATGACTTCAACCGCCCGCCATCTGCCAGTAAGGCCTGTACAGGAACTCCCGGCACAACTTCAATCTCAATATTCTTCCATTGAGCTTCATAATCTGGGTCACAACAGTACAGCGCAGCTCTGATCTAAGATGAAATAAAGTAATTTTTCAAACAGGGCAAAACCCAGCCCCCTTTTTCTTTTGATAACTGTAAAGTTTTTAATTGGATACAGGTTTTTTTCCCTGCCATATGAATCTTGAGATTGCTTTATTCCACTCATCAAACAGCCGGTCGGGGATGGAAACTGGAACAGAGCGAGAAACCTGGGCAAAACATTCATTTTTAAGAGATTCCGTTTGCCATTTAAATGGGTAAGTCGTTCTAAAGGTCAGAGGGGGGCGTCAGAATGAAATAATTTCAGTTTTTGTACATATAATTTTTTATCCAGACGTTGGACCAATTTCTTGTGTGTTGGGTATGGACATTTCTGGTTTGGTCAAATACAGGAGAACATCATCTGCAGCAGGCAATTTTATGTTCCGTCCCATCGATTGTAACACCGTGAATTGTTTTTGATTGTCTAATAAATTGGGCCAATGGTTCCAAATACAAAGCAAACAGGAGGGGAGACCAGGCGCAGCCCTGCCTGACCCCTCGTTCCAGAGTCAGTGGACCTGTCAGATAACCATTGATTTTAATTCTTGATGTTGGACCATCGCAAAGAGCCCCAATATTTTTTTATAATTAAATCATCGATTTGAAATTTGTTTAGCACTTTAAATAAATATGGCCAACTAACAGAATCAAAAGCTTTCTCAGCATCCAAACTTATTATTAAGGCTTTATTTTGTTGTTTTTGTATAGGGATCAGCTTATGTTGTCTTGTGTTTGTCGTTTGGTAATGAATCCTGTTTGATCATTATTTGAATTAAGTTTGGGAGTATTTGTTCCATTCTTTTGGACATAATTAAGGTATAGATACGATAGTCCAAATTCAGAATAGAAATAGGTCTATGTGAGGCACAGTCCAATCAATCCTTCCCTTCTTTTGGTATCAGGGATATGATGGCCTCTTTCCAACTAGGAGGGGTCTGCGTTTGTTTAAGTGCCCAGTTAAAACTTGCCAAAGGGAAAGGAATAAGTGTGTCTTTTAAAGCTTTATACCACTCTGAGATGAACCCATTGCTCCCCGAAGATTTATTGTTCTTTAATCTTTTAATTGCGCCTTTTATTTCCAAAAATGTAATTTCAGCGCCTAATTTTTTATCCTATTCTTCTGTGATAACAGCAAATTGAGGGTGTCCAGAAAGGAGTTTATATCATCTTCTTAATCATCTGGATTATTTGAAAAAAGGTTTTTATAGAAGGATTCAAATGCTGATTGAATTTTGTCTTGTTTTGTCTGTCTCATATTTTAAAAATTGTTCTTTCAACTTGTTGTTTTTTAAATTTTCAAGATAGTAATTTCCTGTGAGAGTCAGATCATTAATTTCTCTTCTTATCTTTTTAATTTCTTGTAGCATTTTGGGAAACCCCTATTTGGCATGGTTTTCCTCCAACAATTTTAATTTACCTTGCATTTCATTTAGCTTTTTCTCCCTTTGTTTCTTTTTTTCGGAGGCTATAGCTATAATTTGTCCTCTCAAGACTGCTTTAGAAGCATCCCAGAGGATGGGCAGAGAAATTTCCCCAGTATAATTTTCCCCCAGATAAGTCTTAATGTTGTTGGACATTTTTTCCTTAAACAAAGGGTCATTAAGCAGGCTGGCATTGAACCTCCAAAGTGTGTTTGTTCGTCTTTACTCCAAATCCACAGAGATGTAGATAGGAGCATGATCACTTAGGTCTATTGTGCCTATATCTGCTTCAGTGATTTGAGATCTGTCTTTATTGAGAATACAGAAGTAGTCTAGTCTGGAATAGAGTGTATGTGGATTTGAAAAATGGGTATACTGACATGCCCTAGGGTTCATTTCCCTCCATATGTCAATCAGTCCTATAGTCTTCAATAAGAGATGGAACTTCTTGTTAATTGTTCCTCCAGTGCCTCTTGAGTTCGACACGTCCAGTGTAGGCTGAATATGAAGATTCCAATCGCCGCCACAAATTAGGGTTCCCTCAGAGTGGTTTACAGTCAGGTCCATGACATCAGCATAGAAAGTGATATCGCCCCCTGGTGGAGCTTACGCATTTAAAAGAGTGAAAACCTTTCCATTGATATTCCCTTTAACCAGTACATATCTGCCTTCTTTATCCTTACATTCAAAAACTGTTCAAAAACTATTCGGCTTGAGATCAATATTGCCACTCCCCTCTTATGTTTGCCTCTGTATGATGAATAATAGGATTTTTTAAAACAGAATTTTGTTAGTTTTTGATGTTCAGCGTCATTGAAGTGTGTCTCTTGTAAAAATATAATGTCTATTCTTTCTCTTTTCATTTTTGTCAAAATTGTTCTCCGTTTTATTGGGCTCGGTATGCTATTCACATTGAAGGATGCTACTTGTAACACTTCCAATGCCATTGGGTTGGTTGTATTGATCTCACCGTCAACAACTTTAGAATATTTTTAATCTCTCTGGTCGAAAACAACAAACACACACAAGAACGACAGGAACACAGAACAACTGAGAAGGTAAAAAAGAAAACAAAAGGGTTCATGCTGGAAATGGGCATCGAACCAAAAACCAAAAAGGGAGGGAAGTCCAAACCAAAGGGCCCCAAAAAAAAATTCCCCAGGCACTCCTGACACCACTCCTCGAGAGAAACTGGATATATAAGACCCCTGGCTCACCACGTCCCCCTGCTGCACTCTGCATATGCTTTCAATTTCCCACAAATCCACTCTCCCACATTTGACACATCGATGAGTAGATGTGTTTAGTCACAGAGTTTATGTACAAAATCAGACAGCCACCAGGGGGCATAAAGTCTGATGTTGAAAACTAAAAAAAATCACATCATTATTCTCTTCAAATTAACAGAAATGTATCACCATGTGACCACAACCTGAACTCACATGCCCCACGCTGGTGGCTCCATCCTCAGTACTGTTCAGTTCTTTGTGTTTTGCATCTTCCTGAGGAGCACCTCTGCTTCTCCTGGTGTTCTGAGCATGTGTGTTTTACCTTCAAAAGTCACCAGAAGAGTCGCGGGGAAAGAGAATCCATGTCTCAGTTTTCTCTTCCTGAGCTCATCACAGATGTGGTGGAACTTTTGCCATTGTTGGCGAACCTCATATGGAATATCTGGAACAAAGAAGACACACTTGCCTTTGTACTGGAGGTCTCCTTTAACCCTTGCAGCCTCCAGGACGCGTTCCTTCACACGGTCGTTGAGAAACCTCAAAATCAGGCTTGTGGTTTATCAGCTGCTGGTCTTGGTTTGCCCAGGCAATGTGCTCTTTTGATTGTGATGGGAGGGACTTCAACTCCTGAGTTAATAAGGAGCTCTGGTACGATCTTCTCCAGGAAGCCCACAGTGTCCATTCCTTCCTCTCCCTCCTTAACGCCCACAAGCCTCAAATTAGGACGACGGGATCTGGACTCCAATTCCAGGAGCTTATTCTTCATGTTACTGTTCTCCGACTCCAGCGTCGTCACCCTGGTCCGCAGATCTTCCATCTCGGCCCTTACTGTCTGCTGATCGTCAGTATTCTCTGAAACACGTTGCTCAACCTCCTCAATGCGTGTTCCCGTTATTCCATCAGCTTTCACTTTAGCGGTCACTGCCTCTGACACTGCTGGAGCTATGGTAGCTAACAACTCGGCTCTCAGAGACTCCATGGCACGCTGCACTTCGGACATCTTGAGCCACAGCCGATGACCAATTACGTTCTCTCCCCCCGCCAAAGCAAAGAAGTCGCGTGAGTCTCCATCTGGGCCGGTGGGACTAGGCATCTCCAGCGGAGAAGGAGCGCGGCTCACAGGTTTGTCAGCCGCGCTAGCTTCGTTAGTCACACTAGGCTATTTAGCTGGTGATGCGGGCTGTTTTCCAACGGAGCTGTGGGCGGTCAGCTTTGTCTATTTTGGTCCTGTGGGGCTACCGGACTTGTGTCTTCCTTGTTTACTCATCTCACTTCTTTGTTCTTTGGGTTTGGGTGGGTCAAACGATGATTTTAACACCAATTTTTGTAGCAGTGACGTGAAGTGTGTCTATTCAGCGCATCACCATGACCGTAAGCCAACCCGTATCTCTCAACATCTTTTTAAAGTGAAAGTTCTAAACATTTCATAAGAAAACATTCTTAATGAGGCACAATACATTTCCGGGGAGTGACGGGTTCATCTCAGAGTGGTATAAAGCTCTAAAAGACACACCTCCTTTAACGACTTTTACCTGGGCACGTAATAAACTCATTCTTCCCAGTTGGAAAGAAGGCAAGGCAAGTTTATTTGTAGAGCACAATTCGTACACAAGGCAATTCAAAGTGCTTCACACAACAGAAAAAATCATTAAAATCACAAAGACATGACAGAAATCACAAAATCTTAATTTAAAGGTGCCATTTTCAGGCAATCCGTCAAATAGTTCAAGACATAAAAGAGAAGAGTGCAAAGAAAAGCATTTCAGTCATATGCACAGCCAAACAAAACAGTTTTTAGAACCTGTCTCACATCCTCAGGAAGACTGTTCCAGATTTTAGCTGTATAAAAGTGAAACGCAGATTCCCCATGTTTAGTCCTGACTCTGGGCACCAGCAGGAGGCCGGTCCCTGAGGTCCTCAGAGTCCGAGATGGTTCATATGGCACTAACATGTCCGAGATGTACTTTGGTGCTAGGCCATGGAGAGACTTGTATACAAGCAGAGCTGCTTTGAAGTCTATTCTCTGAGCCACAGGGGCAGTGCAGAGACCTGAGCACAGGACTAATGTGATCGTACTTCCTGGTTCTAGTCAGGACCCGAGCAGCAGCGTTCTGGATGTACTGCAGCTGTTTTACAGCTCGTTTGGAGAGGCCAGTGAGCAGGCCGTTACAGTAGTCTAATCTACTAGAGACAAACGCATGGATAAGTCTCTCCAGGTCTGGTTTAGACACTATACTTTTGATTTTGGACTTGTTTTTAGATGGTGAAAAGCTGCTGATGTTATTGATCTGGCTGACAAAAAGAGAAAGTGGTCTTTGCCACTGTTTCTGTGGGCCAAAGACGATGATTTCAGTCTTGTCTGAGTTCAGCTGGAGAAAGTTGTTTTGCATCCACACACTGATCTGTTGGATGCAGTGACAGAGTGAATCCACTGGTCCATACTCACCTGTCGTCATGGAAACATAGATCTGAGTTTTGTCTGCATAATTATGATAAGACACATTCCCGCTGCGTATCAACTGACCTAACGGCAGCATGTAGAGGTTGAACAGAAGGGGTCCTAGGACTGACCCTTGGGGCACCCCACAGGTCAGGGGCATCTGGAAGCCATCATATCGCTAATACCTAAAGACGAGAAGGAGCAGAAGAAGCCAAGGCGACAACATCTGCAGCAGATTGGCAGCAGTTTCATCCTAAGCACAAAAAATGTTTCTACTGTTCATGAAGCCAAAACATCTTATTACATCATTACTGCCACTGAATCGCAATGCAATTCTGCACAATGTTGGAACAAGGTTAAATCCTTATCGCATAACTCTGCTAAAGATTCAACTAGTCTGACAAAGGAAACAAATATTTGTGATGCGTTTAACCAGCACTTTGCTGACGCTGCTCTGATGATGCTGCTCTATCATGAGGATAGAGCTGATTATCAAATATTTGATTGATATTATTACAGTATGAAATATTACATATGTTGCTCTCTATAGCAACGATCCTGCCTAGCAAAAATCTTATGAAATATGAAATAGTAAATAGTTACCAGTCAGGTTTCAGGGCCTAGTCCCATCACAGCTGCTCCCAAAGTTATTAATGACCAAATCCACCTGTGCTGAGTCTGACAACTCACCGTTTCACTTACTTCTGTATCCAGGATCTTTTTGATGTGGTTAAAGTCTTATTTGACTTCTGATTGGCTGCTGGGGCCTGCTGCTGCCCTGCTGTGGGCCAATGAAGTGATGGGTGTCAGGTGTCGACAGGGAGGGGAGGGGTGGTGTAGTGGTGACAGCGAGAGAGGAGAGAGACACATACATGCATGTTGTATGTATTTACATAGTGTGTAACTTTACCAAAGTTAAAATGATTTACATTAAACCATCCCAAACCCTTTTACAGATTGTGTCTATGGCAACACACACGGACCAACTACGGCCCTGTCCCAACACTCGCACTACGCACAACACCAGTGCACAAGGGCCCAAGTGCACAAGGGCCCAAGTGCACAAGTGCACATGGGCACAAGGGATTGGGCAGAATGAGCAGAATTGGGGCAGTCCACATTCAATGCATTTTGAATGGGGTAAGGATAAACAGCAGCGTAAAATAGGGCTGCACAATACTGAGAAAAAGTGCAATAGTTTGCTCTCACTCGAAAAATATTTTGTTATTTTTATCTTTTTTGTTGTATTGTAGACAAAGATTCACAGATTTAGAATGACTCTTGGATGAGAGTCGAAACAGTCCAGATGACCACAGCTGAATCTTTTTCTACAATGGAACACTCCTGGACAAATGAGGGATCACACCGACGTTCAACTTTTTTTTTAGTCTTATGTAGGCTGTGTACAGTATTTGATTTATTAGCATTTTGGCAAACATTTTGGCCACTTTTATTATAATTAGTACTACTTTTAATTATGTTTACTGTGCATAGTATAAGCTTACCAAGGTAAATACCATGAGAGAAGCCCTGTGCATTAGGAGCTGTGTTCATCACTGTTTCTGTGCACTTTACACTTCACATCACATCACGAGGACTGGGGATGTGCCGATGTGCTGGAATGACATGACTTGTACTGTCACAATGTTTAATTTGACATTGTGGATTTCAAAGCATTGTGTTGTGTTTCCTCCGGTGCTGTTTATTAAAAGCACCTTAACTCCCAAGGCCGTCAATGTGACGGTTTTCAGAATTGTACGTCTAATCACTCTGGTTACGCTGCTCTGTCAGATAGTACCCGAACTTACAATACTGTGTAAGCCCTGCTCACAAATCAGAAGGGGCAAAGTTCAGAAGCACAGGCCTCGTTGGCGCAGTAGGCAGCGCGTCAGTCTCATAATCTGAAGGTCGTGAGTTCGAACCTCACACGGGGCAACTTTTAGATGCAAATCTGTCCAAAAGGAAGATTTAGTTCAAACTCACTGGACTGATTATTTAGTCTGTATGGAATCACACCAGTCAAGACAGTAGGATGAACGGGTGGGTTTACACCTAGAGCTCTCAGAAATGCCAACATCTAACTACATTTTAAACTATATTGGATATAATATTTGTCAGGACGCTCTTTTATGCATGCCACAGAGAGATGTTCATTCTGACTCAAGGTACAGCAGCCGATCCACACAGGAAGCCCTTCCACACGCTCGCTCCCCACACCTGAGAGCATCCCTCTGCGCTAGCGTGTTTCTTCAAAACATGTAAATAGGACTAGTTATACTTCTTACTTCTCGCCACAAATATAGCATTAGTAACTGCGTTCATGTGTGACTAAAGTACCCTAACTTGCCCCTGCTTACACATGAGAAGGGGCAGAGTTACAGGGTACAGGCCTTGTTGGTACAGTAGGCAGAGTGTCAGTCTCATACTCTGAAGGTCCTGAGTACAAGGCTCACACAGGGGCGTTTGTTATCTGTTTGCATTTTTTTCTTCATTTCATTCTGACCTTAAAGCTGAGGACACTTTACACGACTTTTAGCCAGCTTGAAATAAGTCACAGTTGCTTCAGTCTCGTCGTGTGGCCCAGTTACGACTGGACTCACGTTCAAAGTGTGGACAGACGAGACCAGACTCCAGTCGCAGTCATTCAAACATGTTTGAATTATAAGTCTGGTTTGGCCGTGCTCCGAGGCAGCGGCAGGTTTAATGACACTTGGGCACATGGAGCCCAGTGTCCAATGACAAGAGAGGACTTGTTTCCAGTGTCTCGGGATGTAACAGTATTGGCCATATCGCGATATGGCAATAGCAAAATTGCAGCAACATTGTCGTTGTCTACTCTCTGTATTATACAGCATGAATTTGCATAAAACATCTACTTCTGAGTTTGCTTCAGCGGAAAAACAAAGATGACTACATATCCCATGATTCTGTGCTGTTTAAACCACATGCTTCATGTTTTCCACACTTGCGTTAACAACGCGGCTGGTGCATTGTTTGCTAAGAACAACAAATGGAATCGACCGGAAAACCAAGCAGCGACTGTGCAAAACCGCCGCTCTGAAGTCACAGATTTAGTTTGGTTTTGCCAAGACGACAAGCGCAAACGGAAGAAAGAAGACGACAAACAGTAGCTCTGCTGAAGAAAAGCATCTATTAAATACTCGGGAAATACAAACTCCACGTGGACTTGTTTGACAACATGACACTTAGAAAAGTTCCAGGAATTCATTGGAAATGAACCGTCTAACTGTCCTGATTTAATCAGAATCAGAATGGGGTTTATTGCCATTGTCAATGAACAAACTTCACAGACATAGGAACTTGTCTCGGCCTTAAGGTGCAACACAAAACACTGAGCAAGAATAAAACAACATATATTCATATTAGTCAAACAAAAGGGCATTGAAGGGACAATTTAAAATTACTACAGTTATAAATAAAAATAAAATAAAAAATAGGCATTGCTATGTACACAAGTTACAGTTAAGTTTAAAGTTGTAGTGCAGAAAGTGACAGTGCAGTGAGTGGTTGAATATTGCAGTTAAAGTGGCAGGTGGTTTTGAAGTGTTCATGAGTCCAACAGCAGAGGGAAAGAAACTATTCTTGTGGCGGGAGGTTCTGGTCCGGATGGACCGTAGCCTCCTGCCTGAGGGGAGTGGTTCAAATAGTCCATGTCCAGGGTGAGAAGGGTCAGCTGTGATCCGACCTGCTCGTCCCAGAGCCCTGGAGACGTACAGGTCCTGCAGAGATGGAAGTCTGCGGCCGATCACCTTCTCAGCAGAGTCTTTCCCTGCGCACATGCGCTGTAGTCTCTGTGTGTCCCTGGCTGTGGCTCCAGCAGAGGGCGCTGTAGTCTCTGTTGTCCCTGGCTGTGGCTCCAGCGTACCACACGGTGATGGAGGAGGTGAGGATGGACTCAATGATGGTCGTGCAGAACTGCACCATCATCTGCACTGGCAGCTTGGCTTTCCTCAGCTGCCGCAGGAAGTACATCCTCTGCTGGGCCTTCTTGATGAGGGAGCTGATGGAGGGCTCCCACTTGAGGTCCTGGATGATGTGGATGCCCAGGAAGCGGAAGGAGTCCACGGTGGTGATGGGGAGTCTGTCATGATGAGGGGGGGCTGGGGGACTGTGACTTTCCTGAAGTCCACGATCATCTCCACTGTCTTCTGGCGTTGAACTCCAGGTTTTGCGCCTGCACCAGGACACCAGCCGATCCACCTCCCTCCTGTAGACAGACTCATCCCCGTCCGAGATGAGCCCGATGAGGGTGGTGTCGTCCGCAAACTTGATCAGTTTAACGGAGTTGTTGGAGGTGCAGCAGTTTGTGTACAGGAGAAGAGCAGAGGGGAAAGTACACAGCCCTAAGGAGCTCCTGTGCTGATAGTCCGAGTGTCTGAGATATTCTTCCCCAGCCGCACGCACTGCCTGCGATCCGTCAGGAAGTCAGTGATCCCCTGCAGGTGGAGTCAGGCACGTTGAGCTGGGAGAGCTTGTCCTGGAGCAGAGCAGGGAGGATGAACGTTGAACGCAGAGCTGAAGTCCACAACAGGATCTGGCGTAGGTTCCCGGGGAGCCCAGATGCTGCAGGATGAAGTGCCAGGTTGATGGTGTCGTCTACAGACCTGTTGGCTCTGTAGGCAAACTGCAGGGGGTCCAGCAGGGAGGAGGTGAAGGACTTGAGGTGGGGCAGGACCAGGCGTTCAAATGACGTCATGACTACAGACGTCAGCGCCACAGGCCTGTAGTCATTAAGTCCAGTGATCCGGGGCTTCTTGGGGACAGGGACAATGATGGACGACTTGAAGCAGGCTGGGACATGATATGACCCCAGGGAGGTGTTAAAAAGGTCGTAAAATGTTAGAGGAGCAGCTGTAATAAGGCTCTGCTTTATTTCCTTATATTGGACAAATAAACAACCAAAAGGTGTATATGGAGCCGTTTTTGTATCACAATGAGCTGAACGACATCTCTTGTGCATATCGTGGGTGTCATAGTAAAACCAACATTCTTCAAAAGTTATTGCACCTCTAATCGGGGCTGGTTCACCACATCAGACCTAGGCCTATATTACTGTGAACATTTTTGTTAAAACTGCTATATGACTATAATTACCTAAATTACCTTGACTTGCTAGGAACCCCCAAAGCTGTACCAAATTAGTGATTTGTTATATCAAAATGGACCCCCAGACCCCCTTCTCAGGCCACCCGTGCTTCAATATCCTGGAGACTGTATATCTCATGAGCAACAACTTTTCTGAAAATTCAAATGTGAACAAAATAAAGCCTCAGATACGTCCTGGATAGATCGCTTCCCGCGTTCACTGATGTGGACAGCTCTGGTCCAGAGAACACGCAGAATGCACAGCAGCAGTGGCAGCATTAGCATTAGCATTAACAGCAGCGGCAATAGCATTAGCATTAACAGCAGCAGCAATAGAATTAGCAGGAGCATTTGCATTAGAAGAAGCATTAACAGCGACAGGATTAGCAGCAGCATTTACAGCAGCAGCAATAGCATTAGCATTTACAGCAGCAGCAATAGCATTAGCATTATTAGCATGAGCAAAATTAGCATTAGCAGCAGCAGCAATAGCATTAATAGCAGCATTAGCATTAACAGGAGTAGCATTAGCATCAGGATAAGTAGCATTAGCGGCAGCGTTAGCAGCACCATTAGCATTAGCAGCATTAGCATTAGCAGCAGCAGGTTAAGGTTAGGTTTGGCTTTAATACTCTGTGCATGTGCAGTAAAGACGTTATTGCTGTCATTCATTATTAATCGTCACCTCACAATAACACATTTTTTGTAATCAGCGGCCGTAATAATCATAATCGAAAATCGATTAATTGCACAGCCATAATTATTTCATGAATCAATAACGTATAGCGATTTTGCTTCTAAATATTCCATCACACCAAAGCCTGTAGCTGTACCCCTCTTAGGCCTCATTGGCGCAGTAGGCAGCGCGTCAGTCTCATACTCTGAAGGTTGTGAGTTCGAAGCTCACACAGGGAAACTCTTTAAAGGGAGGCCGCCCTACAGTAGTCCTTCTCTGCGCCAAATACATTTGAGTCAGATTTTGTTGAGTTGCTCTAAATTCACAACGTGTTACAGTCAGTTACTCTTGACATTATTCACAATATAGAATATAGAAAAAATCACAAGAGCGTAACGCGATACAAAACACACCCATGTCCCTTCAACACGTTCCCAAGTAAATGAGTACTCCTACGGGTCTACTCCAACAGGTCTACTCCAAAGGGTGGGCAGCAGGTAAGGAGGCGGGTTTGACAGTGGCTGGCGACAGGAAACATGGCGCAGACGCTCAGATGCTAATAGCAATGCTAGCGCATCCCAAGGCTTATGATTCAGCAGCTGCCGCAGGTCCAACCACGAAATATGTAGTGGCCACAGTTGAACCCAAAGACAATGTAGACCCAAAAATCTGACTTTTAACAAATATGCACTAAAATGACTAAATAAAGCCAGGGATGTGTATATACAGTGAGGAAAGTAAGCATTTGAACACCCTCCAATTTGCAAGTTCTCCCGCTTTGAAATTATGGAGGGTTTGAAATGTTCATTCCCTACAGGGGATGCAAGTTTAGCGAAAGGACTGTTGAGGTGCAAAAAATCAAAGTCTCTCAAGGTATATCGTATTCGGAGGTCAAGAGAGTGCCAAGGAAAGAGGTGAAAGTGGCTACAGTGAGGTGTGCTAGCACTGCTCACAGCCAGAGCGAAGTGAGAGAGGCGCGCATGTTAAACCTTTCTGAATTTTCTTATTCTCATTTGGAAAGTAAAATTGTATAGAACAGGGGGTCTCCAAAAGGCAGACCTCAAAGCAATGTGGTCAGACCGCTGTGCGGGTTACATGTGCACTCTAAGCAGGACTAAAGCAGGACTAAACCAGGCCTATTCTAAACATAAATTAGGACATTTGGTTCAAACTATATTAAAAACAGTAGCTGACAAAAATAATCCATTCTTTAGACTTTATTGCTTTTTGGACTTTTAATCTTTGGACTATTCTTTGACTTTATTCTTTGGGACTTTATTCTTTGGACTTTAATTCTTGGACTCTTATTCTTTGGACTTTATTCTTTGGACTTTTATTCTTTGACTTTATTCTTTAGACTTTATTCTTTTGGACTTTCATTTCTTTGGACTTCTTCTTTTCTTAGACTTTATTCTTTAGACTTCTTCATTCTGTTAGACTTTAGACTTATTCTTAGGCTTATTATTTGCGTGCCTGTTGACATACCGAGGCATTCCATTCCGTTCCAACTTTGACCTCATGGGCTTTGACTATAAGGACATATTCTGTTATTGCATTTTGCAATTCAATCACTCATTAGTCTGCTCTGCGAGCATACCTGTGGGATTCGACAATAGCTCCTGACCCGTCGCCGTGTCTCTTCATTTTCTCCACTCACCTCAACATATCAACGCTGTTCTGATCCGACACCCTGCGGTGACGTCCAACCAACGTTCGAACAGCTAAGGTATCGAGTTATTACAGTCCTCGCTACAGTAGAAATTATACCAAAGCGTTCTATTTTGGTCTCATCTGACCAAATGACTTTCTCCCATGACTCTGGATTCATCCAGTTGGTCATTGGCAAACTTCAGAAGGGCCTGGACATGGTGACTTATGCAGGGGAACCTTCTATGCCAGGGTGTTCCAAACTTTTTCACAGAGCCACAATTTTGAAGCCTATAACAGAGCAGAGGCACAGGACAACCCGACAATGAAGTGAATCAATCGAAATGTTCATTAGACATGGTTTCGATGAGCATCCAACCTTAAATAAGACTTGCAACATTAATATTACGTGGGTATCAAAAATGTTTGAATTTTTTAATTTTTTACAGTAAAAAGTACTATTTGTTGTTTGGGTCAAGCCTGAGGGCCAACAAAAATTGGTCTGAAGGCCGCATTTGCCCAGGAGCCACAGTTTGGACACCCTCTGTTCTATGCGATGCATCATTTGAAACCATGATGTCCTAACCTTTTTTGTCATGGTTGTTGGTGCCGGGGAGATCCAGGCCTAACGCGCTTCAGTTTCCAGATTGCCCTAATATAGTCCAACTTGATTGATATCTCGATTAAATAAACAGTTCAAGCAGATGCTCCCTGACAAAATAAGTATATGAAAAAAGGGAACAAATAGACGGATGGCACAGGTGAGAATACAGGAAGAAAAGTAGAGGATCCCCACCCGGTTCCATGAAAGCAGTAAAAACCGTGTGACCTCCCGTAACCCAATCACCCAGCACCAAAAACACCTGCGTCTTAATATAGACTTTCTCCACACTGCCCCCTGGTGGCTACATTAAATATAGGTCGGCTACTTCTCAACCGTAACCCCCAGTGTGACCCAAATGAACAGGTCAATGGTGACACAATGGCTCCTACACACCGGTCTCAATAGCACAATTCACCCAAAGAAAAGCCAATTGTGTGAGACCTTGTTCTTCACAGAGCTTGTAGGAGGAAAATAAAAAGTTTGAAAGGTACTGCACCTGTCTCTGGCGTTTCGGATGTATTTATCACTTTTCTGAAAATGCCCCAGGAGGGGAGAACAGGCTTTGAGCAGCAGAATGTGATTTGGGTAAAAAGCCTCCAGTCTCTCACGTCTTCCGACACGACACCGCTGTGATTGCCAGTCATTAGAGTGCTTCGCGTAGCATAAAATGGGGATCAGATTTTCATCATCTAATAACTGCTGTTTAAGACAGAGAAGAGCACCTTCTCAACCATCCTGATGAGACGCTCCACACACCTCCGTGTGAGATGCAGCAGATGGATTAAAAACCCAATCGATTCCTTTGACAATAGAACTCTGAATCTTTGTGTAGTTCCACCGCTGCAAAGCTTCTCTCAATTCACGTTCTGCCCCAACAAAATTTGGCCGTAATCGGCACTGGACTTGCCGAGAGATGAAATGCCTGAATGCATTTATACAAGTCAGTTTTGAGTCCACCTCAAGATGTACAAGCTCGACCTGGTCATGCAGGTAAAAATGACCCCTTATCTTTTGACCATCACTCGACCTGCTTTCACCTCAATAGGCCCAAAATAGTCCACGTCAAAATTAGTAAAAGGTGGCAGATTTGGACAAATGCGCTCCTCAGGCAAATCGGCCATCTTCTGCTCTATGGCTGTCCTCTTACCGCCTAACAAACAACAACATTCAGAAATGATCTTTCGGCAGGCTGTGTTATGTTATAGTAATCCAATACTTCTGCCTTAGAGCTGAAAGCATAGGATTTCTTCCTGCATGTCCTAGCTGCTCATGACTTTTGCAGGATAAGCTTGGAAACATGCTGCCCTTTAGAGAGGATAAAAGGATGCTTCTGCTCTTCAGATAGCAGCGATTAAGTCTTCCACCCACCCTCAGTACGCCATGCTGTAGCATAGGATCAAGCCTGTATCCTGATGCGCTCAGAAGTCAAAAGACCCGAGTTCAAATCCCGTTGTGCTCAGACAAAGCAAAGAAGCTCAGAAGAAGCCAAAAGACCCCAGTTCAAATCCCGTTGCGCTCAGACGAAGCAAAAGACCTGAGTTCAAATCCCGTTGCGCTCAGACACAAGCAAAGAGCTCAGAAGAAGCCAAAAGACCCGAGTTCAAGTCCCGTTGCGCTAAGAAGTCAAAAAAGACCCGAGTTCAAATCCCGTTGCGCTCAGACGAAGCAAAAGACCCTTGTTCAAATCCCATTGCACTCAGAAGAAGCCAAAAGACCCGGGTTCAAATCCCGTTGCGCTCAGACGAAACAAAAAGACCCGAGTTCAAATCCCGTTCGCTAAGAGTCAAAAGACCCGAGTTCAAATCCCATTGCGCTCGGACGAAGCATAAACCCTGAATTCAAATCCCGCTTTGAAGAAGCAAAAGAACCGAGTTCAAATCCTGTTGCGCTCAGAAGTCAAAGACCAGAGTTCAAATCCGTTGCGCTCAGAAGAAGCAAAAGCCCAGAGTTCAAATCCCTTTGCGCTCAGACGAAGCAAAAGACCCGAGTTCAAATCCTGTTGCGCTCAGAAGTCAAAAGACCAGAGTTCAAATTCCCGTTGCGCTCAGATGAAGCAAAAGACCCGTGTTCAAATCCCATTGGCCTCAGAAGTCAAAAGACCCGAGTTCAATATCCCATTGCGCTCAGAAGATGCAAAAGCCCAGAGTTCAAATCCCGTTGTGCTCCAAGACAAAGAAGCTCAGAAGAAGCCAAAAGACTGTGTTCAAATCCCATTGCGCTCAGAAGTCAAAAGAGACCCGAGTTCAAATCCCATTGCGCTCAGACGAAGCATAAGCCCGGAGTTCAAATCCTGTTCCGCTCAGAGTCAAAAGACCCCGGTTCAAATCTTGTTGTGCTCAGCAAAGCAAAACTTTATTTATGAAGTTTATGAGTTGGGCATGTCAGTTGGCACGTGTTAAAAGGTCAAATCATAAGCGTGACTCACACGCAGCTGCTGGACTGACAGGCTTTTATATGTTAATACAATGTGAGATTCTGATTCTGATTCTTGTGGGAACTAAAGGCTCATTCAGTACAGCGCAGGTAGCAATGTGATCTCTCATCACCTTAAGAGAGTTACCCTTGTCCCACCTTCTGATCACATGAATAAACTTGTAGTGGTCAGAAACCTCCAGGGGGTTTAGTTTGCATGGGGTCAGCATTCACGTAGGGACGACACTTTCACACTGCAGCACTATTGTGTTCAGTTTAAGTTCTGTAGAGAAATACAAACATTTTCTCATATTATATGATATCTCAATCATTTATAGAATACTATTGGAAGGAAAACATAAAAAGTATATTCTTTTAATATGTAATAGAGTAAGGAAAGAAAAAATACCAGTTTAGTTTCATTTATTTACAGTCCAGACATTATTAATTACATGACTGTAGAATTTACACACTCTACAGATATATACAGGCTTTGTTTCTTCGCCATTTCTCTTCTCATAGAAGGAGATTGCTGGAACTCCTTCCAGCTCATCCCCTGCCTCTCTGTAGAAGAACACGTTGGCAGGGCAGTAGATGTAGTTCCCTGGCAGTCCTGGCCGAAAGTATGTGTGGATGTGAGGACTGTGCAGGCCCTGCTTCAGCTGCAGTTTGGCTGATCCTGCACTTTCTACCTGGGCAGGTGACTGCTCTCTCTTCCTCTTCTGCTGCTGCTGCTTCCCTTCCTCCACTTTCCATCTTGTGGCCTCCAGCTCCCTCTGGAAAAACTGTGCACAAAGTCCTTAAAGGCATCCTGGGCTCAGTCAGAACCTCGGCTTTATAGCTCTGAAAACCTTGGTGGAGCAGTAAAAATATCTGACTGGCCCTTGCTGGAAAAAGTCATGAATGGAGCTGCCATCGCCCTCATATTTCGACTTTGGTTGGCCACAAGAGAGGCATGTCTTGGTGTGGGGTTTCTTCAGGCTTCAAGGGCGTTCTGAGAAAGATGAGGTGACGGTCTGAGCTGTAGGAGGGTGAACTCTGGCAGGTGGCATGGTGACGACAGGCACAGTTGTGGTGGTGCTGCCCGCTTTGAGCGACTGCCAAAGTGTCTGTGTTTGCTCCAGCTTTTCCGGGCTGATGTATTAATTTGCTGTGATATTTTATGTATGGCAAAATGTGCCGTTTTGTGGTCGGGTGTGGCATGCTGTTGGGATCTGTGCTGGAGCTGTGGACCAGAGTGGCATACTCCTGATCCACAAGCTAAAGCATGTCCTTCTGTCCTCTGTGTCTATTAAGCAGCTCATCAATGGCAGTCTTCATGGGAGCGAGCCAGCGCCTGTGGTCCAACACAAAGACCCTCGCTCCTGTCGTCACAGGTCCAGTCCGGGCACCAGACGGAGAAGACTTGATGGGCAAATGTGTGGCTTCTGGGCATAAACAAATCAAAAGCAATAGATCAGTCTCTGTAAACAAACAAAAATCACATGGGGAAAAGTACAAATCTTTCCACCAGGCGCTGGAAGTTCCAGCGGCACACTCCTGTAAGACCCTGGGCCTGGAACAGCTCTGGGGACACTTGTGCACCTGTCACCCTTGGGACTGGTGAAAGTGTTAACCCTCCTGCTGAGAGGTGCCTCTGATGAGGATTCAGACAGGGACTTTGGCACCTTCACCCGGAACATGGTTGAGCTGCAGAGTTCCTCCATGGCGGTACAGTATGCCCCCCTCTATCTCAGGATCACTGAGGCAGCCACGCAGGATGTGGACTCGCTGGATCCTCCAACACAGCAGCATGGAGGGTTTGAACAACAGAGGGACCCCATTTGGGTCTGTGGTCAGGTGTAAGTGCTGGAAAACCCCCTCCACTCTCTGGACAAGCTCGGGGGGTTGAGGAATCTTTATCCTGCAGTGCGCAGAAACTAGAAGGCCAAACACACAAAATACATCCTTTCTTTAGTCTCGCCTGAATATTGTCAATTTGTAAAGGTCCTAAGCAAGACATACTTCATTGTGTGCTTATGCTATTCACTGTACTTGCGGTTCATCTTGTTAACAACTGTGTAAAGTTTCAGCTCTCTAGGAATAGGTATTTTGGTGCTGTTGACCTTTTTGAATCAAAAAGTATACGCGAAGCAAGTAATCCAAATATGTGCCAACTCTGCCAAACACTACAATTGTAGCTCCTCTATGATCATGAAACACACATTTTGATGTTTTGGTCACACAAATACCCATTATAAACTGCTAAAAACAATGTAAAAATGTGTAAACATCAGTGTAACCATGAATTTCCCAGTATATATTATTTTATGTTATATATTTTATGGTTGGTATAATAATACATATAATGAAATTCACGTCCAACAAAATGCACATCCAAAAGGCTTAACAAGATCAGAAAACGTGGTGCGCGGCTCTTTTTTGTTTTACGCATGTGAATATCTTTCTCCTAAAACCAACACATCGTTCGAAAGAGCTCATCTGATTTGCATTTATTGTAGCCAATGTACTAGATAAGAGCACCTTTATTTGTCCCACAATGGGGACATTCTAGTGTTGCAACAAAGGTACAGAAGCTGATTATGCACAGTATAATAACATAACTTAGAAAAAGAAAACTCTTATAATCTTTATAAAAAAAACAATAACTCTTATTTACAGCCGTCATATGGGCAGAAAATATTGCACAGGGATGATTGACACTCGTGGTTCACAGTTATTGCACAGGAGTATAACAGTATTGCACAGGATTATGAAAGCTGAATGACACGTTCAGGACTAACAGTGTTTGTTGTAAAGTCTGACAGCAGCAGAAGGAAAGACCTGTGAAACCTCTCCTTCACACAGAGAGGGTGGATCAGTCTGACACTGAAGCTGCTCTCCAGAGCGGACAGATTGTCCTGCAGGGGCGACACTCATGGTCCAGCATAGACGTGAGTTTAGCCAGGACCCTTCTGTCCCCACCTCCTGCACAGAGTCCAGAGCACAGCCCAGGACGGAGATGGACTTCTTTATGACTTGTCCAGCTTCTTCCTCTCCCTCTCTGTGATGCTGCTGCTCCAGCAGACCACACCGTACAGGAGGGCTGATGCCACCACAGAGTCGCAGAAGGTCCTCAGGAGTGGCCCTGTCACTCCAAAGGACCGAGTGTCCTCAGGAAGAATCCGGTCCTTTGGAGTGAAGTTCATCACCTTGGTCCTTGGTCTTCTCCGTGTTGATGAGGAGGTGGTTTTGCTGACACCGTCCACAAAGTCCTCTGTACTCTGCATCATCCATGTCGCTCCCGCATCGTCGCCCGTGATGAGTCCGATGATGGCAGAGTCATCAGAACTTCTGCAGGACACAGCTGTCCGTGTCGTGTCTGAGGTAATGCAGTGTTGAGGGTGAAGAGAAAGGGGGCGGGGACGGTGCCCTGGGGTGCCCCCACACTGCAGGTCAGAGTGTCAGACACACAGTCCCGGGTTCGGTTTGTGAGGTAGTCCAGGATCAACTCTGCCAGGTCATTGTCCACACCAGCCGTCTCCAGCTTGTCCCTCAGGAGCAGCGGCTGGATGGTGTTGAAGGCGCTGAGAGATTTTTTTAAAATGGGATCCTCACAGCGCTGCCAGGCTTCTCCAGGTGAGAGAGCGGTGCAGCAGGGAGGTGACCGCGTCCTCCACTCCGATGCCAGGCTGGTATGCAAACTGCAGTGGATCCATGGCTGAGCTCATGGTGGAGCGGAGGTGGTCTCGGACCAGCCGCTCCAGTGTCTTCATCAGATGGGACGTGAGAGCAACTGGTCTGAAGCTGTTGAGGTCTATGGCGCAGTGTCTACATCGCTTCTTTAGCACGCTTTCACGGGTTAAAGGCCAACTGTATACTTCCGAGCACTAGTGTGAGCCGGCTGCTCCAGACCCGACTCACGGGTCAAAGACATGTGTATCACTACAGATACACTAAATTTACTGTTTGTATTTTGTCCGCTTTCTCAGCGAGTTTCAGAAGGAGGACACCGCGGCGTGAGCTGACATCACGTCTCAAGCCCCTCCCAGCGTTACCGTGGAGCCTGTAATAACTAATATTATAGTTAAAGGGAGCTTCAAGTGAGGTGATAAGCTCAACCTTCACAATAGTCAATGGGGCTGGTCAGATTAATGAACAGATTTTCTCTTCCTGGATTTTTACTGCACATCTATACATAATATATAATTAGGCACTATATAGGGCTATTATATAGGCCTATTATATTGAGCTGACCTTTTTTTCGTTGGATTATTGCTATTATCGTTTTTGTCGCTACGATGTGTGTTGACCCTCGGCCTACGCGTGTCTACACAAAGGATCAGCTGTTGGAGCTCCCGAGCGCGGTGGTTTTCCCCCGGAGCTGACACGAGATTCCAGCGGAGGTGCTTCGCAAGACACGCAGAGGCCGGCGGGTGGGACGCAAACTCCGAGAAAAGAAAAGATGCTTCAGACCTGTTCTCCCCGCCATCGCCACGGGAAACGTGAGATCTCTCCAGAACAAGACATCTGAGCTGGTGGGACTCACGCGGTCCCAGCTGGAGTACAGGGTCAGCAGCGTCATGCTTTTCACAGAGACATGGTTAAGCCCAAAAAGCGGACTCTACTATTGCTTTGGACCACTTTCATCTGCTGCGAGCGGACAGAACAAGGGAGAGCGGTCAGAAGACAGGAGGAGGCCTGGCTGTGTTTGTGAACGAGAAGTGGTGCAAACCTGGACACTGCAGTGAAGGAGCAGCTGTGCAACAAAGACATTGAACTGTTGGCTGTTGGCGTTTGGCATGTAGGCTGTATTATCTGCCCGGGAGTTCTCACATGTGATTTGTGACCAGCAGTGTATGTGCCCCCTCTGCTAAACACTGACAATGCTTGTGAAGCACTGCTCTCCTGCACCAGCAGGTGACAGAACCCACGCCATCCCACAGGCTCTCTTCCTCTTTCCACAGGCTCTCTCTTCTCAGGTAGTTTTTCCTGGCCGAGAAGAGGGTCTTAAGACAGGGAGCTTGGACATCTGTCTTAAGATCTTAAGAAGGATTCTGGGGACATTACCAAGTCCCTATGAACACTGTTTTATTCTGTTTTTTCCACTGTTAGGCCCCAAGGCTACTCTGTTGTTGATTTTGGCGACGCAAACAAAAATAAATTTGAATTAATTAGGAAACGCTTGCTCCAACTCTGGTGACTTCAGCCACGCTTCTCCCTCATCTGTTCTGCCAAACATACCTCCAGTATGGTACCTGCTGACAAGAAACAAGAAAACACAGGACTTGTTCTTTGCCAACACCAGGAGGCATATTCTCTTCCCCCCGGGTATATCTGGCCACAACCTGTGTACATCTGCGGCCTGTGTATGAACCATGGATCCTATATGAATAACTGGATAAGGCACGCCCCTCTGTCCGCGATCCAAATTGAGTAGTGGCCGCTCCCGCGGGACTGCAGCCTCAGGCACCAACCATTTCAACAGTTCGGCCTGTAAAAATTACCGAAAGTGCGAAATTCTTTTTAGTCTAAAATAAAAATAGAAGGAAATTTCACTCTTTTACAATTTCTAAAATCCTTAAAAAATCAATTTTTAACGTCACGGCAAACATTGTACGCGCTCCTGGACCGCGCACGCGCACTCTCGTGAACGATCATCAGAAGAGCGCGTGTCGACGGAAAACCAAACAGAAGAAGACGAGGACAAAGAGACACGAATATTGTGTTTTATGTCATTTCACACGTTTTCACACATCATTCAATATGAAAGTGTAAATGAACGATTGCACAGTTCACACAAGCTAACACAAAGCTAACGTTTAGCTACACAAAAAGAAAGCATTCATGAGTTCACGGCTCATGCTTTCTGCCAAGAAACCATTATTTTCGCTTTACAACATGAACCTTTTTATTTTATAGATAGATATAACAATTCATCATTATTACAATGTCGTAACCAGAACCAATTTCAAGACCACAGACTCCAAAAGTCCGCGCTAACTGTCCACAGTCTTTCACGCGTTCTGCTGTCGCCGTGCTCGTTCCCGACGCCAAAGCGACATGGCGATGTCGTCATACAAAGGGGAGGCACTAGACTCCCTATTCAGGAAGTAACGCGGAAGTAGGGAACTTTTTTGGAGACATTGCGCCAATGAGCACACGCCATAGGCTTGAATAGGGCGCCATTTTGGTCTTCCGGGGGCTTGGTATGAACCATTGTGGTGGAGGAGGCTCTGACGGACCGCTTCAACATCACTGTCTGGTCTGAACTTTATGACCCACAACGGGGGAGGACATCAACACCATCACAGAGTGCATCACGGACTACATAAACTTCTGTTTTGAAAACCCTGCACCCCGGACTGTGCCTGTGTTTTCCAAAGCAACAAGCCGTGGATTAACCGTGAATTGAAAGCTCTGCTGAGGGAGAAGAAGAGAGCTTTCAGTCAAAGACAAGGAGGCTGAAGACTGTGCAGAAGAAGCTGAGGAGGAAGATCAGGCAGGCGGAAGCCAGCTACAAGAGGAAAATGGAGGAGCAATGCAGCAAGAACATTCAGGAAGTTTGGAGGGGCCTGAAAAACTCTCAGGCTTCAATGTCCCCCTGTCAGACGGAGGGGATCTCCAGTGTGTGAACGGCTCTCCTGATCTGGAATATCTGTTCATTAACTGCAAACCATTCTACTCGCCACGGTGAGTTCGCCTCATTCATTCTGGCTGTTGTTTACATCCCACCGAGCGCAAACGTGCAGCGTGGCACAGTGCGCGCTCGCGGACCAGATTCTGAGTGTGGAGCGGACCTTCCCGGAAGTTTTGTTCATTGACAATGGCAATTAACTCTTTCTGATTCTGATTGATTTAAACTCTCACTCTCTTGAGATTTTACCCAATCTTCCACCCCTCCCCTGCACAGCTGCATGCTCTCATCCTCACAGCTAGACAATGGCCCACACCTGTTCCTCTTCACACCTCTGCTTCAGCTCACCACTCCACCTGGACTCACACACCCCCCAGCCGAGTAACCGGTCAACCACTTGCTGTCACGGCAGCACAGGTGAGAAGGCAGCAGGACCGGACGGCATCAGCTCCAGGCTCATTAGGTCCTGCTGCTGTCAGACTTTACAACAAACACCGTTAGTCCTGAACGTGTCATTCGACTTTCATAATCCTGTGCGAATACTGTGACATAATGTCAATCATCCTGTGCAATATTTGTCCAAGCGTTTTTTTTTCTCAAATACACACTCCTTGCGTCATTTTAACGTTTTTCAGCGTAAATCTGTTTATTTCACATCACATCAAGACTGATTAGCAGGTAAAAGAGACAAACACTTGTAAGAAGGGTTCATTGAGTAAGAAAGCTTTTTGAGCCCTCCACTAAAGAGTCCTAACATTAAAGGCAAAAGATATGATGCATTGGCCGGGAATCGAACCCGGGCCTCCCGCGTGGCAGGCGAGAATTCTACCACTGAACCACCAATGCGCCGATGACACACAAATTGGGGGCGGGCCTTTTCACGAGGATTCCGACGGGTCAATGGCTCGCCAGTTCATGGAGGTTTTCTGCTTTACGCTCAAAAGAGCTTCTCGCCTTTTTAAAAAGACTTTTTCTTCTTGTTCACTTTTTTCATGCGGTATAGTGTAAAACAGATACTTTGAATATGTAAATGGACCTTTTCAGTTGGCTATTAAAAGCAACAACAGGCGGCCGCATGCTGGGGGGGAAAAAACTTGCGCCCAACGTGGGGCTCGAACCCACGACCCTGAGATTAAGAGTCTCATGCTCTACCGACTGAGCTAGCCGGGCGTACAGCACCTTTATCCGGTCAATGTTTAAGTCCAATGCTTGGTGCTATAAGGAGTCTCCAGAGGAGGACAGGCCGTGGACTAGAAGATCAGAATAGGGTTTATTGCCATTGTCAATAACAAACTTCACAAACATAGGAACTTGTCTCTGTCTTAAGGTGCAACACAAACACTGAGCAATAATAAAACAACATGACTTATGAATAATTGATGAATACCATGTCATATTTTGTTGTTCACTGTATATGCTTTAAAGACTTGTTTGTATGTTTTGGCTGCCTGAAGTGAAATGGCATATTTACAGAAAAGTTTATTATTCTTTGTGTAAGTATCTTTATTTTAACTGTTTCCTAATGCACGTCCTGTTGATTTCATATATGTTGTCTTTAATGTTATGTTGCATAATGCTGAACAAGTTTCTATGTTTGTGAAGTTCTGTTCATCAGCAATGGCAATAAACGTAATTGATTCTGATTAATATTATGCACCCTGAAAAAAAAAAAAAAAACACATTTTAATTTAATGACATTTTAACCGTGTTTATGTATTGTTTATTATCATCTACATTGTTCATATTGATCCAGAATCATGGCCTGAATGAATTAATGAACGTTTTAATAATCTTGGTGTTGATCTTGTGGTAATCTGGTGGTGGGCTGTCATAAGTGCAGACAAAAAGGGCAAAACTTAACGAACGAGTCTCTGCAAATGGAGGGTTTCTGCTTTGTACGTTTCTTCCAAAAATAGAAAATCCCCCCAGAGTTACACGGACCACGGGATGGAACGGAACGTTTAAAAAAACCTCGGTTCTAATCTTAGAAAAAATGCATTAAAAATTGATCTTACAGAAGGGGCATTTAGCCATATTGAGGAAACGCCAACGATAATTGTGTTTAAGGACAAAAAACGTATGCCCCGTGTGAGGCTCGAACTCACGACCTTCAGATTATGAGACTGACGCGCTGCCTACTGCGCCAACGAGGCCTGATGAGCCACATGACCATGTTGTAAATTTAACTAACCCACGTGGTAGGCCACAACGTCAGAAACGGCCCAAATAGCCAAAAGTAACACTAGTAGAAATCAAACAAACTAAACAGATTGTAGATGTACTTGCGCATGAATGACGCCTTTACAGACCCGTTTGAGTCCGGGGTGGCGGCGCAGTGACGCATGTTGTCCGCTGGGTGGCAGAAGCGCGCTACCCTCTCATCTTCAGCGCGGATCTGCAATAAACATATTCAAATCAACATTCCACACAATAAAGTAAAACAGGTGATTTAATATGAGATTAGACTCAATCGTGTATTGAAGCCTGGTAAGGGCCACGACTGGCCCGAGGGCCCATGTTCAACACGTGCTTCAGCAGCTGCATCGAAGCCCAGGAACTCTAGAGCCGCTTTCTAACCTTCCAGCTCACAAAACAGGATAAACGACGTGTAAGAGTGAGTAAAGTGCGTAATAAAAGCGTAAAGGCCCAACACGAGGCCCTGGTGTCCGTGTGAGCGCGGGCCCAGATCACGTGACCTTCAACGTGTGCTAGATATTAAACATGTGTTATAACACCACACTTACAACATACACCACATGCACTACATGTACTACATATACTACATGTAGTACATGTACTGCATACACAACATGTCCCACTTACCCAGAAGATGCTTCTGAGACTTGTTCAAGCCGAGCCTCGTGCGGCGCCTCGTGCGGCCTGAGGCCTCCACTTTTCCAAAATAGTTTAGAAGAAAAAGACGATTAAACCGACAACGTCGTGGTTCTATCTTCAGTGTGTCGTAGGCGCCAAACAAGTCCGACATCTGCTGAACACTTGTGAACCTGCTGCCCGTGTTTTAGCTTCTTTTTGATGCAGAAGAGTGACGTGACGGGGGCGCACCTGTTTCCACGACACCTTCAATTAACGCCAGCCAATGAGAGCGCGCCATCCACGTGACACACGGCCTAGCCTTCACAAACCACAAAACGGTTAACAACCTACAGTAACGCGTCATAACTAAGCAGACAATAACGTGTTCATAACTGAACACAGACAATAACATGTTCATAACTGAACACAGACAATAACGCGTCATAACTAAACCAGACAATAACGTGTTCATAACTGAACACAAGACAATAACGTGTGCATAACTGAACACAGACAATAACGTGTTCATAACTGAACAGACAATAAAAACTACATAATAAAAACGTGTTCATAACTGAACACAGACAATACGATAGCATAACGTGCAAATCTGAACAGACAATAGCGTGTTCATAACTAAACAGACAATAACGTGTTCATAACTAAATAGACAATAACGTATCATAACTAAATAGACTATAACGTGTTCATAACTAAACAGACTATAACGTGTTCATAACTAAACAGACTATAACATGTTCATAACATAAACAAGACTATAAACATGTTCATAACTAAACAGACTATAACGTGTTCATAACTAAACAGACTATAACGTGTTCATAACTAAACAGACTATAACGTGTTCATAACAAACAGACTATAACGTGTTCATAAAAAACAGACTATAAACTGTTCATAACGAAACAGACTATAACAGTTCTATAACGAAAAACAGACTATATATATCTACTAAACAGACTAACACAGGGCCCAAACACCACATCATCGTCATCATCATTGTCATCATCGCCTTCGTCGTCATCATCTTCGTCGTCGTGTGTACTGTAGTCATTGCTGAGCCTGGTCCCGCTCACAATGAGACAAAGGCCTTAAGAAAAGGCTTTTTATTTGTGTCGATGTCAATAACCGCTGGAGTTCAGAACCAAATGAAGGCCATGTTTAATAATTTAATTTCATCATGCATAAACCGTGTAAAAAAGACTTTACAGCAATGACAAAACTTGAAAGTGACATTTGCCGATGCCACGGATCACTGAAGGCTCACAGGTTCTGATGGTGGCACGTTATTCACCCCAGGAAAACATAATAAACATGTACAAATATAGACCAAGAAATGTACAAAGATTGGTACAAAAACAGCTTCATTTCTCCATTGTTTCACTTCACACAACAATGAGGTTCATGAAGAGATCCAAATGAAATACAGTGTGAGTCGGATCAGACGGAGGGGCGCACAGAAGGCTAACGTGGAATAATACGAGTGCAAAATGAGCTTTATAACACTGAACAGAACATGAATGATCTGCAGTAAATGTTCCTTTGGACATTACATCGGAACAATGGTCTGAATATGAAGCAGGTCCACGGCACTTCACCAGGAGGAGTGAAGTCATGCCAGAGTCTGAACTTGAAGAATCATCTGAAAGCAGTGTATTTTTTTACCCTTGAGATGAATTCTTAACATGAATCAAACATCAGAAATACAAAAGTCCAAGGCGTCACTTAAAACGAACTTGTTACTGCTTAACTCAGAAGTGAAAGAGATTTAGTGCCGTTACTTCATCTACTAATTATTCATGACCATTATTAAAGGTTCACTGTGTCATTTTACCGGTGGATGTTCCTCCTCTGTCTGGAATGTTCCGCTACAGCGTGACACTTGTCCATCTCCACCACGAGCACAAGTACGGATTTATTTCAAATTGAATAAATGCAAGATGGATATGTTTAATGCCATGCTGTGGAACATCCCAGACACGGGGGGAGAGCGCATTCAATCCACCTGGAACGTCAAACGACCTTGGATTCCTTCATCCGTCCCCTCAGTGTCCTTCATGTTTTCACAGTCCGTCGTCGGCGCGCGCTCAAAACAGCACGTCCTCGTTGGTGATGAGCGTCTCCACCACCAGTCTCTGATACCGGATGTCATTGAGGGCCGTCATGGCGTCCAGGTCGGCGGCCCGCATCAGGGTCGGCCCGAAGACGATGCCGAGGTTTTCGCTGGACATGAGGTTGTCCTTCTCGTAATCGGTCACCCTGCAGAAGGTCAACAGGTCGCGTTAAAGTGGCTCAAAGGGCTGACGTTTAAATCAGGAAAGTGACCTGCAGATCCTTCTGATTCACAGTAAATTGGAAGAGTTTGCCGCTGACTGAATACATATAGTGAAAGGAGGCTTCGGCACGCTCTAACCTCTTGAGGTGGGCCATGAGGTATCGCAGAGTCTCGCAGTGGGCCGGTGGCAGTAGCTTCAGAGCTTCATGAAGAGACTCCAGGCGTTTTTCTGGATCTGTGATTTCTGCGCAGCAAAGAGAACACGTTAGACAGCTTAGCGTGGTCAGGGGGAGTGGGACAGGCGGCAGGTCGAGCGCTCTTACTTGCACAGTCTATGAAGTGTGGATAGGCGTCGTAGGTGATGAGGGGGATGGGCAGCTCTCTGAAGTACAGTTTCAAAGCTCCAGTGATGATGTTGATGTCCTCATAAACATTAGAAGAGATATCGGCCTTCTCCCCGTCTGTAAACACCAAGCATTAGAACACTGCACAGTTAGCATGTTATTAACGCTCGTCTCCATGGAGATGTTATTGCTTTTCCTGGAATACTTCACAATATACTAACTCAAACACAAATTATGTACAACTGGGGTGAACTTTATTGTCAAAATGAATATCTCACTTTATTGTGGCTTTGGCCTGATGATATATTACAACAAAATCCGTCAAAAATGTGATCAAAATGATAATAAATCTGTCATTACTGGAGCGATCCATGAAACAAAAAGTCGAGTTTATTTCCTCACAAAAGCTGCATAAAATGGTGGCTTTATTTCAATGCAGTTTGTTTGTGTCGCCACCGAAACATGGCCACGTTTGACATTCGTGCCTTTGGTCCTGGAATCAGTCTTTTGTAATTGTTTACTGTCACTAAAGTATTTCGTGTTTTCGGTTTCACGAATTATGTATAAATTATGATGCCAATGTTTTGCTCTAATCAATTACAAACGTATTGTGGAGAAAATGGAGATGCGTAACTTCATACTGTGGAATTTCCACAAATATCTCCATGGAAACAGCACACACTTTTAACCGCAGCCTGGTATTTGTACAAGATTTGTAAGACATTTAATATTACAGAACATCAACATGGACAATGTCATGTGCAACAACAACGTTCAGACTAAATGGACCGCGTTTGGACCGCGTTTGGCCCACATTTGGCCCGTGGGCCGTGGGCCGTACCTCTGTCGAACGTCAGCTTGACGTCTTCGATCAGCTCACTGAAGCCTGATATTCTGTACAAACCCTCCGACTGCAGCCCTGTGAACACATGATCAGTCATTCAGTCACAGACTCACAGGGACAGAGAACACTGGAGCCTGGCCCACGGCAATAAACACTGATGAGATGAAAATGGAAAACAGGGGGCTTTAAGTCCATTCGAAACCAATCAAGTTCAATTACGCCAAGTCAAAGATGATTGATTTTATTCAGGCTTCAGCGTCCCCAGAGGCCTCAGATGTTCAGTGTGTGGAGCTACCTCTGGCCTCGATCTCCTGGATGCACATGTCCACCACCATGGGCCGTTTGCTGTTGTGTGCTTTGACCAGCGTGGTCAGGTCGCAGCTGTAGACCTTCTTCACGTGTCGCAGGTCAGGCTGGCAGTCGTTGGGGACCACTTTGGAGCACTGCTTATGGACGTTCAACCCACAGTCTGCAAAACACGTGGAGAAACACCAGATGTGAAGGCCTTACAGAAGAACATCCAGTGATTTGAGAGGAACCAAAGGCAGCGTGACACACCGAGTCAGAAAACCTACGCTTTTCATTTGAGATAAAGCTGGGAATAGACGGACATTGTAGAGTCTTTACCTGCACACTTGACCCCCTGAGCGATGAGACCCCACATAAAGTTGGCACAGTATTCGCACCAATGTGGACCCCGAAATGTGTGAACCTGGAAGAAACAACCAAGACAGATTGAGATGGACACAGGTAACGTTCTCAAAAAGGAGAGAAGATCAGTCAGTGAAAGAAAATAGTTTCAAGTACATATTTGTAATCACTTTGGTTAGACCTGGTTTAGACGGTTTAAACGTGGTTTAAGACCTGGTTTAGACCTGATTAAGTCTGGGTTTAGAGCTGGTGTTACTCAGGAGATAATATTTTGCCTTCCGAGTAACAAGACTAAACCAGGACTAAAACTGAAAAGCTGACCTAAATATAACATTTGTTTTCAATGAAGGTTCATATCTTCAAAATGATTGCATAAAATAAACAGGTGATAATATAGTTGTTTATGGTCATATTTGACATACGCACGCCGCACACGCGCACACACGCGCACACACGCGCACACACACACAGCATGTGGAGGTTTGATGTTCTCTGTCAGAATTTGAATAAGTCCCTCTGTGCCAAATCAGCACTTTCCACATGTTCCAATCATACGCACAAACACCACACATGCACACACATGCACACACATGCACACACATGCACACACAGAATAATCAAAGCCCTCTCACCTTGAAATTATGGACCTTCTCATACTTGGGCATCAGGTCGCTCTCCCTCAGCGTGGCCCGGGCACCAGCGACGTCAACTGTGAAGAGGCAAAAGAACGGATTGGTTGCCAGAAAGCTGAAGCCGGGGATTTGGGCTTAGGGGGGCAGGTGTCCGATGGAAAAGCCCGCTTCTCCGACTTGTGTCCGGGACGCTGCCTGCCGTCACGGGGAAGAGAGGGATGGAACCGCTGACTGCAGACGTAAACAGGGTCCCTCCTTCTTGGCTCGCCGACCTTTGGATGGCTTTCTAACCTTTCTCGCACCGTACGCGTCTCTGCTCGGCATCGTGACACTTTTGAATAATCGATCGTAGGCTTCAACTAAACTCAACGTCCCATTCATAAAAAGAACTCCTCTACTCGGTCAAAACAGCTCCTGAGACAGAGGAAGGCAAAGCACCGCTCCTACAGAGGGCACGGCACATGTCCACTGTGGCCCAATCCAAAACCAAAAAGTGACTCGAGTCGGCTGGCGGTGGTTAAGGCGGCTGTGCGCCCGTTCTAATCCGCTTTGCCATTGCTCTGAACGCTCAGCGGCACCACTACAGCTGAGGGAGGGGGAGAGGAGGAGAGAGAGGGAGGGAGAGGGGGAGGCGTCTCCTGCGCAGCGATGGCTGAATTTAACAGGTCACATTGAGGAGGGGGCGGGCCAATGACGTTGCAGGGCTGGCGTGTTGCCTCGGCGGTCCCGTGGGAGGAGAACAGGGGGCGGGTGTCATTTGTGGGTGCGGAAATCGATAGAAAGTAGGCGACCGTCGGATCACCGCGTAATGAAGGAGCGTTTCTGTTCATTGCAATATAAATATGTAAAATGGTATTGAAGAGGATTTCTTTTTCCTTTCTTCCTCTCTTCCGCACAGAGGTCAAGCAGACGACCTCACAGCAGTCTGAACTTCAGCAGCGAGAGGTGAAGCGGTCAATCGTGCTCGACAGAGCCCTTTATTTAACCCGCAGAGAGCCACACCTCTTTCACAAACGTCTTGATTCAGTCTGAGCCGACATGCACAAAAAGGAAACAAAGGCAGTAGTGAACCTGACGTGCAGCTCCGCCCACATTTATCACTTTGGGATCACACGCAGCTGAACTCGTCACCTTTCCCTCCGTCTGTGTGTTGCGGGGCCAGTTGGAGTGTCCTTTATCACCTCTAGCTCCGCGGACGAAAATGAAGTGGCGAAGCACATTGAACGTCTCGGGCGTTTCTTTGACTTCGAACGATGTCGTTGTCAGTGCGTGACCTCGATAAAGCGAGACAGCCTTTGGACGTGGTCATAAGCAGCGCAGGTGGAGCGCGCAGAAGAAAGAAGGACAAAAGGTCCATATCATGTAAATACTACCTGCCTTAATTGTAATTGCATGTTTTATAATCGACTCCATGGAGACGCCACCGCTTTGCCGGGAGTATGAATACATGGACGATGGAAATGTTTAATGCCAAGTTACTCATTTTATTGTTCAAAAATACCTCAAACGTAAACAACATGCTTTAGCACAGTCGCCTCTCCACAGAGCTGACCTGTAACGTGGTCTGGAAGCGCCACAGGTCTGTATCAGGCGTGGGGAAAGTTACATAGTGCACCTTTAAAATACATACTTCGACTCCGTTCTACTCCCCTGAGACGTTTTGTGAGCTGCGTGGACAAAACCAAGCGTTCGGACGAGGAAAAGAACGTTCCAAATATCCAATCTAAAGTGTTGGTGTCGACTGATAAACGCTGAACGAGATGATCAGTGTTCGCAGACACACAGCGGCCGAGAGCGTTCAGCAGGCTCCTCACTCTTATGTAACTCTGCTGCAAAGCCCTTGGCTGGAGGCCAGTGCTGCTCTGCATCCTCTCCTCCTCCTCCTCCTCACCTCCTCACAGCCCTCATCCCTCCATCCTCCTGCACTGTATAGATTCAAACTTCACTCACAAATCTTACATAAACTCTGCAGGTTGTTTCTATTTTAGTTGCTTGATGGAAACATCTTTGTAGAACCTGAATATACGTTCACATATGTTCATCGAGTGCACTGTCCGAGCAAGAAAGTATAGCCCATCATTGTGTCCGTGAGTGTAGATGCATCTGTGCTCAGTCTGCACGGACATAAAAGGTGCTGCACCTGATTTAACGCGTCTTAAAAATGTGAAACTAGTTCAAACTGAATCCTCACTTTCTCAACACTTTCACAGCGTTCAGAGCCCAGAGTTGTGCTCCTGGTTTGGAGGACTAAAAACACTCGACATTCGCACTGTCAGTGTTGGATGTTACTGGTTTAAGAGTATGTCGCCAACACTTTGTCTCTGTGACACAAAAGAAAGGGCCCAGCCAGCGTCACGTTTCCCGCCATGACGCGCACATTTGCACGAATACAGAACGTGTGTCGGTTCAAACCATCCAGATAAACTAACGCCAACGACAATGCAATGGCGTAAAAGGTTTAGCCGAGCCTGATCGCGAGCTCACATCGGCCCCGAACACGCGACTGCACTGACCCTAAACGCAGCGGTCCGTGTGCTAGCGTACCCTCTCTTCAGCGTTGCAGTCGTCCTTCGGGCACTGGTCCGTCTGGTACATCCGGACTGAGGGGCAGATGTTTCTTCAGGGTGGGCTCTTGGTTCAGGGTGGTGTAGCCGACGTGCTCGTAGATGGATTTATGGTCATCTTGGCGATGTACTCTGCGGCCTGATGGAAGCAAGACGAGCTCATGAACAAACACCTGCGGAATACAAAAGTCCAATAAAGACAGACAAACCTTGGTCTCGATATACAGTGTGATGAGGCCGTCCGTGACCAAGTCGTGGATGGACTCGAACCTCTTCTCTCCGACAAAGTTGCTTCCCGTCTTCATGATAGAGGCGGAAGTTCCTGGTCTGGTTTCCAAACCTCGAACAGAAAACACAAAGACATAATGTTAACGTTTGTTTCTCGCTGTAAATCTGAGCCATCAAAACACCCGCCGTTTGGACTGAATGCAAGACAGTGTAATGCCGTACTGCGGAACATTCTAGGCAAAGCAATAACTGCTCAGTAAAGACAAGCAGGTGGTGGGCCCACAGTAGACTCGTAGTTTGGTACAAAGCAGGTCTGTGCAGCTGATCGCATTTTAAATCTAGACTCATCTCTCGTCAAGGATCCGTTTGGGTCTTTTTAATGCCGAGGTCCACAGACCCTCAGTAGAAAGCATGTGTTTGGAGCTCATACTTTGGAGCTCATACTTTGGAGGAAGGATGTGAGCGGTCCACGTGGCAACTGGTAAAAGTCTGTATCGTGTTTATGTTCAGGAGAATAAAACTGAACTTGGAAAATTGTGATTTGTCATCCGGTCCAACCGCCGCGTTCAGCGCACACGGACTCTAGACACACAGGATAAAAGCGCCCTGCCACATTATTAACCCAAAAGCCAATCCACAGTGGGCTTTATTTCTGGCAGGTGATAATAACCAGTGGGATTGTGAGGACTATGAATAGACTGAAGTGACCCAAAAGCTCGCGGTGTGCCACATTCAAATGAGTGAGAGCTCATGACGCGGCAGCTCCTCCTCCACCGAGTCATGTGACTCTGCAGCCAGTCGAGCGCAGACTGCACGGGCTCTGCCCCCTGCCTGTCAGAGAAGCTACTGCTCTGCCTGGAATATTCCACAGTATGGCATTAAACATCATGCATTCATTCATTTTGCAGGTGTTTTCATAACTCAAACCTTGGAAATCATTTGCATTCTGAGCATTTAATGAGGTTTAATGCCATACTGTGAAACATCCTGAACCATTGAAACACGCATCTGAAAGGTTTCATAGTGCACTGCACCTCGAAGTGACAATATATCCACACTAAGATAATATCGTCAGGGTCGTTTTAAAGATATTAAAGTTTGAATATCGAGTTAATCATTTCAAAATTCAATGAAAAAGTGATGTTGTAAACTTTCAAATGAGGGTAGGTGATATTTCTGCACTTTTGAGATGAACGTAACACAGAAAGACATGTTTAACACACTTCTGTTGGACGCCTGCAGCATGTGACCTTTCAGAAATGTACTACACTAAAGTAATACTTTAAAAAGTGTCTACAATTCCTTCGGGAACATTTAAAACATTTAAAAACAAAGATTTGATTCTGCCAAGGATGTAAAAATCGCAGATGAAAAACATGGCCCTCTGATATCTAAACACTATTTCATTAAAAGTGCACTGAGCCTTCCTTTTCATCACTTCCTCTTTCAAACCTCTGCTCTTACAAACTCTATTCCATTTGGAGTGATTCAGGCTTCCATTTGCCCACAAAACCCAGAGTAAAGGCCTCTTGTTTCCATCATGTTTTTGCCTTCATAATGGAGCAGTCCAGCCATGTTCCCAATAGTACACCGTGAGAGTGGTCACTTATGAGAGAGACAGGACGTGAGGCTTCTGAAATACTAGGACCAGGACAGAGAGGTGTGGCCACAGCGTGTACCTCAGAGCCAAAGTGTATGTGCCCGGCTGTCTCTGGCTCTCCCTGATGAGGTAGCTGCCTTCTGCTTGGCTCAGGAGCTGGTCAGCCTCTTCTCTGGAGATCATCCCATGGTACCTGAAAGAAAACAGAAACGTAAAAGCAAAGAGACCGCGAGGAATTATGTGAACGGAGCAGAAAAGGTGTCGTCTTTACTCTCTTCCGTACGTATTATGGGACGTTTTCTCGACCTGCAATGACAAAGAGAAAACACTTGTTCCAGTGTTTTCCCAGACTGAGTTCAAACGTCCTGCAGGTGGAGGTGAGGAGATTATGGCACGAGTCGGATAAAAGCCGAGTCCTGAGCATTCTGTTGTCACGAGAACTGCTGCCGAGCCAATAAATCAACGCCGCACCAACAAACGCCAAAGAATAATAATTTACCATTTCATTTATTACATGTTCACGTCAGAAAGAGGTTGGCACAATACAGTCTACAATAATAATAATAATAATAAATATAGCCGCAAGCGGCAATGATCGGCCCTTGCCAAGCCGCCGCCACAGGCTAACGAGCCCCAATTTTCCTCCTTTTATTACACCTACTGCCGAATCCATGGCACTATCGTGCTTTCTCCCCTCTGCTTTACAAATAGGGGCATTATTGTGTACTGAAAATGTCAATATTTTGTGTAAAGTTTGCGGCTGGTCCGCACTAAGACTGTCATTTTTTTAAGAAGTTGAACAACTTTTGATGGCCCACTCCTTTTTGTCCCCAGTCAAAAGGCTACGCCATAACAAATATGACATGGGTCTCATTGACTTTTTTGATCAGGACGCCAAAATGGAACTTTGTGCCAAATTTCATAACATTTCAAAAAACTAAATATTTTGCTCCCCATATACATTTTAATTTCACTTCAAGTAGGTTTAGGGCAAAGGGTTTAACAACTGATTCAAATCTGATGCAAATCGGACTTTGTATACGCAAATGGCAGCAAATTCTAGCAACAGTTTGTGACTTTGCCGCACAGACACCGTGAAAGATATCAAAATTTGGATAACTTTTGATGTCCCACTCCTCAACACCATTGACATCAAATGTACGCCCCCTGGAGGAGTTCGTAAAAGCACGACGTTTGGAAAAACTCCCGAGTCTTAGCAAACTTTGATCCAATATAGCTGACATTTGGTTGGGCGGACGGCATTGCCGTAATAATATTATTTACTTCTCTCAACATCGTCAACATCTACCTCTGCGCCAAATTTTATCATTCTACGATCAGGGTTTTTTTGGGCCATTTCCTATCCCTCAATGATTTTTTTTTAACATTTGGGGGCACTCACGTGCCAAATTTTTGAATTTTAGAAAAAGGAGATACTTTTTCGTCAATGTTCACTAGGTGAAAAATATGGGAGTTGGTCCCGAGAAGAAGAAAGAAGAATATTCCGAAGCGAAATTTTTCCTATTTTTCAAATATCATAAACTATACATACAACTATACGCTTGCGCTTTCCTACGTCATGGTGTTGGTCCCTGGTCACTGACGAGAACTTTCGTTCATTTTGAGTGGGCTCCGCCCACATTGAGTTATTGGCCCTCTATACAATAATAGTGTTCAGTTTTGGCATTACATGCTTATATGCACGGAACGGGAGGACGTGCCCACCGTGTTAGTACGATTCTGGTTTCTGGTGTTTCCTGCGAGTCTCCTGGATTTTAGAATGGTACCATGGCAACTTTTCAAAAACATTACTTTTTAGTATGTTTCGAACCACAAATGGACAAAGAAGCATTCAAATAAGAACATGAGACTGAAGAGTGCCACGACTTCAGGAACGAGACAACAGTTTACAGGAGAGGACAGGGCTGGAACTGCAAGACCCTCGACATAAGAGCGTATCCCGATACATTTTTAAAAAAAGGGTCTTAACATTTTTCTAAATTAGTAATTTTTTTTACTCTGGATATGAAAATGTAAGAAATTTCTTATTTATCCACAAAGCACTTTATTTATGAATCAATTCTGCTCTAACAACTTCATACATCCAACTGATCAAACTAGAAATATATACAACACATTCTAGTTAAGTGTTTGCATGTTTCTTGCCAGCATGGTCTGAACATCGGTTGAACATGCTGCACTCATCTTCCTGCACAGGCATATCAGCTCTAGAAGGCACAGTTCTAAATGGTCCACAGCTTCTGAGAAGTCCACAGGCTATCTGAGAAGGTCGACCAGCTTCTGAGAAGTCCACAGCTTCTGAAAAGTCCACAGCTTCTGAGAATGGTCCACGGCTTCTTCTCACCTCGGCCCAGAGCGACAAACAGCTGCTGCTCCAAGAACGGCGCTCGAACAGATCCAAAGTAACTATCCCACCTCACCACAGCTTCTGCTTTTCAGCAGGACGGTAAACAGCGCCCTCTGTAGCGAGTTCGCTTCTAAACGGCCGCCTAATAAGTTGGATACTGTGACTCAGTATCACACTCATATCGGTACTGACGATATATTGCTGTATCGATTTAGCGAACACAAGCCTAGGAGGCGGAGGACACAGGACGACGTCAGGAGGCATCGTCAGGAGGACATCAGGAGGACTCAGGAGGACATCAGGAGGACATCTGGACATGCGTTTACTCGTACACAGTTTTCTGGAGATTGTCTGATATTCCGTGAGAATAACCCAGTTTCTTCATAACCAGGATTCTGTCAGACAGAACCCACAACCATGAACACACCCATGGACACACCATGGACACACACCATGACACACACCATGGACACACACCATGGACACACACAAACCCGGAGCAGTGACCACTTGAGGACCGAGCATTCCTAATTCCTGTCTCAATAATGAGTTTGTATCAAGGTCAGCACCAACAGTAGTACAGTAGTACTGTAGTACTGTAGTACTGTGACTGTAGTACTCGTAGTACTACTGCTGTACCTCACAGGTGCACGTGACTCTGCGGGGATGGGGCGCCTCCTGCTGGAGCTGGTACACTAAAGTGAAAGAAAGATGAATGAACAAATGCACAAAATCTGCACTGAATGGTGAGGCAGACACGGACACTTACAATAGGACTTCCACACGGGCCTGTAGTCATCATGGTCTGTGCAAAAGGACACAAAGACAGTCAGAGACAAACTCTAACTAACACTAAATAATAGTACTTTCTTAATGATACCACGTCGTATTATAGTAGTTCTGATCAAGAGCGTTCCTGTCCAGCCACGGCCACATTGTACCCTGATTATGTGATTTTCTATTGTACGGTTTTGTGATCTAGTTTTAGTACCGGATTTTTGACAACCCTAAATAATTCCTACACTGCCCTCGTGTGGTTTTAGTTGAGCTTTCTTGTGAACGCTGAGATATCTTACAATCAAAATAAATAGTATGACATAAATGAAATGAAACGATGTATTTTAACACTTCTTTTGAACCTAGCTTTACCTGTAGTGCACAACTGAAGGTCCAGTGACCCGAGGTGACTGCCTCTCGGGTCATAAGAAGGTCAAGTGACTACATCTGTATGTCTGTATTTACTTTATGGGTAATAAACTGTCTGCTTCCCGTCTTGGGGACCTTTGTTCCCACTCCGCTCGCTCCTCTCGGCCTCAGTTCTCCTCTTTGTACCCTCTCTTCACAATAACACACACAATAGGCGACACACAGATCCACAAGCTTTTAGCACGCGCGCTGCTGTCCTGTTACTCGGCTTGTAGTTCTGTCAGTCGTTTAGTTTACCCTTTTTTTAACTAGTCGACCAATTATTTCATGAGGACTATGACGTTTAAAGAGGAGCAGAAAAGAGAATACATGGACGGGAGTGAGTCAGCTGCAGTTTTGGACAGTTTCATCTGCTTTTCACGCCTGTTCCGGTGTGAGATCCACATGTGAAGAGCCTTTTCCAGACCATCTCACATTACTTGCCACAACTGTGTATTTCAAAGCGTTTTTGTTAGGATAACTTTGTAACACCCCACTTTACTACAATAGACCACTTCTTTTCGAATCGTGAAATGCCAGAACATGCACGTTCCACCCTGCGGCACACGACATTTGGTTGTTACTTAGTGGAACCCACAGCTTCATTAGACTTACCAAAAACATTGAGGGCCATGTTGACTCTGCTGTTGCTGACACTCAAGGATCCAAATCTCAACGCCGTGGATCCATCTGTCCTACAAGACAGCAAAGCCAAATGAGCACAGAGTCACCGGATTTGTGCGTGAACGTGCAAACGGTGAAGACGATCAAAACAATGGCAGGCTCACGTTACACGGAGGCTAGGTTAACGTTAGCGGCGGCGCTGGACCGACTCAAGAAGAAACACTGACAGTTTCATTCCTCTGATTGCTAAAGCCATTGTTTACTTCATAAACAGACCAAAACGCACCGGCCGCGCGTTTAGACGTGAATACGCGCGTTATTATCCCCGTGGAATAGTTAGCTAATCACACGGAGCACTCACGTTCACGACTCACATCCATTCTACAACGCAGGCGCCATCTTTCTACGGCACGTGACCACTTTCGTCTTCTCTGCGGTAACTATGGTAACTGTATATGATCGCCGAATTACATTCATTGATTTATTTATGTACTTATCTACAAGCTAATTACATGTACGTCCTCAACCGCTCATGCATATTTATTGTTTTGCTAATTTGTTATAAAGTACGACGTTCTTCTGTTTGTGGCTCTCAGCTTCCGGGTTAAAGGCAACAGTTTGTAGGACTTTTTGACATTAAAATAAATAATATGTTGTTTTTAAATGTGAATTACCCTGTCACGGTTTAAGAGGGGCTCCTGATTGATAAAGTGATCGCGTGACGGGGTGTCACATGGCCGGTTAGCTCAGTTGGTTAGAGCGTGGTGCTAATAACGCCAAGGTCGCGGGTTCGATCCCCGTACGGGCCAGCGAGTCCTTTTTGTTTTCTAACTTACCACACCAGCGCAGTTTCTTTGTATCTATGTGATCATATACTCTGTGTTGTAACGGTCAGATTGGGCACATTCTTTTCAAACCACCACCAGATCCTGTTTTGAGCAGCAGCATTCTCAACTCCTGCATCACGCAAAGAGCACGTGCGATGCGTGAATGCATCGGAAGAGATTCATTTGAGGCCACTAAATTATACTTTTCTTACCCACGTCATTAATTTGAACAGATCTATCAGATTTAGATAATCTGATAGATATAATTGAATAATTGAATAATTGTCCATTTGAGACGGTCTTAACTGTAAACTCTAAACTGTAAATTCTTGTGTACTGCTTTTATTTTATACTATAGTAAATTTAAATGATTTTCTTTAATGCCCTTTTGATTTCATATGTTTTTATTATTGCTCAGTGTTTTCTGTTGCACCTTATCGCCAAAAAACAAGTTCCTATGTGAATGTTCATTGACAATGGCAATAAACGTCTGATCCTGATTCTGTCTTAAATGGTCAATTACATGCATTTAAACCTAAATAAGACTTCCCGTGGGCATTTGGTTTGAGAATATATGATGCCTGAGAAATGAAGGCAAACCTCTCACGCACTTTGGGTGAGATTTGAGTGCTCGTAGAATTTCCAGTTCCATTTTCAGACGTTAAATACTGATTCCGCACTTGTGCCGGAGGACCACGGGGTGTCGCTGTCGCCTCACTCGCAGCCCTTTCTCCGTGGCTCACGTAGAACCGGGAGCTCTTATTGTTCCAGTCGAAAGCCCGAAGCTCCATTTGTTTCAATGGCCCCGGCACAGAAAGCTCGTCCCCGCCGACAGTGAGAGCTTCGGCCGTGAACCGGGGACTTCCACCGACAACTGCAACTTTTCTCCAGGAAACGCGCTGTTGGATTTACGTCACGCGGTGGAAAATAACACCTTTACACGGGACGATCTGTGGAGCAGAGGAGCACCACGGGTAAGGAAATCACACTCCGGGAAGAAGCGACCCACGTAGGGCCGCCTCGTGAGGAGCTGCGGCTCTGGACCGAACGGCGCGCTTCTCTGTGCGTGGACGTGTCCTCTGTGCGTGGACGTGTCTTCTGTGCGTGGACGTGTCTTTTGTACCTGTAAGTGTCTGTGCGTTTGTTCTGTGTCTTCTGTGAGTGTTCGGGTCTTCTTTACGTTGTACGGGTCTTCTTTGCGTGGACGTGGACGGGTCTTTACGTGTCTTTTGTACCTGTACGTGTCTGCTCTACGTGTCCTCTGCGTGTCCTCTGTGCGTGTACGTGCGTGGTCCATGTGGAGCTATAAGCCTGGTTCAGTCCCAGTCTTGGTCCAGTCTGTTCACACCAAAAATCTGATCGTTGTCTGATTTCTGCCGTTATCGTATCGTTGAAATGTCATTTAAACGGGTTCATTATTTCACAATGTTCACACTTTTGACCAGGAAAATGAGGTCGAAACGGGCAAACGAATGTGGCACGGACAAAAGTGAAAGAACGTTTAGATTGAAAGAGTTCTTTTGCCTTTGAAATCCTCCAGTTTCACAGACGTGTCACTTTTTCTTTAGTGCAGGGACATCACAGCTGACCCGTGTGTCTGGTGCAAGAGTTCCCTCTGTTCTAGTTCACCGGGCACAGGCCGTTCGCCGGGCACAGGCCGTTCGCCCGGGCACAGGCCGTTCGCCCGGGCACAGGCCGTTCCCGGGCACAGGCCGTTCGCCGGGCACAGGCCGTTCGCCCGGGCACAGGCCGTGGGCACCAGGTTCCTCGCTCTGCTGCGGCCCGTCTCTGCTATAACAGAAGTCGTTATGGTCAGATGCACATTCATCTTGACCAGTCCAAAGACACGCCTACGTCTCCTGAGTGTGGCAGCTTGCCTTTTGCCCAGCTGACTAAAGGATTACTCTCCTAACCTACATTCCAGGTCCTGACTTCACCTACTGTACTTGAAGCCCCCCCTGTGCGGGTTCATGTGGTGTGGTAGCAGCGGCACAAGGGTCATTCATTCATTTGTGGGAGAAGTGAGCAGCCTTGACCATCTGTCCGGCTTCATGTCGTCTCCCAGGTGTCATCAACGGTTAATTCATTGATCTCAAGGGGAACAAACCCCCCCCCCATGTGCCATAAGGTCAGCCCAGGCCAGACCCCACCCCACCCGGCTCTCAGGGATTGTTTGCCACCTTGATCCCATATGGGGGCGGCGATGACCTCCCTGTTGGCCACTCACGTTTACAAATCCATACGCCTCGCCTCTGCTGCTGCCTCCTGCTGCCTCCTGCTGCCCTGCTGCGTCCTGCGTCCCCCAGGACCCCCCAGGACCCCGCACGGCTTCAGAGATGGAGGGTGTCACCTCGATGAAGCGTGCTCTGGGTCAAATATGGATCTGCACTTCCACTCGTGCGGGGGTCCCGTTTGTGGACTGTCCCTGACACGAGACAAACGCAGGACTGTCTTTGTCTGCGTCCCCCCATGTTCCTCTGCTTTGTTCTCCTGGCAGACCCTGTGGGCAGACCCTGTGGGCAGACCCTGTGGGCAGACCCTGTGGGCAGACCCTGTGGGCAGACCTGTGGGCAGACCCTGTGGGCAGACCCTGTGGGCAGACCCTGTGGGCAGACGTAACAGAACTGTATTGGAATCTCAATCCAGACTGCATCCACAGACCTGTAAAAAGTCTTTTTGGAGTTTGGGTCTGGCGTTCTGTCACTTTGCATGTAAATTTGAGCTTTGAACAGAATGATTAAAACGTAAATGGCAAATCTAATCTAATCTCTCTTTTTCAGTTTGAATTCCAAATGATTGTATTTTGTTTTTCATGTCAGCGTCTGTCACTCACCTAATCCTGACTATAGAAGACAATCATTGGAATAGTTATCTGGACTACGCACCTTTTTTTTAACAAAGACGGTCAAAATATAATATAATATTTCAGTAATAAACTTTAGTCATAAATATGTCACAGTATTTTTACCTTTTTACTTGGTTAAAATTGTATTAAAAGTCTTAAAGTACAGTAGAACTAACCGCCGACTGGGAAATAGATGTTCCAGCTTTAGCGACACGGTGGCTGAGTGGCGAGCACTCACGCCTCACAGCAAGAAGGTGGCCGGTTTGACTCCCAGGCCTTTCTGGGCGGAGTTTACGTGTTTACCTCCCTGTGTCTGCGCTCCGGTTTACCCCGTCAGCCCAAAGCACAACAGGGACCCTAGGAGGTCGGCCCCCCCGAGCGCTGCTGCAGGTGGGGCCCCCCCGAGCGCTGCTGCAGGTGGGCCCCCCGAGCGCTGCTGCAGTGGGGCCCCCCAGGCTGCTGCAGGTGGGCCCCCCCGAGCGCTGCTGCAGGTGGGGCCCCCCCGAGCGCTGCTGCAGGTGGGGCCCCCCTGACATATCTTAAAATATGTAGGATACTTTTCCTGCTGCCCGGTGGTTGTGTGGTTAAGACGGCAGCACATATGCCAGGCTCCATGTGCATGTTCGAATCCTGACTCAGTCTTTTTGCTGCATGTCCTCCTTTCTCTTATCCCCATTTCACCCTGTTCTGCCCTGTGGAGTATACAATGTTCCTTCATATGGCATTAATGTGTGTCATGTGTGTGCGGTCGGTCACCTCTGTCCTGTCACCTTGCCTGGTATCACCTGCTCGTCTCCATGGAGATGGCTACGTTAATTGCTATATTGTGGAACATTCTTGGCAGGGCGCTGACGTCTCTGTGGCGACGGGCCGTGGCAGTGGCATCCCCTCAGAACAGTGGCACAGGGCAGCTTTGCCATGAGGGCTTTGTTTGACCTGAGGCCTTTAATGGCTGACTAATTATACTTTGGGTTTGGGTGAATGTGTAAGGTCCGAAGGAGGTCCGAAGGAGGTCCAGACGAGGCCCAAATGAGGCCCGAAGGAGGTCCATTTACGTCCACATGCGTCTTTCATCTCCAAATCATGCCAAATAGTGGTCCGCGTACGCGTCCCCCTGCACTTCCTCTACACTTCCTGGCGTTTGGCGAGCTCTGTGATCGTTTGTCCCCCTCGCACCCCTCGGCGACCCGCACGTGTGCCCGCGGCGCTGTCCCGTTCCCATGCCCCGGCCTCTTCTCCGCCAGCTCTTGGGAACATTTCAGCTCAGCCGGGTTCAAAGGCGGCTGGTCCGGGCGCTCCCACAGTCCAGGCCTTTGTTCCTCTGGGTCCAGACTCGCTCAGTATTCCTCTCAGCTTCTCGTCCTGCACTTCATTTGGACCGTGATGCAACTTTATTTCCTACTCTTAAAAAGCTGCTTTCAGAATCGGACTTCATGATTTAAAGTTGGAATTTGTAATTAGTTGTTGCTGGTGGAGAGCCTTGTTGTGATGGGGCGTCGCCAGGGAAGTTTGAAGCGAGTGAGAAAACATTTGGAGAGTTTATATTTCCATGTGTTACTGTTTTTATTGTGAATATAGGTGTTTTTCTCTTTGAATTCTTTGAGTGAAACGGGTTCAAAGACTGGTTCAGTAGCTCCAAACGTGCAGAAAGCTCACTTCAAACCCTGTGTGTGAGACGACGCAGCAAAGTTGTTTTAGATTTTATTTTCTTGCAAGTCTTTGAAGATGTTCTTAATATTACGGTTCGCTTCATATTCCACAGTGACTTTCATCAGAAATGGCCTGCGTTTGGCAGTGGTCAACGCTTTAATGCTTTTAGTGAATAAAGCACTTTTCACCTCAAATCTGGAGACGTGTTGTGTCGCGCAGTGTTGTGTTGTGTCGCGCAGTGTTGTGTTGTGTCGCGCAGTGTTGTGTTGTGTCGCGCAGTGTTGGTGTCATTGTTTGTGTGTGTCGCGCAGTGTTGTGTCGTGTCGCGCAGTTTGTGTCGTTGTTCGCGCGTGTTGTGTCGTGTCGCGCAGTGTTTGTGTCATGTCGCGCGTGTTGTCGTGTCGCGCAGTGTTGTGTTGTGCGCCAGTGTTCGTGCGGCAGTGTTGTCGTGTCGCGCAGTGTTGTCGTGTCGTGTCGCGCAGTGTGTGTGTGTCTTGTGTCATGTCGCGCAGTGTTGTCTAGTGTTGTGTCGTGTCGCACAGTGTTGTCGCGCAGTGTTGTCGTGTCGCGCAGCGACTACGCAGTGTCGTGTCGCGCATTGTTGTGCAGTGCAGTGTCGTGTTGTGCCTTGTTGTGCAGTGTCGTGCAGTGCAGTGCAGTGTTGTGTTGTGCAGTGTCGTGTTGTGCAGTGCAGTGCAGTGTCGTGTTGTGCAGTGCAGTGTCGTGCAGTGCAGTGTGCAGGTCGTGTGTGTGCAGTGTGTGTGCAGTGCAGTGCAGTGTGTGTTGTGTGCAGTGCAGTGTCGTGTTGTGCCTTGTTGTGCAGTGCAGTGTCGTGCAGTGCAGTGTCGTGTTGTGCAGTGCAGTGTCGTGCAGTGTCGTGTTGTGCAGTGCAGTGCAGTGCAGTGTCGTGCAGTGCTGTGTTGTACCGTGCTGTGCGATTGTCGTCTGCTTCTTGGTGCTTAGCTGCCCCTAACCTTTGATCCTTGGCACTCCTGGAAACAAAGCCGCTCCGGTGACACACATAATGGGGACTTCGGTGTGGTTCTGCCCGCTGCGTTCCCACAGGTGGAATGAGTAACTGAAGCGTATTGTTCCACTGTGGAACTTAAGTGTTTGTGCAGTTTCACTTTGGGAATAAGAGGCGCGAGAGAAAAGTAACTCTATCAGGGCGTGGACGCAGAAAGGTGTTTCCACAGGTTTGTGAAAAGGTCAGAGGTCAAGACGACAATCCAGACAAAACATTTTGACAAAGAACTTCAATGTTGTGTCAGAAAACAAACTTAAACACGCAGTAGACCACAAAGTCTACAATAAAGCCTAAAGACGTGTGAGTGACGCCATCGGCCCCGTCGTTTCAAAGAAACTAAACGCACACAAATGTTCATCAATTTCAAAGGTTTAGGAAAAGAAAGGACGTTTGAAATGGCCTTTAGAGAACAGTAACAGACTCCGGGTCCAGGTCCGGTCTCTAGTGTCCACGTCTGTTTTAAAGCCTCAGTATGTCACTTTTTAGCCATCAAAATAGACCTAAATAAAAACTCCATAAACCTGACTTGTACTTGGCCTTCCTCCTGCTCGTTTCCATGGAAATGCTCTTTGGCTATATTATTCCACAGTATGACATAACGTATCCATCTCCATGGAGACAGTTCAGAAGTTTGAGTTTGGCTTTCTTTTTCCATGGATCCAGGTGATGTAGCACCTCCAGAAAGTTACACACTGTTGCTTTAAATGTGCAGCTCGTGTAACCTATATGACCTGTATCATATGTTGGTCTATGAACTGACCTAAAGGTGCACTCTGTACCTTTTCTCTCATTACACATGGTTGTACTGCCCAAACATCCTGGCATACTTGCAGTGAGCATGCTCGCCTTTCCACAGAGCTGACCTGTGACTTGGCCTGGTAGTGTCCTGCTTGTCTCCATGTAGATGGCTAAGTCTAATGCTATACTGTGGCACATTCTAAGCAAGTGCACCTTTTGAAGACGCAGACATGTGGGCTAATCGCCCCACGCCCCACGACCGGACGGTACCATGAGCTGTGCCCGCGGCACTTCACCCTCTGCCGACTGTCTCTGAAGCATTCCTGCGCCGTGATGTCACAGGGGGAGGGGGGTTATCAGGGGTGGGGGGCTGGGAAAGAGGGTGTCTTTTGTGCTGTCAGACTGTATCATCTAATCTGCCTTCTTCAAGTCCGGGCGAGTTTCCGAAGCGCTGCGTTCGCAGTAATCCCACCTGTGCTGTCGGTGTGCGGCGTGACACATGTCTGGCCCTTCAGGCACAAATGACCGTGTTTTGTCGTTCTATAAAGCCTGGTGTTCTTTATGTGGTGCAAAACCCCATGCTAAAAGTACCCCAGGAAACCACCCTCTGTTACGCAAAGTGAATGCAGCCCAAACCAGAGTGGCAAATGTGCGGCCGTTAAACAGATCCGTCACCAAACAGCCTCCCTCTCCGTACAAACCTGAAGACACTTCTGAACCACAGTGCGGACACTTGGGCAAACATGCTGCTGTCGGCTTTGTTTTTGTTGTATTCATTATGAACAAAGCCCTTTGTTTTCACCCGTGCGTCGGGAACGTGTGTCGTGAGCAGACTTCTGAGCCAAAAAAACAAAGTCAAACGATAACCGTTACCAAGCCAGTGTTCTTTGGTAATGCGTCAGTGGATGGTGTGGATCTGATCGGATTTACCATCACAGACTAGAGTTTCCTCTTTTTTTTACCATCAAAGACATGGATGTATTGATGACTCCGAAATGCATTTAAAAAACTGTTAAACAAACTACTTATTATACATTACTGTGTATAGTAGTTAAGTAGCAGTTACAGTACAAGTAAAGTGTGCTTATTTACCAAACCAGAACTTCAAAAGCCACAAATCACAGACTAGAATGCTAAAACTGCAACCCTGCATTATCGCGAGCGCTGCCATTTGAAAACCCTGACTTTGTCCCGTCGTTCTGTTCCTTTTGTAGACGTGAGCAGAAGTCCCTGACGCCGTGAAGTCCCGTTTCTGCCGCGGTCATGGTTGAACCCGTCGACCGTCCCTCCACCGCGGGACAGAGGCTGAGCGCCCCGGAGAGCTTTGGGGTGTCCACTCTGGAGCCGGGCCTACGTCCTCCTGCCCAGGCCCCAGGACGTCCCGTGTCCATCCGGGTGCAGATGCTGGACGACACACAGGAAGTCTTCCAAATATCGGTACGTCCACATCCACATGACATTCTGTACTGGAGGTAACAAGAGGCGTATGTTTTCACCCGGTTTGTGCTGATTTCTCCATCATTACTGGGCCTAGTCACGCTGAACAAACTCTGTCCTAAAGCTGCTTGAGTTTAAAAGTGTCCATCTTGATGACAGACGACTCCCCCTTTAACCCACATTCTCACACGATGAATGTAGTGAACCCAAATCCTGCTAAAGGACACAAAGGTTCAAAACGTGCCTTTTGAAAGTCTTGGTCTCGTGCTAAACGTTTGACATCATATTCTACAACGTGAACACACCCTATCTCTTTAAAGTTTAAACACATGCATAAACTTCCATTTGTTTAACTTTGGAAATGTCAATCCGAGCGTTCAGATGACTCATGTCTGCACTTGTCTGCAGAGCTGCAGTCTTCAACCACACAGAGGCTTTGGAACAGTATAAAAGCGGCCGCGATGCCTCCTCGGCCCTGTTTGATCTGGCACGACTTTAAACCACTCGTGCCCGTCTCCCGTCCAATGCAAATCTGTGAGAAATGTGCGCTGTTATTCAGATGGAACATTTGCGTGTACGTGTGCCTGTAGGTCGGTGGTAGAAGCTTTGTGCTTGACCTGCACGTTCAGGTCATTCTACAAGGGAAATGGAATCGTAAAGCCTGAAAAGTGTGAGAAATGATGGAGTTTTTGGTGGTGAACTGAGATGGTATTTGTAAAAGTTACAACAGGCCACAGTGTGCCAGGCCACAGTGTGCCAGGCCACAGTGTGCCAGGCCACAGTGTGCCAGGCCACAGTGGCCTTAGAAGATTCAAACTGAATGTATATTTCCCCATTCAGATTGTGTCTTGCATTTGGCCTGAAAAGTCCCTAAGATGAAAGCTTTGAAGCCTCGTAGCGAGACTAAACGTGGGCACTTGAACATGACCTTATCTTCACTTCCTGGGTCCAAGCGGAACAGGGAGATCGGTAACTTCCTGCCCAACGTGCCACACCTACAGCAACGTTAAGTGTCAAACTTCATGTCATTTCAGTCGTCGTGTTGAACCTGCTCGTGTCCTTTTTGTTATTGCTTTGCCTAGAATGTTCCGCAGTATGGCACTGGACGTATCTACTGGATCTCCTCGGAGACAAAGCAGGAGACGCCAAGTTACGTTATGTCAGATCTGTGGAGAGGCAAATGTTCTTTCAAAGTATTTTTTAGCCTTAAATACCTCAGTGACTGAAGAAATATCAGCTAGTTAAGTTTAATGCCCTACTGCGGAACCTTCCAGGCAAAGCAAAAGCATCTCTATGCAGGCATAAAGCATAATGCATTTTAAAACATTCACCAAAACGTGTGAAATGAAATGTTTCAACAGGCTCCTGTGCCAGTCGTTGATGTGCTGTCTCTGACAATTTGCTGAATATCCTCCCTGCTCTCCCCCATTTCACACAGTCCTGTCCTGTCCAAAAAAGAAAAAAAGATATCATCATATCATCTGGTGCTGCTTCCGTGTCGTGGTCAGGGCCCTTTTCTCCATGAAACAGCTGCTGTATTGTCTGTCCATTTGACTTTTTGTGGTGATCATTTGGAGTGAAGAGCGCTCATCTTCGCTGGCGTGTGAAACATCTCGAGCTGCCAGTTTGGGAGCTGTAATTGCCTCTTGAAAAAAATGCTAAGAATGTATGTGGTTGTGAGCGCCTGGGGATGTGACTGACGGTGTCTGTGAGTGTGTGTCTGTGAGTGTGTGTCTGTGAGTGTGTCTGTGCCTCTCTGTGAATATGTGTGACTGTGTCTATGACTGCCTGTGACCGTGTGTATGTCTGTGTAACTGCATCTGTGACTGTCTGTGACACTGCCATTGACTGTCAGTGCCTGCGTCTGTGCCTGCGTCTGTGCCTGCGTCTGTGCCTGCGTCTGTGCCTGCGTCTGTGCCTGCGTCTGCGTCAGTGCCTGTGTCAGTGCCTGTGTCAGTGCCTGCGGCTGTGCCAGTGTCTGCGTCAGTGTCTGCGTCAGTGTCTGCGTCAGTGTCTGCGTCAGTGTCTGCCTGCGTCAGTGTCTGCCAGCTGCGTCAGTGTCTGCGTCAGTGTCTGCGTCAGTGTCTGCCTGCGTCAGTGTCTGCCTGCGTCAGTGCCTGCGTCAGTGCCTGCGTCAGTGCCTGCGTCAGTGCCTGCGTCAGTGCCTGCGTCAGTGCCTGCGTCTGCGTCAGTGTCTGCGCCTGCGTCAGTGCCTGTGTCAGTGCCTGTGTCAGTGCCTGTGTCAGTGCCTGTGCCTGCGTCTGCGTCTGTGTCTGCGTGGACAGTTCTTACATCTCGAGTGTCCAAACTGCAGATCTGCTTGACTTGTTCCCGTCTTTTCACACAAAGCTTCCTTTCCGCAGACGTCACTGGTCTGACCGCGTGGCATCAGCAGCTGAGCACAGTGTGTGCTGACATTGGAGTATTGGAGTATTGGAGTATTGGAGTATTGGAGTATTGGAGTATTGGAGTATTGGAGTATTGGAGTATTGGAGTATTGGAGTATTGGAGTATATGTGGTAACCGGGTTCAAGGAGCACGGTCTTCACATGTGAACTGGAGATAAGGGTGCAGCTGGAGGAGGCGCGCTCATTAAGGAGCTTGGTTATCTCCACAGTTCAGCGTGGCCCCTTCACCATGGCAACACGTCAGACCCAAAGTAATGTGCTCATTATAAGGTCATTTTAACGTGAATGAACTGAGACAGCACACTTGTTCAGCGTGCATGACTCTAACGTGCTGCAGAAGGTCCTCGGGTTCACAGTGGGGAATGTGGACCTCCCTCTGATGTTCATGGCATTTCTCCTTCAGACCTACTTTGAAGGTGGAAAGTATATCATCCTTTTTATTCCTTTTTTTTTTTACGATACATATATTTTTGTACATGCCATTTTGCACTTCCTGTGAACTATGAAATAATAATGCATTATCTGTGATTTCCAGAGTACTACAGGCATGCATTAGCGACCACATGCTGGGAATGTCCATTTCTGAATATGGAATGAGGAAAGGTCCATGAATGATTCAGGGTGAGAGGAGGCCTTCTCCTGTACACGAGTGCGTCTTCCTGTCTGAACCGTGGTCAAAACGTTCCTTTTCCAAAGTTCAGATCCTTCCACTTTCGGTGTGGACTTGAGTGATGGTTCGGAACATGTTTTTTCCACTCGAGTAACGCCCGCTGCGACTGTCTCAGATTTGTGCAGTGTAGTGCGAGGGAGGTTTACGTCTTTAATGTGGGAGGGGAAACTATTTTGTGGTCGGATTATACAAAAGACGTGGAAGAACAAGTTTCAGCAAATCTCTTCAAATAAACAAGCTGCCTTAAGTCACTTTGAGGTTAAAATGACAGTAATATGTTGACCAAAATCAATCTGTGATGTACTTATTTTCCAAAACGTCTCAATCGCTCCCTCAGAGCATTACATGGAACACGTTTCTTTGTGTACATTCTCATGTTGCGTGTCTCAGTCGACTTCTGACTCGCCTGGATCCTGGATCTCATTCGCCTGGATCTCATTCGCTCCCTGTTGGCCTTTACATCTCCTGTGCCGTCTGGACGCATCAGATTATTATGACCGTGATGGAGGCCCAACTGGTGACTCCCATGGGTGCTGTTGAGCCCGGCCAAACCCCGCCCCCTGTGGACCTGTCACGGATGGCGATTGGTGGCGATGAAACGTGCCTGGTACAGTACAACGACCTCCATATGGCGCCGTCGATGAAAACCATACCGCTGTCCGACACTAGCTTCTGATTGGTGGTTATCGGCCCACTTTTGACCCTAATCTCTTGACCTTTATGATGTGAGATTATATGGGCTGGCTGCATTGTCTCGTTTGCAACAGTTTCCGGGCTTACTAAAACAACAAATACGGGTGTGGATTTAGGATTACCGTGCGGAGCCAGCTGATGGACGAGCGTTCCCCTAAGGCCGGTGATAAATGAGCTCGCCGGGCCCGTCCCATTATGCACACGGCTCGCACACACATCGTTTGCCCTTAAACTGCGGCGTGGAACGGTTGACATTTGAGATGGATGGAGCGTTTGTGCTGCCAGTGTCTGCTTTGGGGGGAAATGGCGCACATGGAAGGGCCAGATATGAACGGAAGGAGGAAATGGTTAGTAGATATTGCAAACGACCTGGATCGTCAGTCACAACGGCACATTTGCGAACGGTTTTGTTTTTTCACTGCCCCATCGACATTTAAAGGAGGAAATTGATCAAACGGTGCCTCAGTGGCTAATGTCATGCTTTAACGGTTTTGCTCAGATACCGTTAGTCTGTTCGCTCATCTCTCTTGCTCAAAATGGCTTTAGCCGATATCGTCTTCCTGTCCCACTGTCGGACCACCTTCTAGCTGCTCCCCTTCAGGCACTGTGCTCAGATTCCAGCCTGTTTTTATGTAAACCTGCTTTTATACACTTGGACTGCTGAGGGAAGAGATGGGGAAAACATGTATTTTGAAGCTCGTGAGCTGTGATCCTGTGTCTTCTACAGGCCTGGGTGCGTGGGTAGAAGGAGAAGGGGATGTTTATAGATGATGAAAAGTAGTTATTTTCTGCCGAGAGCGTGCAAGGTCTTTTGGATCTGTGCGGTTTTATGTCTCTTCACCCTTACTTGAAATGGAAGTTCTTTATTGTGTTGTTCACCGTTGTGAGGCAGAACCAGAACCAGAGCCGAGGCAGAGGTCCGTGCTTTCCAAACGCTTTTTCTTTCACCTTATGCTTTAGTTTAACATGAGGATGTGTTATGGTAACGGTTATGTAATGGTTGGCTTGTACCTGTGCTACATTTTTGAGGCAGGAGACCACAGAGAAGGGCGACTTGAGTTTTGAAGCTGGGCCAATTCTTCAACTTGCCTGTGGGAATGACTTTCACTGTGGATTAATAATGTGGAAATTGCTGTCACGCTTAGGTCAGGTCGTTTATGGCGCATGGCGGTTGGGTCCGTATTCATTCGTTTGTCTCCTGGGACAGAAATATGATTACGATCACAGGTCCGTCATGACTTGCCGCCCATTATCCAATCATTTCAATGTTCACCTGACATATGGACAGTTTTACATCAGATGCCAATAAATGTATTCAGTCTTGGGCCTGGCACAAAGAATTATGATCCCTCATAAATCTTCTAAAGTCCCAAAAACCATGACATTCCCAAGCCATTTTAAATATATTTTTATTGTTAACAATGTTTCCAGGTAAATATAGATCTTTACACATTCTCGTGGAAGTACTGGGTCCCAGAGTTCAAAGACAGACTGCTGCCTCACGGCTATGAAGCTGCAGATGAGACGGGGGTTAGTGCGAAGTGGACTGCAGCTACTGATGAAGACAATATCTGAAAAAGGACTCGGCCAAGATGTGTTGTCGTGAAAGCTCTGCTAAGGTCAAAAGTCATCTCCGTAGAGACAAGCGCCGTATTGCCACATCCGTCTTTTGCACTGAGTCGAGTGAATAACCGGCTGTGTTTTTTTTCTTTGAGAGTAGTGAATGAGGTCCCCAGTGAGGAGCCGGAGGGGCCCGCAGCAGTGGAAGCAGGGGCCCATTCCGGGTAATTGCCTGGCCTCGGGTTTACTGCGCTGTACACCAAACATCATGTGTCGTGTTGGGTCACGGCGCGGCCTGCAGCCTCTGTGTGGGGAGTGATGACCGTTACAGCCACAGTATTATCACTGCTGCTGCAACGTGGATGGGGCATGACTTTCCTCAGGCTCAATAACTTAGATGAAAAGTCATATACTGTAATCCAAGTGGTCATAAGCCTTAGTCGCCTTATACACATAAACGATATGTAAACCATTAAGAAGGCAAATCATTTTCCTTATTAAACATTCCTCTGTCCCGCTAATGTTTTCTAATTCTAATACCTTTAAACCCACAGGAAATAGTTTTGTTTTCATCAGATACCCCAGCAACACAAAAAAATGAGTTTGCTTGTTCCTCAAGTCCAAAAGAATGATAGAAATGTACATATTGAAAGTTGTTTTTGTATAGATATCTACAATCTATATACATTTGTCTATCTACTTTCACGAGGCCACAATCAATCCCATGACTTGAGTATTTGAGTATTGAATTTATTATCATTGTATGACAGAGATGGTCTTGATGTCCACAATAGCCTGGCACATCCCGTGTTGTGAATAGTGGTCCGAATGCTAAATCACAAGCTCGTCTAGACTAGGATACAGATTATAAGAGTAAAGCATTTAAAAGTGGGCATGCTCAGGGTTTTAGAAAGAGGCTTAGAGCCCAAGCGCCGGCCTCAATATCCCTCATGAGATGTCACCCTCTTCCCAAGTGTTGCCCACCCATGGCCGTATAATGAAGCCCTGTAAATCTGCGGAGCTGTCCCAGGCCTTGCTCTCGCTTCACGTCTCGCTTCACGTCTCGCTTCACGTCTCGCTTGTGTTGTGTGGGAGCATGCTGGCCTGGCTCCTCTCTCAATGGGTGAAGTGTTTCTTAATCTAAGCTGTGCCGTTGGATGTTTTCCAGAAGCTGCAGTGGAATTCAATGGTGACCCTTCTCTCCCCTGCCGCGTCCCTAGTGTTGACGCTGAGAAACGATCAGCCTGGAATGTGATGTTTGGGGGAAAGTGATTGAGGATTTGGCCTGTTTTGGTTTTCGTCTCTAAAGTCTTTAAAGCGTAGTTATCCGCGGATATTGTGCAATTCTTTACATATTAGGCTTTAGTGTTACGCTATTTGGCCAGTATCTTATTAGAGTAATATGTTTTCCCAAAACGCCACAAATTAATTTGCTTAAGAAGTTCACTTGCTCATGCTAACAGGAGTATATTACATGCAGCTTAGTGGTTTTTACGTGAAAATATTCATATTTTATTGCTCATTGTGTATCAGAATTGTTTCCTGTCACTAAATGAGTCTATTTCAGGATTTTCTTTATTCCTTCCAAACTGAATGGCTGCATTATATTTCCAGCAATTAAATCTTCGTCTACATTTGATACGCCTCAGTATGCAATTGCAAAAGCTGACTAAATCATCCCAGGCTTTCTCCCCACTACACTCACAAATTTGTTTACTGCAAGTTCCCTCATTGCTAGCATCCACGCCCCGTTAGCTCATAAATTAGCGGTTGAGGGAACACTTTATGCACAGAGAAGAATTGTACATTTACGCCGTAGCGCTTTGTCCACCATTTTTCGTGTCAAGCCAGCGCTAGCGTTTACGAAACCCACCTACTGCAGCCGCGCACAACCTACACACGGCGCTAATTGCATTTTAATGGCACAGCGCGAGGCCTGTGTCCCCCGTGAGCAGCTTAATTTAATTGTGTGCTTCTATTGTGCGGTGAGCCAAGGCGTGCGCAGACGTACCCTAGACTCTTGCAGCCTGTAGGCATTTTTGCTCACAAAGTCCTCCCTTCCCGCAGTGCCGACAGTGCTAGCTAGCAGGTATTTTGCCAACATGCTATTCATTGGTAGCGTATGTTCCTCAGGGCGTATGTTGACGGTGTGATTGCAGGGAGTGAAGGAGCGGCGGGCCTTTCCCTTCTGCTGTGGCGGTAGACAGACTTTGACGCCTCACCAGAAGGTTAAGCAGTTTAGTCTAATCCGAATCAGTCCGATGCAATTGGTGGACAGTCGAGGAGGGAGGAAGTGTCGGCCAGCTGTCCTGCTGTCCCGTGGAATTTGGCTTCCTAGACGCCATTGGAAATAAATGCAGTGTTTTGATCGTGACGTGGCTGATGTCATTCAGTGTGTCACCAAAACTGTGTTGAGTTTGGAATAATTGGTCATTTGACAGCCAAGAGTCCCGAGTAAAAGGATTCTAAAAATACAGATGTTGCAATTACATTTAGAAATTTTTGTATCCAAAAAAATGCGATAATGCGATGTGTGTTCCAATGGCGTGCCCCAGAGCGCCGCCCGAGGCACATTTTATTTCCCAACATGACACACAAAGCAGAAATGGTGCCAGGTGCTGTTTTGCATTCTTCATGCTCCACCTTATGGAAAAAAATGCCTGACACTGTCTGCCGTGAGCGGAGCAGCTGTTTAGCGTCTCCTGTGCACATTGTGGGGGGTGCGCAGACCTCCAGTGGGGAGGCTTTTGCCACTTTGTCATCACGTTTGCCAAGTGTTGCTAATTCTAAAACGGGAAAAAGGAAAGCCATATTAATCTCTATATCAAATTATTTTATTAAAAGATAATGACAATTTTATGCTTATGTTGAGGATCTCATTAGTTTGAACCTCGGGGGGGCGGCCTCGTTACCCCACCCCCAGCTTTATCATTGTCACAGTGGATCGTATGGGAATTTACATTTGCATTAAAAATGCCCCAAAGAATAATTTGTCCATTTGGGAAAACCATTTTGCTGACTTGACTAGAATATTACTAAACAAGTATATGCCACATTTCTGTGTGTGATCTTTCCAAATAAAGAGTGTGTGAAGGAAGATGTGGTGAAGAATGCCGCGGTTTGAACACAGTGCGACCCAAAGCGGCCCAAAGCGGCCCAAAGCTGCCCAAAGCGCAGCGTTTGGAGGTGTTGGCTTTTGTTTTTTCTTCAGTTTTTCCCTGTGGAGCGTTCTTATCACCAAACGCTCCCATCTGGTTTCCGTCCTTGTTGACGTTACTCAGACTTGAGGATCAGGACCGAGTAAAAGTACCCTCTCAAAACACCTCCAGCTGTTTAGTCTGTTGATATAGTGATATACAATACACTATGGGAACTCTAATTAGTTGTATTGATTACTGAGCGTGAGACTCCAATAGCACCGAACTGTCTGTGCAGTTGTATTTGTCATGGGTACATTTGGTGTCAGTATCTTCTCCTTCTGTGCTGTCCCTTTAATGCTGCACAGCTCTTTTTACAAAAATAGTCAAAAACCAGGAATGTTTCGAGTTTACGGTCTGTCGGACCAAGCAACCACAAGAACACATATTTTTAAAGTTTGGGACATTTACAAAATGCGGCGAGTACAAAAACAGACATTCTGCAGTTTAATTATCACAATATTGTGTGTTGTTGGGTGAGTACAACACCACAGTATTGTACTTATGTGGAAACCAATGAAATGCAGCCTATTCTAATTAGCACATCTGCAGGAGTCTTAAAAATGTGTTTGGTTTTGTGATGTAATATCGCAAATCTTTGCCAGTGGAAAAAATAAGCCACAAAATGAAAACAGTAGTAAGACACATTTGGCTTGATGATACGTTTTACATCTCGTCCTTTGGAGTTACGTGAACAGAACGATTTTCTGTGCAAAACTTGTACCCAGCGAAGAAGCGCCTCTTGACAGCTCATTGGCACAGAGGATCCTCTTTGAGACCGCTTTAATAACATTTAGAATCATATTACATCACTGGCAAAACAGTGACTGGTTCAATGCGCGCATCGCAATTAGCTTCTTTCGCTAACATTGTTTATGGCCGCTAACACAAGCCAGACCTGCTAACTGTGTGCGAGCTACCACAATGTCACTGCCTGATGGACGTTTGTGGACGTGGTTGTGACTCACGGGCCCCTCGCATTCACCCAGCTGTAATTTGGGACTAGTTTTCTACTAAAAGTCGTCTGAGTCATTTTGTAAACACAAATGGGAGCCGAGCGTTGGCTAAAGCTACACGCGGCGTCATTGTGTTGATTGGAATCTTGTTTTGGGGGGCATAAAGTTAGCAAAACAAGCTAGTAACCACTTGGAATAAAACTGCAACTTTGTAAGTTGTACAAATAAGTTGTAATAAAATAAGTTGTAAACATTAGTAATGAATGTGTTAGAGGTCTATTATTTCCCATGTCTTTGCCTGTTCCGTAGACTTTTTGGAGGTTTTGGCACTGGTAAACGCTTCATGCCTGCCAAACTCTAAGCCCAGTTCAGTTCACTAATGGACACTTGGTCGTTCCGGCTTATTTTGAGAACTACTGCATTGGAAGAGATGCCTTGTAATTATCTTAAATGGGATGAGTCACGCGGGCAGAGGGAGGGCAGCTGTGTGCCACTGGACATTCAGCGTTTAGACGCGTGTTTGTATTTGCATTTGTGTGTTGTAGGCTACATGTTTGTGTTGCCAGTAGTTCTATTCTTATCCAAGACTGCGTCAAGAGCTATCTAACCACCATTCATTCATTGTTTAGTTGTTTCGACAGCAGAAGGCCTGTGAATGTGAGTTTAGTTTCCCAAATTCAACCTAGATGAGACCGTTTCATTGCACGTGGTGAATAATTGATTAATTACAATAAATCAATCAATCAACTTCAAGCACAGCCTTCCATTCCGTGATGAGAATCTAGAATAGAATATCGTCCTGTAAATCTTGGCAGAGCGTGTTGGCCACCGACTGCTCTGGAGCCGGAAAAATCAGTTTTGGTTCATCTCTTCTGCATGTTTGTGTGAAATGAGGCCTCTTTTCCCTCAGTTTCCTGGTTGCGTTGTCCTGGTTGTCCTCTCAGTTGCTCAGATAAGATAAAATGTGTGCGTGTCTCCAGCGCGGTCCAAGTCTAAGTGCTTTGAGTGCTTTTGGCCGCCTAAGAAAGGCCCATTGATGGAGCTGCTGAAAGACGGGATTGTGAACCAAGTGAAAAGACTTCGGTTTTGGACTCTGCTGGGCCAGGACCCAACTCAGCTGCAACTTTTCAACTGATATTTATAGTCAAACACAACCTCTCACGGAATAGATCTGCGATATCCCCAATGCCTATAAATAAACAGGTTCTAGGCCTATATTTTTGACCTCTAAGTTTAGTGGCTGCTTCCTGTAGTGCAACTGTTGCCAAAATCACAGAATAGAACTGTCCCAACTTCCTGTTCAACTATTTGACACAGAATTATAAGAATGTGGTTTGGGCTGCATATTGTTTCAGTCGGAGCGAGATGCGTTTGGAAATGGAGAACTAAAACATTAGTGCTAAGAATGAGTTAAAGGTGCACCATGTAACGTTTCTGGTGTAGAGTTTATAGTGCTTTGTTTGAATGTGCCACAGTAAGTGACGCTAACGTTATATTTGCCATGCTATCAAACGCTGTTCTTGTTTTTTGGTGTTTTGTGGCTCATGGTTTCTTTGAATGCCGTTGGTGTTGACACAAGTCCTCTGCTACTCCACAGGTTATGCAGGATTTAAAAGCCACACGATTAGCTAACCTTTGGCGCCACCTTCACTAACCTGAAGTGTGCGTGCTAAAGTGTGACCTGGAGGGATTAGGGGCCGCAGCGCTCGGATCAGAGCCAGCAGGCATCATCTGAACCGAACCCGAGCCCGCGTCCTCGCTCAGCGTTGGAGCCGTGTTCTGGACACACGTGACTTCTGGTGTTTGCAAACGCTGTTGAAAGATGTGAAGTCAAATAAACTTGGGAAATCTGACTTAGTTGAAAATAAACGCTCCTGACACTGTTGTTCTTACATGTACGGCCCACGGCAGGGCACCGCAGGTAACCCAGGTTACAAGGCTAGTTTTTCAACTAATGGCAAGTCTCAACTGAACCTTTCATCGAGTTTCTTTACCATGACCCGGGCTTTTGTCTTCCATTTTGTCAAGATTAGTTCAGTGCTTAATGCATATGTTTTTGTTGTAGCTTTGATTCATATTCTTGACAACCAATTCATTTGGATTGACGTGAGAACGTTGCAGAATGTTGTTTGGAAGATGTGCACAATTTGAATATCGAGTTTTTTGTTTATAGTAAAATGCTGCAAAAAGAGATAATTAGAAATACAAAATCTCATTTATCTGATAAGTAAATCACAGCTAATAAGTTTCAAGACATTTCTGTTGGATTTACAGTCCAGTCTGCCGCGCTTTCATACGTGTGACTGCGTTCAGTCCGAGCCTTTGTCCAGCCACGCGCCCAGTTATTTTCCACTGGTTTTGACATGAAGTTTTTAGCTCTGCCACTCAATAGGATTTCCTTTTCTGCTTTCTCCCGTTACACCGCTGGGTTCCAGGATATCTCCCCTCTGCACGCGCTCGGGCTTAGGGCAGTTACTGCGGAGGCCAGACGCTTGATACCAGAGGAAATTGCTTTTGCGCCCAAACATACTTTGGATTCTGCCCCTGTTTCATTAAGCCTTCTGGTCCAAAGGGTCTCGCAGGAAGACCAGTGCAGGCCCACTTTAGACCAGGTTTAAATAGAGTTTGGGGTTAACGTAAAGGTTACGGGGTCCGTTATAGCTTACGTTGGCCGATTTAGATGATTAGAATGAGGACATTTTGAGGCAGACGCAGGGTCAAACGTGTGCGCACAGGGACAAAAAAGGAAAAACTCGCTGGTTTGGATTCAGGAAATACTTCTAAATTGGCACAAACCAAACTTCCCCAGTGCATGTTCTTTAGCCGTGACGAGTGAACACGTGACAAGCATGTTTCTCACAAGTGTCACTGAGACTCGATGACATTTGTTCACCTTTTGTGCACAGGGTTGGACAGAAGAAGGAGAAGAAAGAAAAACAGAGGTTATTCCGAGTTGGAGGTTAACCAAGCCTGTCCCATCTGGCTACCGTGTGTGCGCAACCGACTTTAATATTTTCCTTTGGTCAGCCCGTGAGTCCACTCCCACTCACGCCCGCCCAGCCCAGAACAGCAGCGGTCTGGTCCAGATATTATATATAGATTGGCAGGTTCCGAAATGTGATGTGTGGTAACGTTGATGTGGATTAAAAGGCAGAAAGAATGAAAAGATTCCAACTCCACCCTGCTCTCCTTCCACTCTGCCTCCAGCCGTCTGTCCAGGATGGGTCCAAAGCGTCTTAGAGGCCGAGTCTGTCAGTGCAACGTAGAGCTTCACGTTGAAAATGATATGCGCTCGCTGCCAGCTCGTGCAGTTGATTTTGACATGGGGTTTCAGGGCAAACGTGATCCCATTGGAGCCCAGAGTTCCCCGCAGCTTGGGACAAATTGCCCTGACAGTTGTACACGGGGCCGGGCCTGTAGAATCCATCTGAGCACGCTCACTTCAAGCACAAGATGACACATAATGAGCAGTCTGAGCGGCGGCTACAACGGAGATCAAACACGAACCAGCGCCAGCAATTTGTCTGGAAGGAAAGTTTCCCAGAGTTATTTTCACTTCGGTTTATTCAGTTTGTATTCATGGACGTGATTGGATTAGCCACAGCCTGATCGGTCCGTCCCAAGGCAGCTGTGGCCGCATTTCACACACTCGACACGTGAACAAGTTACTTTTACTATTGGGCACAGGATCAGTGATGGGTTTGGCACGGTGAAAAGTGGAACTGGGCTTTGTGCTTCTGCTTAAATGAACTTCTCAACACTTCGCATCTAAATATAAAAGAGTACGATCATAAATGTATAATATAAAAGAGTACGATCATAAATGTATAATATAAAAGAGTACGTTCATGTTCATGGAGTTCAAATATCAGTGGGTTAGAGCAACACAAGCCCTTTTTAAGTGTATAAAGTGTGTGCTGCAAGTGAAGCCTGAAGCGCTGCACGCTCTTTCCAGCGTGATAGTCATCTGTGTGTGTTGTGTGTGTGTGTGTGTGTGTATGTCTGTGTGTGTGTGTGTGTGTGTGTGTGTGTATGTCTCTGTGTGTAGTGTATGTCTGTCTGTGTGTCTGTGTGTGTCTATTGTTTGTCTGTCTGTGTTTCTGTGTGTTCATCAATGTGTGTGTGTATGTGTGTGTCTGTGTATATGTGTGTGTCTGTTTGTCTGTTTCTCTGTGTGTGTGTGCGTGTGTGTGTGTCGTCTTTGGTGTGTTTGTGACTTTGGTGTGTGTGTGTGTGTGTGTGTATGTGTGAATGTATGTGTGTGTCTGTGTATTGTGTGTGTGCTGTTGTTTGTCTGTGTGTGTGTGTGTGTGTGTGTGACTTGTGTGTGTGTCTTTGTGTGTGCCTGTGTGTGTGTCTGTGTGTGTCTGTGTGTGTGTGTGTGTGTGTGTGTGTCAGAGGTCAGTGGCTTGTTGGTGGCCCATAATTGGCCAGTGTGGACTGGTGCCACGCTGAAGCATCTTTTCACTCACAATGTCGTGACGTCACACGTACAGTTTTGTATTCGTGCTCATGTAGTTTTGTTTTGTGTCTTTCAGCAACGCTCGAGCGGTAAATGTCTCCTCGACCTGATCTGCGTCCATCTCAACCTCACCGAGGGAGACTACTTTGGGCTGGAGTACCAAGACACCGCAAGATGATGGTAAGAAAACAGAGAAAGTGTTCAGTGTTCGGGAGACACACTGTCCCGGCCCGGGCGCTGCCACGGCCCTCCAGGCCCGGGCGCTGCCACGGCCCCACGGCCCGGGCGTGCGCTGCCACGGCCCCACGGCCCGGGCGCTGCCACGGCCCCCACGGCCCCCGGCGGGCGCTGCCACGGCCCGGGCGCTGCACGGCCCCCACGGCCCGGGCGCTGCCACGGCCCCCACGGCCCGGGCGCTGTGTATATATATATATTTCTCTCTCCATTGGGTGTATTGTAAAAAGCAGTACCAAATGTTTTCTTTTAAATGTGTATTTTAATTTATTTATGTAAGACTGAAAGACTAAAGGTGGTGTATAACGAACAGAAGAGCTGTTTGCTCTTTTAGACGCAGCTCACGGAAAGCGGGCGGGCGGGCGGGCGAGCGGGCGGGCGAGCGAGCGAGCGGGCGAGCGGGCGAATGGGCGAACGGGCAGGTTGATCCGTCATAATTCCCTCCTGGATTCCTGTGTCGGCCCATTTTCCCGCCGTAGCAGCTGGGTGTAATTCCATGGTGAACCCGTAGGGCAGATGGACCAATCATCAGTGAGTGACATGACATCATCGACATGAGGTCGACCTGAGCGGAGCGACCTGGAGCTCACAGCAGCTGAAGGACCAATCAACTCTTAGGAATGGAAATGTGGTCAAAGAATGTGCTGTCGTGACGCTGTCGTCTCGCTGTCGTCGCGCTGTCGTCTGCGCTGTCGTGACGCTGTCGTGACGCTGTCGTCTCGCTGTCGTCGCGCTGTCGTCTCGCTGTCGTGACGCTGTCGTGACGCTGTCGTCGGCGCTGTCGTGGCGCTGTCGTGACGCTGTCGTGACGCTGTCGTGACGCTGTCGTCGCGCTGTCGTGCGCTGTCGTGACGCTGTCGTCGCGCTGTCGTCGCGCTGGTCGTGACGCTGTCGTCGCTGTCGTCGCTGTCGTGACGCTGTGTCGCTGTCGACGCTCGCTGTCGTCTCGCTGTCGTCTCGCTGTCGTGACGCTGTCGTCTCGCTGTCGTCGCGCTGTCGTCTCGCTGTCGTCGCGCTGTCGTCGCGCTGTCGTGGCGCAGTCGTCATGCTGCTAAAAGTGTGGCTCTGTCTTCTGTGCAGGTTTGGCTGGATCTGCTGAAGCCGGCCCTCAAACAGATCAGAAGTAAGTATCTCAAATGTACCACATGTGTGAAAATGACGACACGGAGTAAAACAGTCTCTTTTGTATCATTTAAATATTCACAAATTGCAACGATGATTTTGTGTTTGGGATTTGACTTTTGATAGAATTCCCAGTGAGATGTGAAATAGTCAGGAAAACCAGAAACCAGAGATGGAACTGGTCAGAACTCTCCCTCTCGGTGCCGGTTAGACAAAGTTAATATCATCAGCCACATGTTTACTGGGAGGCTGGTTTGTCCATTTGAACTGCAGATAAAGCACGTTTCTTCACACATTGTAGCGAGTCCTCCACATTTGGAAACACCTAATGTCCCATCATGCATCGGCAAAGGGCAGATTCTCTTTCTCCACCGCACTAACCTCTCCTCCATCTATTTCCTCCTCCAGGGCCCAAGAACACCATCCTGCGCTTCGTGGTCAAGTTCTTCCCTCCGGACCACATGCAGCTGATGGAGGAGCTCACACGGTGTGTTCTTGTGGGTTCCTCTGTGTTCCTGTGTGTTCTTGTGGGTTATTGTGGACCCACCGACGCTTCTTTAATTAAAGACACAGTGTTTTAACGATGGTTTAGTCTCCACCGTGTGCAGGAAAGAGCGCTATTTAAAGTGGTTCTGTGTTTACACATCTTCATGTCCTTGGTCAGATACTTTCCCTCGACGTGGGAAGCAAAGGTGTACAAATATTTGTGGAGCTTTGAATATGACGACGAGAGCATCAGAAAGGAGATGAATGCTTATATTAGGACAGTTGGAACGCACCAAAGGAGTCAAATCACAGGGCGCCAAGATGACAGCTGAAACAAAAGATTGATTGGACCACTTGATGTTCTCCCATGATGCTTTAGTTCTCGCACCACTTGAAACCTAACCCAAACAGGAAGTGATGTCGGCAGTGTTTTGTGTTCACTCGGGCCAGTTCAAGAAGAAAGACAGAATAAACATTGTGTCCGCCTGCCTCAGCTGGACACGGCTCGGCCCATCGTCACACCAGGAGTTCGGGGGGTCTTTTGGTTTGGTGTGTTTACGCTACCATGGAAACAGCCCACAGACATGTACATCTATACAGAGCGGTATCACTTTTGAGCTGCATTTGAATCATCTTTTAAATCATCTCTAACGTTCATCACACACACACATTTGTTCAGGCAGCACACACGTCGCCTCAAACTGCAGCCCGTCTCCATGGTTTCAGAGTCCTCAAACTGAAATGTGCTCTATAAAGCTGAACGTGTGTGATAAATGTTGTCTTTCTTGGGTGGCAGGTACCTGTTTGCGCTGCAGGTGAAGCGGGACCTGGCGTGTGGTCACCTGGTGTGCAACGACACCAGTGCAGCGCTCATGGTCTCTCACATCATCCAATGTAAGTGTTGAACGGAGATGTGTGCCCACTGATGTCCATTTAAGGGTCAAGAAACTCATCTCACAATCGGACTACAGTTTATTCAAAACAGACAGCATTAAATAATGACATGTTAAATACTGAGTGGGATTCATTAGTTCTTCTGGGCCATGTAAGATTTTCATATCAATACCTGGCTCCACCTTTACAGCTTCATTCATTCATCCCCGTTAGGGGGTGGAGCCTGTCCCACGGTTAGGGGGTGGAGCCTGTCCCACGGTTAGGGGGTGGAGCCTGTCCCACGGTTAGGGGGTGGAGCCTGTCCCAGTGACTTTGGGCTTTACAGAAGTATTTCCACTTTCATACGTGGGTTTATGAGAACAGTCTGACCCAAACTGCAGATGTGACCCCTCCGGTGTAGAGTGACCCGTGCCCCGTGCCCCGCAGACTGTGGCAGGTGGCGCCGCAGCACGCTGACGTCCCATATGTCTGCGTCGCCGTGGTAACCAGCGCGGCTTGTGCGGCTGCAGGTGGCGCCGCAACACACTGTGGCTCAGACTGAACAGATGTGTATGGCCTTGACACTGACCCTCCCTCTCTCTCTCCCCCCTCCACTCTCTCTCTCCCCCCTCCAATCCTGTCTGTCTCGTCCCCCCTACCCCTCTCCCACAAACTCTGCTCTCCTCCCCCCGCCAACAACAAACCTCGTTCTCTCTCACCCTCCTCCCTCCCCCCCCTCTCTCCCCCTTCCTCACTCTCTCTCTCCCCCTCCCCCCTCTCTCCTCTCTCCCCCTCCACTCCCTCTCTCTCCCCCCCTCTCTCTTCCCCCCTCCCCTCACCTCCTCCACCCCCCTCTCTCCCCCCCTCACTCTCTCCCCTCTCTCCCCCTTCCTCTCCCCCGCCTCCCTCCCCCTTCTCTCTCCCCTCCCTCTCTCTCTCCCCCTCCCCCCCTCTCTCTCTCCCCCTCCCCCTCTCCTCTCTCCCCCTCCACTCTCTCTCTCCCCTCCTCCCCTCTCTCTCTCCCCCCCCTCCCTCTCTCCTCCACTCTCTCTCTCTCTCCCCCTCTCACCTCTCTCTCTCTCCCCCCTCCCCCACTCTTTCTCTCCTCCCCCCCCCCCCTCTCTCTCTCCCCTCCCCCCTCTCTCTCTCCCCCTCCCCCCTCTCTCTCTCTCCCCTCCCCCTCTCTCTCTCTCCCCTCCACTCTCTCTCTCCCCCTCCACTCTCTCTCTCTCCCCCCTCCACTATCTCTCTCTCTCCCCCTCCACTATCTCTCTCCCCTCCCCCCCACTATCCTCTCTCTCTCCCCTCCACTCTCTCTCTCTCTCCCCCTCCCTCTCTCTCCCCCCTCCACTCTCTCTCTCTCCCCCCTCCCCCCCTCTCTCCCCCCTCAGCGGAGATCGGTGACTTCGATGAGGACACAAAGCTGGCAGCATCTCCTCCACAATAAATATCTGCCGGACCAGGACGCCATCCGGACAAGATCATGGAGTGTCACCGCAAACACGCGTGATGTGTGACGTGCTTTAGAGAGCGACACAAACGAGTCAAGTACAAATGCCACTAGATCTGAGAATGAAATATAACACAATAGAAACAAGACAAATTTAAAAAAAACCAGAATCAAATTGAGCTTTTATTGAATCCAATCGTTACAAAAATCTTCCGTCCAAACAATTCACAAAAAACACATTTCCCGAACCATTGTAGATATGTGTGCAGTATCCATCTGCAGCTCTTGTGTTCATCACATGTGGAGGAAAGGCCGGCTCCACAAGTGCTCGCATTCTTCTCAGTCAGATCTGACTTTCATTCATCCTCCATAATAAACTCACCTGAAGCAATGAACAACAACACATGATTCCTGTCATCACCAAAAGAGTCTGCCCGGATTTCTGCCGTTCTTTCCAAAACACACAGCTACAGACGCAACGGAGCCGCCACCCAAAGTTTTTAGATTTATATGTTAGAAATAATGAATTAGGGTATTGGGTAATAAAAATAGCTGTGTTTGCTAAAAGCTTTGCAAGGTGGAATAGAGGCTAATCTGGAACATTCTGAGGTCGTCCGGGATGAGTTTACACTTCCACGCTTCCACACACGTCCAGCCGCGGCTCCCACTGATATTTATCTGTTTACGTTACACAAACACAATATGTCCCCACCGTCTCACCCAGCCCCTCAACTCATTCTCTCTCTCAAGATTTCGCCATAGTAACCACACGTTTCACTCTGCTGCTCCACTGCCACTGGCTCGCGTTTCATGGCATCTTTATGTATTAGACCATAAATCTCATTCTGCCGAGATCGCAACATGCTGTAATCCAATCAGAAGTAAAAGATATGATCAAATGCAGTGGAAATCACTTTTTGACCCTTTATAATCTCATTAGATCCTTGCCGCTTTTCGATCAGTGATTTCCCTGGGCTTTCTGTCTGTCATGTGTTTGGATTGTAAATCAATGACATGCCTATTTGTTCCATTACGTTCAATGATCAGATACAACAGTTTCTTTTAAACACTCACAAAGAGTAAGTTTTTTCATTAGTGATATTATTTTTAGAGATTGTGTACCTTTTCACAGTCACATTGCTTTGTCATCAGCACAGCAAGCATCTTTACAAACCAGAGCACTCGTGTGTGTTTAACCCTCTGTAGCTTTGGTGGCCGTCCCGCTGTGAACCACAGACGACGGCGCCCTCCATCGCCCACGGGAAGGAAGTGGCTCATCAGCTGCACATACAGAAACAGAGAAGCCATTTTCACATTTACTGGGGAAACGCGCTGCTTTTTTAGCATATTCTCACCCCTGTCATCTGATTCTTCTTGTGATTATTAGCAAGACATGATTTGTTATGTTTACGGCCACTGCACACGGCAACGAGCATATAATATGAATTTTAAAATTCTGAATATACTTTTGATTATATTATTCTCAGTTTGGATACATTAGAACATTTAGAAAATAAAATCTTTGTCAACAAAATCCAGACCAAATATATAAATATCCACACGGCACAAATAACTAGGCTAGTTGAATAAGAACATTCATCTTACTAGTGTAATTTCTCATATAAAATGGAAGATCATAAAATAAGACATGTTTTTATAATTCAAGTCACATGAGTTGTTACCATTACTCTATAACATTAGACTTCCATAGTGTTTCCATGACTCTAACATGAACTTCCATTAGTTTTCCCATTGACTCTATAAGAATGAACTTCCATAGTTGTTCCCATTGACTCTAACATGAACTTCCATAGTTGTTCCCATTGACTCTATAAAATGAACTTCCATAGTTGTTCCCATTGACTCTAACATGAACTTCCATAGCCGTTGCACTTAAAGCCTCTTGTTCCTTTGGTAGATTTTACTTTCCTGCTTTTCTTCTAGTCTTCAGTTCTTCGACTTTACTGTTTCAAAACGACTCGAGTATTCGCTGCTTTTCGTTTCATTTCCTGCAAATGTTTGAAGAATATTGGCGCTCTCCACAGCGGGCAGACGCCAGCGGAATCGGACTACCAACTGCTGGAAATCGCCCGGCGTTTGGAGATGTACGGCATCCGCCTGCACCCGGCCAAGGACCGAGAGGGGACCAAACTGAGCCTGTCCGTGGCCCACACCGGGGTGCTGGTCTTCCAGGTCACTTTACACACACGAGGATGTACAGTGGTGTTACCCTGCAGACCTCACAGCGACCTCACAGTGACCTCACAGCGACCTCACAGCGACCTCACAGCGACCTCACAGCGACCTCATTGTGTCTTTCTTCTTCACACATGTGACATTTTGTGTTACTTTCTTCCCACTGGAGAACGTTACAATCAAAATATCATGTGTAGCTAAATCCATTTAAAGCAGCCCGAGCCTTTTTGCAAATGTCTTCCTTTTCCTTTTAGGGCTACCTGAAAATAAATGCGTTCAATTGGTCCAGGATTCGCAAACTGAGCTTCAAACGCAAGCGGTTTCTTATCAAGCTGAGAGCAGACCCCGCAGTGAGTCAACAGCCAGCATGAGTATTCCCCACCGAGTTTCCCATATTTAAAACATGACTGTTTTTTATCCAGCAAAACGCGCACCATGACACTCTGGAGTTCGCCATGGCCAGTCGGGACTGCTGCAAAATATTCTGGAAGATCTGTGTAGAATACCACGCTTTCTTCAGACTTTTTGAGGAGCCAAAACCTAAACCTAAAGCCATTCTTTTTACCAGGGGCTCGTCCTTCCGCTTCAGGTAAAATCAAACTTTTTTTTCGTTTCTTTTTTAATTGTTTCTTGATGTTTCTCATGTTGTTTTTGCAGTGGTCGCACCCAAAAGCAGATCATTGATTATGTTAAAGACTCCGAGGTGAAGAAGGTCCCGTTTGAAAGGTAAACGCTCAGACCCATTTCCATTCGTACGATTTCCCATAATGCATCTGGGTCGTAACCAATCAGCTCTAACGAGTGCCGTGGACCCAAACCTGACCACAGCTGTTTGTCTCGCCTCAGGAAGCACAGTAAGATCCTGTCCAACAGCGGCGGACCCTCGCAGTCGTCCTCATTCAGGTCCCAAGTGCCACGAGAGGTAATGACAGACAAACTGCAACAGGTGGCGCCAGAGCAACCGCAGTTTTTACCTGTTTTTGTGCCCTGTGTTGGAGCTGTCCGACCCGTAAGGTGGCGTTTCCTCCCTGAACCACCTTCACCGACCGGCGAGCCTTTCCTGCTTTTTATCGTTGAAGGAAAAGAACGTTAACCTGCAGTTTTAATACACAGATCCGGGACCCCAAAATAACCATGCAACCGACTCAGGGTATTTATAGGAGTGGTTTAGTGAGTTATCTGACCCAAAACACAAAACAATTGATTTAGTACAGCGTCATAGTTTTAAAATGACATCTTGAAATCATCTCGCGATCCCCACTTTGGGAACCGCTGTTTTTAAAATATCCGTGATCCCACTGTCCTCTGGTCAGACCGCTGCCCTCCATGTTGTAGTGACTTGTGTCTTTGCAGAGCGCCGTGTTCGTCCCGCTGCCGGACCAGACGGACTCCACCAGAACGTCCCAACTAAACGGCAGCCAGCAGAACGCAGTCACCAACAACAACGGATTCCACGACTTCTTGGCTCCGTCCAAACCGGCAAATCACCACGGCAACGGGTCGTCGCCGGACCAGCACCTCCTTAACCCAGGTCCATCCTGCAGGGCTAACAAAGGCAGCAGCTCCTCTATCCCTTACATAGACTGCAGCGACATAGACAGCGAATGTGACGTGAAGAAAAGCAGTCGGGCCACTAGGGGGCACTGCCACGAGGACTTTAACACGCAGCAGAACACGGGGAAGGTCGCCGAGCTTTTTGGCGCGGTGAATGGGTTCTACCACACTAATCACCAGGGTTTGATGAGAGGCAGTGGTCAGTCGCCGAGCACGTTTGTCCACGAGCTTCCAGATGATGATGATGATGATGATGATGATGACGATGAGGTGGTCCCGAACGGTAGCTCGTTCCACGGGCGCGTCCCTCTCCACAGCACATTGTTGGAAGAGATATTCCAAGGGCGAGATATTAGGGGCGTCGCACTTGGTCGACCGCTAGGGACCGGGACGCGTAGCCAGTGCTCCAGCCCCGTTATCAGCAGCTTCCACCCGCGCACCGGGTCACTAAGCCACCAGCCGCGCTCGCCACCGCGCTGGGATGACGGCGGCCATTACTTTAGCAAACGCCCTGGGGCTGTCTCCACGGAAACGCCAAACCTCCCACAACCCTTTACCCCGCCTCCACTGCCACAACTTAACCATTACGGCAGCTATTCGCCAATCCTGTCCAATCGGCCGCGAAAGGCGCTTAACAATAACAACATGCGCAACCGCTCCGACACCGACCCTTTCATTCTTAGCCAGCTAACCTCGACCCCGGTTCACGCGCAACATATCATGACCCAAACTCCTAATTCTGCCCCGGTGGAACGCAAAACGCTGACCAATGGGAATCACAGGGCGAACCTCAGGGTACCGGGTCAGGCGCGATCCAATACTGTCCAGCGCATGTTCGGTCGCCAGGGGAAACCGCCAAACAATAACAACAACCACCAACCCGTTCAGATGATAGACGGGTCGACCAGCAGCGGTACAGACACGAGCGACGGCGATTCAGACACGGGCAGCAGCGTGTACAGTCAGCCGCTTATGTACGGGAACCCGGGCGCGGTCAGCTCCGCCCACTCGGTCAGCTCAAATGGCATCAGCTCGTCGCAGGTGGTAAATAGTAAGTTCTCCTTCGCGAGTATGCAGTGTGACGAGGGCGAGGAGGGAGAGGAAGAGGAGGGCTGTTACAGGTTTAATGAGGAAGACTTGGGAGGTCAGCTTTTCAGTTGTTGAAGGGTCGAGCTGAAGTCACTTTGTCCAGTAGCTTTTATGATGGACTAGAATGTGATACTAGCAAGATTGTTTTATTTCAGATAGAATTTCCACTATTTTAGTCGAATAATGTTTTGTACACACTTTAAAATCATAATCCAGCCACTTGTGCCATAACTGAAGTCTGTAAATTGTGTAGATGTTGGCAATTAATACCATTTTGAATGGATGAAAATAAGTATGTAGTTTAGATATTTAAGATCACTTTTAGTACTGGTAAAGTTTTCTAATGTAGCTTTTTGACTAGCTTTTGTAACTGTTGGATGTGTATTTGATGTCTTGTAAAGGAATGGCTTTAAGATTGCTGGAGATGGAATGTTTTGAAGTCAGTTTGTCGTTTAGGGTTCGTCAGTTTGTTTTTCTGGTGCTGCTCTTGGAAGAGAGGGCTTGTACCTGTGGAGGACCTTTGTTATGCACAGTACTTAACTATGGGCTAGCAGCTAGCGAACAAAGAATATGGAAAATGAGACTTGCTAGCGGCTAGCTAGCGGCTAGCTCGCGGCATATTCTTTGTTTGTAGCTTTCCTGTCCGTTGTGGGCAGAGCCACATCTTATATTTCCTTCCAGGACGAGAACAAACAGTGCGCCCCACACGTTTGAAAGGCGGGTTCTAGCTGTGTTTCTGTAATAACCACCTTTTATTTTCTGTTGTTTTATTTGTTCTTCACACAAAACACAAACCGCTACACGGTCGGACCTGCCATCCTGTGGACACTGTGCCCATTCACGGCATCTGCTTTGCTCGGCTTGGCCTTCACTTGCTCGACACTCACGCGACACAACATGGATTAGCAGCTTCCTGTCTGTGTATTAATCAGTTAATAATCAGTGGTTTTTAGCACTGCAGTTAGGTTTAGACGAGCTGAAATTTGAAAATGTGACATTGTAAATGGTAACTTGTTTCACTACATAATGACTAGGAATGTGTTTGATATATCTTGAAGCACATATAAAATAACGTGTGTTTGTGGTCTTCTCACTTCTGCACTGCTTCCTCGCTGCTTTCCAAATGCACTGTTCTGAAGCATGTCGCTGGGTCCAAACTGCTAACGTTTCACAGTATTTGCTTTTCTAAATGCATGTTATAAACTGACTGTTGTCTCTTTCTTTTCACACTTTGTATTGACTTAAATGGCTTCTCAAACTTCCAAAATGCTCGTGTGTTTAACAAACTGTTCTACCATTTCTTTACACTTTTATTCTTTTGGAAAGCCGTTTGAGCACACTGGACAGAGATGCAGAAGCACAAAACACGGCCAGGCCTCCTGGAAAAGACAACCGTCTCATTTGGACTGGCACACGTAATGTTCAATGTGTTCTTATATGAACGTTTAGAAAAAGAATGAAGGGAATATTTATTTGTCAAAGAATTGTCGAAGTAAGAGAAGATTGGCGTTGGAAAGGCCGTGTTTTGCTTCTTCTGTCTGTGGTTTACGCTGCAAACATGGTCACGCTGTACGAACTGAGAATGTGAATGTGTTCTTCTGAATGTTGATCCGGCACGTTTCCTTTTGATGGCAGCGCCCCGTTTAACAGTGCAATGTTCTTCTTTTCAAACACTTTATTTTCTGTCTCTTCTTTTCTCATCTTTGTGTAACTGATTGTGAGCACTAGAACCAATAAAAAGCAACGTGAAATTTCGAGTTTGTTGTTGAGGAGATTGTGTTTTCACCCCTTCATCGCCCTGTGTGTGGTAGTGTAGTCCATCGCCCTGTGTGTGGTAGTGTAGTCCATCCTGTGTGTGGTAGTCCATCGCCCTGTGTGTGGTAGTGTAGTCCATCCTGTGTGTGGTAGTCCATCGCTCCTGTGTGTGGTAGTCCATCGCCCCTGTGTGTGGTAGTCCATCGCCCCTGTGTTGTGGATATTCCATCGCCGCTGTGTGTGGTGTCCATCGCCCTGTGTGTGGTTGTCCATCGCCCTGTGGTGTGGTTGTCCATGCCCTGTGTGTGGTTTGTCCATGTCGGCCCCATAGTGATGTCCGCTAGTCCATCGCCCCTGTGTGTGGTAGTCCATCGCCCCTGTGTGTGGTAGTCCATTGCCCTGTGTGTGGTAGTGTATCGCCCCTGTGTGTGGTCGTCCATCCTGTGTGTGGTCGTCCATCGTCCTTGTGTGGTAGTGTAGTGTAGACTCGGTTGTGTGTGCGTGTTGGCCACATTTCCCCCTCCGTGGTTGGCCTCGCTGCGGTGGCAGGTGCTTTCCTGTGCGTCCGTAGTCTTCTGTGGTGAGTTTCTTTGTAGCTCCATCACAGATCTGCACTCAGGTTTTACCCATGATCCTGTTGGGTGTAACTGTGGACTCTGTGGAAAGAAGGGCAAGTATGAAGTTCTACTCTAGTACTCTGTAGCCCGTCTTGTAGTGTGGTAGAAGTAGGTTCTAGAATTGTTTGTCACGTTCGACATTTAAATGTTCATGACACGGTTACTCGTGGGACGCACACAGTGAGCCCCCTAAAACACTCAGGGGGCTCACTCTAAAATGCAGTGTACGTCCATAAACAGTTACTATTACTTATTACGATGTATTCATTTCATAACTAAGAGTAAAAACTCCCCTCTTTATTGTACATTTAAAGGAGACTATTATGCTTTAATCTTCTTATAAACTCTAGCATAAATAGATTATCATTTTACGTTTTTATTGTAAACTGTAATATTGATCTAAAGCCCCGCCTCTTCAGAGGGATAAGCCCCGCCTCTTCAGAGGGACATTTCACTGTAACAGCAGCAGATTGTCATTTATGTGTTTTGGAGTGTCTCATTTTCGAGCTCCACGCGTGTCATGTGACGATCTAAAATAAAGACCAAGTACAGGGATGTGGGCGGGGCCTTACAGGACAAAGCGATTAACTCAAACCTGCAGAAATCAAACAAAGTAAACTAATGAGGAGACACTGTTGTCACAAGGTTTGAAGATCATTAAAGAGGATTTTGCATAATATGTCTCCTTTAAACAAATGTTTTCCTTTTTTCACCCTCTGATTGACAGATATGCTTGGGTTTGTTCAAATCTTACCTTCTTCCACTTGTTCTTGCTCAACACTAATACCGTGATATAATATATATAGGTTAGGGTTATATATAATATACATATCTTCCGTCTTGACCTGTGGGACTCAGTTCTCAGGTCAGATCTTTTCTTCTTCTACCTCTGATTGATGTTTTCCTCATGTCCTTCTCTTCTCTCGCTCCTCCAGGTTCAGAAGACTCTCCCCTGGGAAGCCCCCATGTGGCCGTTAACGGCACTGCGCCGGTGAACGGGCAGGACGTGGGTTCTGCCCCTCAGAGTCCGGATGGTGGGCAGCTGTCCCCCCTCACCAGTCCACTGCTCACCGACGCCGGCTACGTCCGCAACGAGGATGAGGAGGAGGCCCGGAGGAAGGTGGGGCTGCGGAAAGTAACATCATTATTAGACCGGGGTTTGGCAACTAAATTCTTAGTTTTTGTCCAGAAGTTTCCTACAGACAAGGCCTACTTCATCGCCAAAGAGCTGCTGACCACAGAGCGGACCTACCTCAAAGACCTGCAGGTGGTGACAGAGGTGAGCGAAACACCAGTGGACAGAACGTCTTCAGCTTTCACCTTTCAGATTGTGGACTGAAACTGGACTGTGACGTCCGGACTTTATAGTAGCGCGTCTTTTTCATTGTTTTGTACAGAAATCTGGAGGAAGCAGCAGTATTTCTCACTTCTTTCACAGTTTTTAATCAAAAGCGAGGGCGCCACTGTAGGACTCTAAGGACGTTATGAGAATGCCCCCTCGCTTAACGACTTTTCTCAAAACAAGCCTTTGCTCACATTGACCTTGAACGCTGCCTTTAAAACCACCAATGGATTATTCATTAGCATTTAAGCTGGACCCGACCTTTGGCACCGCGTTTGTAGCCTCACCCATTTTTATGATTCATTTCTCAAAGTCCAGCGTGTGGAGGGCCCCGGGCACAAACGAAAGGCCCCTCGTTGGGTTGAGATGGCGCCTCGTCTTTACTTAGGTGGGCCGCAGCCCCCAAATGCCTAGAACCGGCCCTGTGCGTGTTAGTTGTGCCTCTGTGCTTAATGAGACACAGAGACGGAGATGTTGCCTTTGTCTTTAGCATGAGATGAACTCCACCGCCAACATCTGCGTCTTTATAGAGAGCCTTGACCTTTGACCCCACAGCACCGTTGTGAACACTGGAACACACAGACCGTCTTACATGGCCACTTCCTGTCCTTTTCTTTCTACTCCAGCGTGGGACAAAGGCTGTGAACCTCCCCTCTCGCTCCATCCCATCTTCACGTGAACATCTGCAGCCTTCAGCGCCGCCTCATCTGGTTTAATAGACCTGATGTGTGGCTGACCGACTCCAACTGTTCAAAATACTAACTAGACTTTCCTTTCATCCACGTTTGCGTTTAACTTGTAGCTGCCGTTTTTGTCCGAATTGAGTTCTAATTTGCTTGTTTGTCTGCTTCAGTCTTTCCAGAACGCTGTCACGAGCGACGAGGCGTTCTCAAGTTCAGTCAAGAACCTCATTTCGTCCAGCTATGAACCGGTCTACAAGTTCCATGAGGGCTTTCTGAAGGAGGTGGAGCAGAGGCTGGCACAGTGGTTTGTCAAATTGACTTTGTTTGAATATGAAGTAGCAGAATGTCTTTCTTCTGCGTGGGACGGTGTGTTTAGGAGCAGCAGCTGGTCCAACGGGACGAGGTGACGACTTTGACACAAACGCAGCCTCTAGTGTTGAGGGACGTGTGACAAGGCCAATCGTTGCGTAACCGTTGGCTTCGGTCACCCGTGTTTGCTCTTCAGGGACGGCTCGCGTTCTTTTGTGGCCAATGACTGACCTTTTCGGACGCCGACATCAGTATTTTATGATTTCTGTCGTCCACAAATTGTAGTAAAGCTCTTAAATGAGTCAAATAAATATAAAATATTGTCACTTTTGTAAAAGTCCAGTTTTTTTTATCTGGACTGATGATTGTGTGGCTGATATCAGATCGTTTTATATGAAGCCCATATATGGTCTAGCTCTTCTTTTCATTCAAATAAATAGATTGCCTTAAACTATGACACGATTACAGGAGATTAAAATAACTGCAAATAGATCATGAAACTGACTGATGTTGGTGGTGCTTTCTGGTAAAATGAATGGTTTCTAGGGACATAAGAGTGTTACTTTTAGCACTGCACTGACATCTACTGGCCACCACACGCAACTGCATTGTGTGTGTGTTTGTGTGTGTGTCAGGGAGGGTCGATCCAACGCCCACATTAAAGGAGACTACCAGAGGATCGGAGACATTCTTTTGAAAAATATTCAGGGCTTACGGGTAAGTTCTTTCACTGTTATTTAGGTCTTTTGCTTAAAAAAAAAATACTGCAAATGTGTGTGTGGTTTGTGTGTGTGTTTTGTGTGCAGCAGCTCAGCGTGCACCTCCAGAAACATCCTGAGTGCCTGGTTGAACTGGAGAAGCTGTGCAGGTGGGTGTCACTGGAATGTTCCACAGTATGGCTTTTTACGCCTCTCCACAGATCTGACCTGTAACTTGTCTACATAGAGATGGTTGGTATTGAAGCTCCCACTTAAAAGCATTAAATCTTTTAAATGTGATGGCGTTTTCTATTTTAAGATTCAATTGAGCCACTCATAAAATGGATGTTTGTCTTGGATTTGTAATTCTAGACTAAATTAGATTACATTAAAATATTCAAAGAAAGGGTCACACAAATGTCCCATAATTATATTTTAATGGCTTTTGCAATTATAGTTGATGTCTTTATCAATGCGTCCTTTTTGCATTCAACAAAGTTATTCCTTTTTAAATTAAAAAAAAATATTTTTTCTACAGCGAAAAACGAAACAAAAAAACAGAATGAAAGGGTTGACCTTGAGCTAAAAGCATCCAAAAGTCTTAAAGGTTCTTACGTTTGCCCTGGAGCTGCCCTGATTGTCCGGGCGTCTGCTCTTACCCCGACTGTAGCTTAACATTCCTGGTGAAACCACAACATCTCCATGGAAACGAGCAGGTCCGCAGTGGTGTGCAGTCAGGGCAATCAAGTCTAGCAGTAACCGGCAATAAAATCTAAAATGACCGTGTGTCACATCTATATATGAAATGTTCTGAAATATATCCACATAAGTTTCCCCCTCACTTCTGCTGCTGAAGCCTCTAGACCAGGGGTGGGCAGTTATTTTTCCTCGAGGGCCATATTGGAATCCAGGCGAGTGGCGGAGGGCCGGCCCGCGATCATTGGTGTAAAAAATTTGTATCATTATAGGCACTTTTCTGTAAAATACTGGCAAACTGAATCTATTATACATTCATTTCATGTTATCTTTATTAAGGACACAAGTGCAGACACATGTTACAGCGCCAAGACAGTTCAAAATAAGAGAAACTAAGAGTAAAACACATCCCCGATCCCCGGGGGGAGGAGGGCCGGATTAAAACAGGCCGAGGGCCTGATCCGGCCCCTGGGGCCGCAAATGCCCAGGTGTGCTCTACAGGCACTGAGCAGTACTGCAGGAAGCTTGGTTCTTCTTCTCCTGCAGCTGCAGAGAAGTGAGGCCCTAACTGAGCATGTGCAGAGGAGAAGTGAAGCCCTAACTGAGCACGTGCAGAGGAGAAGTGAGGCCCTGACTGAGCATGTGCAGAGGAGAAGTGAGGCCCTAACTGGGCATGTGCAGAGGAGAAGTGACTTAAAACAGTCTTTGTTTGTAGCTTAGTCAGAAACGCACAGTATTTTAATAACGCAGGTCGCTGATGTGTGTGGTGAATTAGTTGGTGATCTCATTCCATCCCCTCAGCACTGTGGAAAGGAATAGGACTTCAGGGGGACGGGTGTTGGCCCTTCACACGGGAGGCCAGGCTTCAAAGGCCCTGCTTGCATGTTAGATATTATTTTGATTGTGCACCTTAAACTGAGTCTAACGCACCCCAAAATTGTAGGTCGGTGCGTAAAGTGGAGACGCTGTGTCGAGAGTTTGAGCAGCAGCGAGTTTGTTACCTTCCCTTCAACGTGTTCCTCCTGAGGCCCCTCCACCGCCTCCTTCACTACAAACTCATCCTGGAGCGGCTCTGCAAACACTACGCACCCACCCACGAGGACTTCAGGGACTGCAGAGGTGAGCGCCCCCCAGCGCGCCCCCCAGCGCGCGCCCCAGCAGCGCGCGCCCCAGCAGCGCGCGCCCCAGCAGCGCGCGCCCCAGCAGCGCGCGCCCCAGCAGCGCGCGCCCCAGCAGCGAGCGCCCCAGCAGCGCGCGCCCCAGCAGCGTGCGCCCCCCAACACTCGCGCCCCCCGTTTGTGTGCAACCCAAGGACAACTTTATTATAACGTCTTTGTTTTCGTCCCGCTGCAGCGGCTCTGGCAGAAATCTCCGAAATGGTTCTGCAACTTCAAGGCACCATGATGAAGATGGAGAACTTCCAGAAGCTTCTGGAGCTGAGGAAAGACCTGACGGGCATCGACAACCTGGCAATACCTGGAAGAGTAAGAGTGCAAATAGTGACTGGGACCGGGACCGGGACTGAACTAAACTAGGACTGGACTAAACCAGGACTAAACCCTTAAATGTGGGAAATATGAACCAGTCGAAATCTAAAATTCAACAGATTTTGTCCGGTTTTGTGAAGTATGACTTTTGCATTCTTTCATAAAACGACTGTGTGAAGAATATGGTCACATGTTTACGTGTTCATCACATGTTTACGTGTTCATCACATGTTTACGTGTTCATCACATGTTGTGCCTGTGTTTATCACATGTTGTGCCTGTGTTTGACCTGCAGGAGTTCATCCGCCTGGGCTGCCTCAGTAAACTGTCGGGGAAAGGTCTACAGCAGCGAATGTTTTTCCTGGTACGGAACCTCCCTCCTCCTTCTCCTCGTCTCCCTCCTCCTCCTCGTCTCCCCTTCCTCCCCCCCTCCATGTGGTGAAATACTGCTTCTGACGAGGCTCTCTCTCCTTTGTCTCGTCTTCAGTTCAGCGACTGCTTGGTGTACTCCAGTCGTGGGATGACGGCGGCCAATCAGTTCAAAGTGCACGGACAGCTGCCCCTCTTTGGGATGACGGTACTCCTGAGCCCCTCCCCCTGAGGGCCCCTCCCCCTGAGAGCCCGACCCATTTCTCGTCCCGGTTTGTGGCGTTGATCTCACGTTGTTTTCAATGTGCCCTGTCAGATTCGGGAAAGTGAAGAGGAATGGGGCGTGCCACACTCGTTCACGCTGTTCGGGCAGAGGCAGTCGGTGGTGGCGGCGGCGAGGTACGACTCCAACACCACGTCATGTTCAAACACGTGAATTATGAATGTGAGATCTGAATATAGGTCATACTCATCTGTGAGTTCGGAGAGTTGTCATGGCGATATTGCACTTTGCTTTAGATTATCACTGACAAAAAACATTTGCAATAAAACAAAAGTGTGTGTTCAAATGTATTCTAATTTCACATTGACATTATTTTTGGTCGAATGTGCTGACGATATTTTCTGTTGCGACTTCGAAAAATAACGTTTCAAGTGAAGGGCTACAAAACGGCTGATCTGTTTGACATTTTTGACATGTTCCTTTTGCTCCGTTCGTAACCATGGAAACGTCCCGGTGGTTTTGGGTGTGCTTTAGTCCTTGTTGTTTTCCCTGTTTGTGCAGCTCTGCATCTGAGATGGAGCGATGGCTGGAGGACCTCAGGATGGCCTCAGACCTCGCAGAACAAAGCAGTGGAGCAGCTTCGGACCTGCTCTGCACCAGCCCCGCCGACAGTAAGGACCTGACCCAGACCAGACACAATCTGACCCAGACCTGACCCAGACCTGACCCAGACCTGACCTGACACAATCCTCCACCAGGAACGATCTCTGTAAACGAGGCAAAAGTCGTGGACGAGTCCTTTAAATGAACGTTCAAACGGTTCAGACTAAGGTAAAGACAACAGGCAGGACTTTTCGTGTTCTCTGGAGTTCCAGCTTCTCTTTCATCACATTTAAACGTCACCTGATAGCGTTCATGATGCTTAACGGGGCCCCCTGCTGGTCACCTTTGGCGCTGACGTGTTGAAGCTCTCGTCAGCTTCAGTTGGAGCTCCAGTGACTGACTCGACTGTGATCGTTCTTCTGTTCATGTCTTTCTTTCATCAATAAAACACTTCATTCATAAACATTCTCTAGAAGCTTCAGTCGCCTTATTGCAGCCTTGATTTGGTTGAAATGTGTTTGAAAATAGAAATAAGCGTCCGACTCGATAAAACGATAGTCAAACAGTGAAAGAGTCATCGGTGACAGCTCGAGCTAAACAATGTGTGTTTGATGGACTTGTTCAGGAGAAGCTGGTCCAGACGAGTCCGAGGAGGAGCTCAGCGGCTCGCGCACGTCTCTGGAGCGCCAGGGTCACCGCGGCAACACCACCGTGCACGTCTGCTGGCACCGGAACACCAGCGTGTCCATGGTGGACTTCAGCGTGGCCGTGGAGGTACTTTGAGTCTGTGTGTGCAAGCGTGAAGACGTTCAAACACATGAGTCATCCATCTGTCGCTGAGGGTTATTGCAGGTGTCGCTGAGGGTTATTGCAGGTGTCGCTGAGGGTTATTGCGCGTGTCGCTGAGGGTTATTGCGCGTGTCGCTGAGGGTTATTACAGGTGTCGCTGAGGGTTATTGCGCGTGTCGCTGAGGGTTATTGCGCGTGTCGCTGAGGGTTATTACGCGTGTCGCTGACGGTTATTACACACATTGATTATAGATTGATTTTCATTCTGTCGTAGCGCTCCAGCCAATGAGAACTGTCAGCTACGATCTTTTACTTTTACTCTTGAAGCATGACTGACTGTGGAATCCACTGTCTTTTGAGTCTTTAAACGTCACATGTTCAGTCAGTGTGCTGCCCTCTGCTGGAACTGAAACAGAACTGCATGTGCCGGCAAAGTGCACAGGATGTTTCTACGAGCAGGTCAAGCCCGTGGAGTGTGGCGTGAGAGGTTTCTTGAATTGTTACGGTTTGTTTGGTGGGACGGAAGAAGCTCACGAATCCCTCAGGTCGAGACCGTTTAAACGCTGCAGACACAAATACATTTTTAGTACATTCTTAAATATAATCCTTACGTTTTAGCGAAAGAGGAAGCATGAAGTCTGAGCAGCAGTACTTCTGTAGACTCCACAGTCGGTAAACATTTGTTTGTACTTCATATTTACTCTTTTGTTGTCACAGAACCAGCTCTCAGGAAACTTACTGCGGAAGTTTAAGAACAGCAACGGCTGGCAAAAACTCTGGGTCGTCTTCACCAACTTCAGCCTTTTCTTCTACAAGTCCCACCAGGTACGCTCGAGGCGTTTCATCCCAACGACCAGGACTTAATTACCCTTCATCTCTGTGTGCGCAGGACGACTACCCTCTGGCCAGCCTCCCTCTGCTGGGCTACTCTGTGACCGTCCCGGCCGAGTCCGAAAACATTCACAAAGACTACGTTTTCAAGCTGCATTTCAAGTCCCACGTGTACTACTTCAGATCAGAGAGCGAGTACACGTTTGAAAGGTACTGCACTTGGATGAGTTCTTTTGTAAAAACAGGCGAGTTTTGAAAAGCCACCAGAGAAATATCATTTCGTTTACTGCAGGCAAAATATCATTCCTCAAATCCAGCACACATCGTTTTCCTCAATAAGAGTATAATCTTCTGAAGATGGTAGCAGAAGGACAAATACTTTGAAATACTTTGATGGTTCTTCTCATGGGTTTGACTCCTGGGGTCTGCTCCTCACTTGGCGTCACTTTTAAACCCAAGAGTCGGCTTTGTGAAGCGGGAATAAAGTTACAAGCTTCACTTCTGAACATTCATGGAGAAGTTTTGAACGTTGGAAGTCGGACCAAATACAAGCTCATCTTCATGGCTAAATATTAACTTCACGTTTTGTCGTTTAGATCTTTATGACTTCTGATATCCCGTTAATCGTAGTAAAGCCACGTTTGCTTTAACGTGTGGTCGTTTCTCCTTCAGGTGGATGGAGGTGATCCGCAGTGCCACCTGCTCCTCCAGCCGCTCCGTCCCAAACACCAGGAAAGACCTTTACTGATCCCGACTGTCTTCTGCACACGTCACTCCAAACCTGCTGGACTGACCACCTCCTCGAACTCTTCCTGCACCTTCTCTAAAACACCTCTTTCACCATGTTTGCCCCGTCTCTGCTTCGTTGGCAAATCCATCCACACTGCCAAAAGTCAAGGGGCTTCGTCTCTTTTGTACAGAATTACAAATGTAAACGCACGTTGTTTTTAGGACGAGAATCAACTGTAATAACTGTAAAACTGCCATTAAGTTTGACCACCTTTTGTACAGAAAGTCAAATGTCAAACCCATTTCAGATGATTTGTTCCGATGGAGAAACTGCCAAACACACTCGTTCCACTTGACTTTTTATAATGTTAAATAAAAGACTATTGAAGTAAGTTTTGATTAATATATTTTATTGTCATTGAAGAGACAAACTTCAGACTGCACCACAGCGCGCACCAAAACAATGCAGCGTTGTGGCGTTACCATGACATTTCAAGCTCGGGTTGGATCCACATCGTCACAGTTTGTTTTAGATTTAGTGTGGATTAACGGAGTGTCACGTTTCAGGAGCGTGTGGTTCGATCCCTTTGACCACGCCCAGCTGCGCAACCTTGTACACAACAATCAATATTTCAAGTAAGATCATTTACTGAGGCACAGAAAAAATCCCAATTGAAAAAAAAAAAAAACGGCTCCCAGTATTTGCCCCAGAACTGTCCTCGTGCCCCCCAAAGACCAAACATCTAGTAAGAAAGGCCTGCTTATTGATCTCGGTCCTCTCGTTCCACGTACTTCAGGCCGTGGTTACCGCAGGCGTCGTAGTTCTCGTACGTGGGAAGTGTAGTCCAGTCCGGGTTGTACGTGTTGGTGCTGTAGAGCCAGGCTTCAGTGAGGCTCCCAGGGGCCAGCGTGGCACCGTCTGCTTGTGCCACCCACTCCTTCACCTCCAGCTTCTGCAACGTCCTCTGATAATGAGAAGGAATGCCCTCAAAAGCATCCAAGAACTTCAGCATCTGCTCGTCCACGTTGTAGATCTCCCCTTGAATTTGGTTTCCTTGTCCGGGAATGTTGAGGAGGTACGGGATGTTGTTGGTGCCGGCGATCACCAGCGGGAATTTGTCCACCGTCTTTGCCGTGCCGAGGAACGCCGCTTTGCCGTTGGAGTCCTCAAACATGCGATAGAAGTTGGGCTGGCCCTTCTTTAACGTCCCATAGACGAAGACCCGGGCCATGCTGGGAGCGCTGCAGAGTCCAAAAGAAATGAAGACTCATCACTTTCAACTGCAAACGGGTTCTAACAAGCTGGAAAAGCCTGTTCCCTCCTTTAGAGAGACCTGCCCATGCCAGCGACAGAATCTCTTCAACATTCACCTCATTCCGCCCCGCCCACTTTGCCCACATATGGTCGCTTTTGTTGTAATCGCACGTTTAAATGGCGAAAGGGGGAAAAGTCTGGCCGCTAAATGCTCTAAAGTTGAAGGACCCCAGACTTGAGTCTCAGTCAAAGGTTTGAAACTATAAAAATGAATGTTTTGCCCAGATTTGATCGGTTCCAGCCTGATTTCCATCCCCGACCGGCTGTTTGACAGTGGAATAAAACCATCTCTAGAAACATCACGTCCATTTTAAACCTACAGTAATGAAAAGAAAAAAGGAGGCGGGGTTTGCCTTGTCTGACCTTTACTTCTGGCGGCGGGAAAAAAGCCAAATGCCATAAACTGCAGATTAAGGACTGGAGCCACGCCAGACTCACGGGAAACTTGAACCTGGACGAAATGGGACTATGATTTTGGACTTTGTGTGCCTTTCTCTGTCTTTGGATGCCTCACTTTTCTTCAAATCTTATTTTCATTTTACCCAATTTGTTTGTCTGGTCTTGTCTTGTTTGGTTTTTGCTTTTTAATTCTGAAAATTGAAAACAAATATAATAGAACAAATTCCGTTTGTATTAATCTGGACTGTTTTTAGAGAAACAAAACGTTTCGCCTCTAATTCAAGAGTCATTCTCAATATGATCTATAATAAATCAGTATTCTACCAATCATTTCAAACATGACGGAAACACAGCTCGACACGGCGGAACGGAAACTGCGATACATATTTACTGGGACAAAGTGAAACACTTGGGACAAGAAACCATGACGAACGCGTAAATATTGTAGAAAGAGAGCAGAATTACTCACATGAACCAGAACAGGATGGATACAGCCGTGACAGAAGAGGAGCGGAGACGAGGCTCGCACCGGGAGGCACGGGGGACACGGGAGGCACGGGAGGCACGGCGCTGTCCTACTTTCAGAGCCTGACTCGTGTACTCCCGGTGCCCTGGATAGAGGCCTTGGGCGCCCTCTGGTGGAGAGAGGAGCCCCTGCACCATGAGCATGGATCTTTAGGTTAAGGAATTAACCCCGGCTCCCTGAAACATGAGCGGTAGCAGCTCTACGTTGGCCCCCAGAAGCCTTATAACACTACGCCAGCCTCTGACTGGCTGGGAGACGAAACGCACGCAATGCAGAGGATGCGGAGCCTACTCTTCCTGTCTATAAAGCTTGACGGACCCCTTCAGTCTAAGTAAGCACACTTTTCTAGCTCGACCTCACTCTTGTGTGTATTATGTTTTCAACACGGGAATGTTCAATATTCTTGTGTTTGTGTTTTTGACCCGACATGGGTGCTTGTGTCCTCAGCCTGGGGCCTGGATACGCTAAGGAACACACTTTTATTTCTATGCAAGAACACACTTGTATTGAACAAAGAGAAGAGCATTGACACTGGTCTGTGTAGAAGTGCTGCAGCCCATTTCTTTTTCTTTGCGCCATGGGTGGTGGGCTGGCCCTGTTGGGTTCCCCGCTTTATCTTGGGGGCAAATGGCTTTTTGGCCCAGGCACCTTTCAGCTCCGGCTGTGAGTGGATTGCTCCAGGACCGGGTGGCTTCCTTAAGGCACTGGGAATGCTGGTAGGAGTTGCTTTGCAGGTGTTTTAGCCGCTGGTAGCCTTCCGCTTCAGGCCATTTTAAGCCGAGCTTTTCAGCTGCCCTCTGACAAACTTGCAAATCCTGAGTAGCAGACAGGGATTGAGCCCCGTTACTGCCCAAGGCGGTTACACTCGGCCTTGTGGCCTGTGTGTGTGAATTGCTCCACGTCCTATTCCGAAGAAAGGCTGAAGAGCTCACCACCGGAGTCAGAGAAATCATCTCGGAAGCTGTGTTGCTCGACCGTGGGGTCGGCCTCCAGCTCGTCAGGATCAAAAAGAGGATCCAAATATTACAGCCGATTGCCCCAAGAGGTTCCCGTGGGGATGGAGTGTCCCCAGGGATACTCCTCCGGCTGCTCTTGTGGTGGGGGAGTGGTTGCCCCCAGCACTAGGCCTGCCTCTGTCAGGCTCGTTTGGCGTGCGAGTCTCCGACGGTGGGTTTTCTGAGAGAAGCGAGCACAATGTTCACAAGACACCAGGGATGCTAACGCGTCCTGGGCATGCTGCAGCCTGAGGCACGAAGCACAGATGGGATGATTGTCTGGCCCAGAATTTTCTTGCCACAGGCGCAAGCTCTAAGTGGTCAGCTCTCTCGCGTCTCCCAGCCAGTCAGAGGCTGGTGTAGTGTTATAAGGCTTCTGGGGACCAGCGTAGAGAGCTGTCCCATTTGTGAGCTACCGAAACGAATGTTGAAAGAGAACTATTTATATAGCGCGTGTCGGCAGAACACGCAATGGTTTTGCTTTTACAAATTATGACTTGTATTTTATTTTATTTCATTAGAAATAATTCCTCAATTTAAAAAAAAAACAAAAAAAAAGATTAAACATAAAACACAAAAATCAAAACACCACTAGAGAGCAAATAGACAAACTAAACATGAAAATAAAAGTCCCATTTACCAAATGGTGTCGTATCTCGTGTCGAAACAGCGCCCCCTGCAGGTCTTGTCTAAGTGACACTCAATAGAGAGTGAAAACGGGACTCAACACGAGCTGTGGAGATTCCAGACTTAAAGTCCAGTTTGTAGCACAGATCCAGGAAAAACTTCTTTTCTGATAACAGCCTCAAGCTGATCAAAAACTTGTGAAATCCACAATAAAGAGCTAGCTTAAAATCAGGTTTATGTACAACAGGAAGTGACATCACAACCCAACGGGGGGAAAAAATTTGTTTTATTTATATATGTTATTATAATGTATTATTTAATATTGTCAAAGAATTTGGCATAATGAATTGATAAATCTAAAACGTAATATATAAAAAAATAAAAACTTAAATGGACTAAATGCACAAAAGTAACATTCAGTAATAATCTCCAACAATACATTTGGCTCAACAGGAATACACATTTGATAAAATATATTCTACTTGTAACCATTGAGAATATAAAAATCATACATAATTAAAATAAAGCTTTAGATGTGCTGTTTCCAAGTGACACAAAGTTAATTGAATATGAAAAATAAAATAACTAAAAATGAGCTTTTTCTTATTTTTAAATGTGCGTGTATATTGTCCATTATGCATCTGTATAAAAATCAAACAAAGGCCTCTTTTGCTTGGACAATTACTCCCAAAATGTAACGGAATGAAGGAGGAAGAGAGTATCATCAGAGTAGGCCTGTGTTTATGTGTCAATCAATGAATGAATCAACTTTTCCAGTTTAAGTTAACAGATGGGTCAGAATCAGGAAGAAGACTCTCGCCTCAAGGCAGTTTATTTTTTTATTTTTGTTTTTTTTAGAAGGGCAACCAACTCTGAGACAAAGGGGTCCTGGACATCACAGACGTCCCAAACAGGAGCTAGATGGAGGAGGACAGCGTTCTTAATGATTTTGGAAACAGCTTTTGTTCTGTCCAGAGATGGACTACACAGATGTAGGAAAAAGTGAGACCATTAACACATTTGAAATCTTTTGCCTATTGCCGCCAGATGTAGTTAAAATGTGTTTGATTAATAGCTTTAAAAGCATAATTTAGTCTTGTGGTGTTCTTCTTGTGGTGTTGATATCGCTACTTTGACACATCCAGGCCTTAGGGACTCTGGATGAAGGTAAGTCACGTGAGGTTCTTCCTGGTTAAGGTCTGCAGGCAGGGGTTAATAGATCCATGGGAGGGACCTCCGGCCACTAGAGGCCACTACAGGTTAGGCGTAGGGAGTAGGCGGCCATAGTGTTTTGGACTGAGACCTCCTGTCACGATGGTTGTATTTTGCTGCTCTACTTAATACCTGTAAATCTGTTTATTATTGTTATGATCATGCTCTGTTGAGTTGGTGTTATTATCTATGTAATGTTATGTCAAATCTACTAGCTTTAGCTTTTGTTGCCATCTTTGTATCTCTGCGGGACTTCTTCATCTTTGTCATTAAATATATCACCTGACATTGAGGAGTGCATTTCTTCATGAAGAAGCCATGGTTGTTGTGGAATGCTCTGTCCCCGGCTGTGCATTTAAGACTGAAGATGTTTCTGAGGCCCTCGCCCTCATGGATTTGTGCATCAGAACCCACCTGTTGGGGCTGCGCTACCCCAGGCCCAGACTCCTCTGGGCCAAAACTTGATCGGCCCAAAGTTGACGTTGGTGTGTCAATTGAGGAATGGAACATGTTTTCTCTCGTCGTTGGGACGTCTTTCACACTGGCTCAGGCACTGGGGACGCTGTTTCGGTGCGCTGGACCTGACTTTGGTGATAGTCTGTTAAAATCCAATCCCAATGCCGCTTCCGGACCTGTACCAGAGCTTATTGCCCCCATGCGTTCGCTGGCAGTCATTCCAGTGGCTACATGTGTCCTGCGCACCGAGCTACTTCAGTTACACCAGGAACACGATGAAGCATTCCTCGCCTTCGCTGCAGAGTGCGGGGCAAAGCAGAGACATGCGCCTACAGTGCAGTGTGTGGGTGTGGCAGGAATGTGGACTATACCGATCACATTATCCGGGATGTTTTGATTACTGGGAATTGTGATTCTGACATACGCCATGAAATACTAGGTATACCTGACGTCCTGAGTAAACCAGTTAACAACGTGATTGCAGTAGTTGAAAGCAAAGAAATGGCTCGTAATGCTCTCCCATCGCCCACCCTATCTGCCATGTCGTCATTCCAGCGCATGAGAAAGACCCCACAGTCCGCTCCTGCCCAGGGCCTGGCCCTGACTCTGACCCCTGCAGACAGGGCCAGGCAAGCCTTGTGCCAAGATTGCAAAAACACGTTTAAGGTCCTCACAGAGGGTTCTCGCGGCTGGAACACCAAACCTCACCAGCTTTGCATTGACTGCTATAGAGCCTCAGGCGAAAGAGGCGACCGCAGCCATCAATTGACAGTCAACAGGCTGCTATGGAGTCAGAGCTAATTTCACAGATATCGTCGGTTCATTTTGGAGCCCGCCTTGACCGATATTGTAGGAACCGGCGCCGCACTCCGACGAGACACAGTGGTATCACTAAACTCACACCCGTCAAACTCGATCACCACATTTTTTCTAAGGGTGAATGGAGAAGTGCTAAGCTGAGAGACCACCCCAGAGTTTCAATCACTGTCTCGGTTGACAAGCTGGCAGAACGTTGTGGCAGTACCAGCATCTGAGGTTCTGCTAGTGAGGCGAAGACGTCTGCCATTGCGGACACCGCCGCACGATCGGACCTTTGGTCTCTGGAGGAGTTCCTGTCCTGCGGATTCTCACGTGATGACCTGCACCGTGTCCATCTCAGTCTATCGGCTGCCAAACGCTCCCCCATAGCTATTGAAGGAGCATTCTTTGCAAGGCTCTCGACAGCCCCCAGCAGCGGTGTGGTGATGTCCTGCCGCTCCTTGGTGTCCGTGTGTAGTTCAGTCCATGCCTCTCCTACGACTCGTTGCTTAACCTTGGACTGTTGTCTAGGGACTTCCCATCAAGTAACAGCAGAGGAGAACCTGGTGTCGGGAATGGCTCTGTCATTCATGACACACCTTACATGCCCTCGTATGTCAGCACCACAAGCTCCACCGACAGCGGTTGCAAAGACCCAGATAGTCCCCAAGGTGCCCAATGCTCACAATCCCACCACCACGCCCTGTGGACTTACCATTCCCTTGCACACCGGAGAATAACAGCCGCATGAAGGACTGGCTGCTTGAGAGATACGCCTCATCTACATTCAACACCTGCCCTTGTCGGTCATTTTCCTACATGGATGGGCCACCTGTCGAAATACATGGGGACCCAGCAGCCATGCCGAAAGTGTGCCACACCGCTGCCATTGTGCCTCTACACTGGCAGCAGAGTCTACGACGATCTCCTCCAGGATGAGGCCCTCTGTGTCATCGAACGTGTGCCTTACTGTGAATCTGTAACATGGTGCCATCGCATGGTAGTTACTCGGAAGCACAATGGTTCCTCACGTAGGACTGTGGACCTTTCACATCTCAACAAGTTCTGTCAACGTGAAACATTCGCCACTGAGTCCCCTTTCCACCTTGCGCGTCGTATCCCGAAGGACACATGGAAGACTGTCAGACGCTTGGAATGGCTACCACAGTGTGCCCCTGCGTGAATCAGATCGCCATCTTACCACCTTTATCACGTTCTTCGGCCGCTGATGCAACACCAGGGCACCGCAAGGTTTCCTATCATCAGGAAATGGCTATAACCGCCGTTTTGATGCCGTCCTCTCAGACTACGAGCGCAAAGAACGTTGTGCGGACAACACTATCCACTATGACATTTACTTGGGACAACACTGGTGGAGGACTATTGACTTTCTCACACGTGTTGGTCGGTCGAGCATTGTGTTGAACCAGCACAAGTTTCAATTTGCAGAAAGGAATGTCGTCTTTGCTGGTTTCAGGATTTTGGACACTACCATTGAACCACTCCTGAAATACTTGGATGCTATTCGAGATTTCCCCACCCCGGACTCGATGACAGATATCAGAAGCTGGTTCGGCCTTGTCAACCAGATTTCCAACTACGCCCAGTTACGGGACACAATGGTGCCATTCAAGCCATTCCTCAGCCCAAATTCTCATGCTCTCACGAACTGGAGGAAGCCTTCAAGGTGTCTAAACTGGCCATCGTTAGAGCCATCCGTGAGAGCGTGCAGAGACATGCAGAGACATACTCGCCTCCGCCCTGACTGGTCCTGGCGTGCTATTGGTTATTTCCTGCTCCAAAAGCATTGTAGCTGCACTTCTGGTATTCCGGATTGTTGCCAGGGAGAATGGAGGATCACCCTCGCTGGTTCAGGTTTCCTGTCACCGGTGGAACAGCGCTATGCAGCTATCGAGGGGGAGGCCCTGGCCGTGGCCTGGGGCCTTGAACAGACAAGATACTAGACAAAATACTACTGATTACCGACCACAGGCCCCTAGTGAAGATCTTTGGCGACCGTACACTGGATGAGATGATGCATTCTTGCCTGTTCAGACTCAAGCAGCGCACCCTTCCATGGCACTTTGATATTGTGTATCTGCCGGGCAAGAGCAACCACACCGCTGATGCGACCTCGAGACATCCTTCATCCCTCCGGCCTGAACGGCCTCTCACTGGGATCACGGCGCATACCTGACTCCATAGAGGCAGCACTTGTGGCTTCCATCCGTGAGGATGCGCAGGAACTTGGAGCCATCTCATGGTCCCTCCTCGCATGTGAGACGGCAGCGGATGCGTGCCTGTACCTCATTGCGCACGAGGGTGGGATTGATGCGAATTTCCCCTCTTCAATCATCACCACCGTCCACCCCATTTGAGGTGGTGTTTGCTGATTTCTTCAATTACGGGGGGCGCCATTTCTTGGTTGTCGGGGATCGCCTTTCGGGTTGGGTGGAGGTCCTGAGTTCCACAACCTGGCACTTATTAAGGCGGCTCCGTTTGGCCTGATTCGCCACCTCCACAAGTTTTTCACCACTTTTGGTGTTCCAGAGGAACTGTTGAGCGATGGTGGGCCAGAGTTTACAGCGAGCCGCACGGAGGACTTTCTCCGCTTGTGGCATGTCAAACATCGATTGTCCTAGGTCAGTTTTCCACAGTCGAATGGACGAGTGGAGGTCGCTGTGAAGACTGCGAAGTGCCTCCTGATGTCCAACACTGGGCCGAATGGCAGTCTTGATCATGATCGCCTTCTGCGTGCCATGTAACACTGACCCCGACGGCAACCTCTCACCGGCGCAGATTATCTTTAGCCGTCCCCTTCTCTTTTGTTAATAAACTGGAGAAATTCTCACACCCGCATGTCCGACCACTGACGTCAGGCATGGTTGGCGAAGGAGGATGCCCTCCGGACCCGGATGTCTCGTACCACTGAGTCTCTGACGGTTCACTCGAGGCCGCTCCGTGCATTGGCACTTGGTAAGACAGTGTTCCTCCAGAATCAGCAGGGCCCGAATCCGCATAAATGGGACAGGTCAGGGGGGGTAGTGGAGTCACAAGGTCACGACCCATGTCGGATTAGGGTTGACGGGTCGGGGCGTCTGACTTTGCGCAATTGGTGGTTCCTCCGTGCCTTCACACCGGCCCCCCCCCATGCCACACGACAACCAGCTGCACTGTTGCCACCATTGCCTCAGACCATGGCACGGGAACGAGAGCCTGTGCTTGCGGGCCCCGTGTCACCTCACCTCTGTCTTTGTTGTCCCAGGCCCCTTCGCTGAGCCGTACGAGGAACCCGCCCAAACGCTATGAACCTGAGACTGGCCGTTGGATACGGGACTGAGTCCGTCAACCATGCTCATATGTTTGTGGACTGGGGGGGATGCAGAGTTTACCATCGGCCAATAGAGGCCACTAGAGGTTAGGCGTAGGGAGTAGGCGGCCATAGTGTTTTGGACTGAGACCTCGTGTCACGATGGTTGTATTTTGCTGCTCTACTTAATACCTATAAGTCTGTTTATTATTATCAGGCTCTGTTGAGTTGGTGTAAAATCTACTAGCTTTAGCTTTAGCCATCTTTGTATCTCTGCCGGGTTTCTTCATTTTTGTCACCTGACTTTGAGGAGTGCATTTCTTCATGACTGAAATAATTTTATTTGGACTCTTTTGTGCCTTTATCAGTTTTGTGATTTGAATGCATTTTTCCTGTCGTGTGAAGCACTTTGAATTGCCTTAATAACAAGGTAAACCACAATAGATCCATGGGTAAAAAAGAATAATCAAAAGACCAGATTGTATTGCTTCCAATACATAGATAGATCCAAGATGGCGCCGCAGCGGATGCCCTGCCTTTCTGGCTCTTTGTTATGTCTGATTATGTTCGTAAATTGGTGTCTGCTCTTACACCTGAGGAGAGCTCTTGTCCTTCCGCACAACAACTCCTACGGACCTAGTTCCAGTTTTTTTAGTTTCTGCTGCTGAATTAGCCCTTCTTTTGGCTAAAAGAGTGAGACGCCGCGGCGAGGAAAACGTGCGGGGTCCTCGTACGGCTCAGGAGACGCGGTACACGACGCCCTTACCTGGGATTTTCCTCTCCAACGTCCGCTCACTCTCCAACAAAATGGACGAAACTGGCGCTGCTGATGAGACGAAACAGAGACTTTTCTTATCTCCTGTTTTGTGCTTCACGGAACGTGGCTCAGTGAGCCACGACCCGGACGCGCACGTACATCGAGGGGTTTTGCCTCTTTCGTGCGGATCGTCATAAGGGTCTCTCGGGGTAAAACACGCGGCGGAGGAGTCTGTTTCTACATCAACAACGCCTGTCTTCAGATGTGACTTTGATCTCCAAACACTGCTCTCCTGATCTGGAATATCTCTTCATTAACTGCAAACCATTCTACTCGCCACGTGAGTTCGCCTCATTCATTCTGGCTGTTGTTTACATCCCGCCGAGCGCAAACGTGCACGTGGCACAGAGCGCGCCTCGCGGACCAGATTCTGAGTGTGGAGCGGACCTTCCCGGACTCCTTGTGTATTATCCTGGGTGATTTTAACAAGGGAATCTCAGCCACGAACTACCAAAGTACAGACAGTTTATTAAAGTCCCACCAGAGAGCAGAACACGCTGGATCACTGTACACAACAGTCAGTAACGCCTTCCGCGCCTGGCTCGCGCTGCTCTCGGCTTCTCAGATCACGCCATGGTTCACCTGATCCCCACGTACAGACAGAGGCTGAAGCTCTCAAAACCTGCAGTGAGGACCTCTAAGAAGTGGACCAATGAGGCAGTGGAGGAGCTACGTGGTGTTTGACATTACAGACGGGAGGTCTTCAGAGCTGCCACAGAGAGTTTGGATGAGGACACGGACCTGTGACGTCATACATTCGATTCTGTGAGGACAGCATCATACCAACACAAACCAAAGTCACTTTCAACAATGACAAACCCTGTTCACTCCAAAACTGAGGCAGTTAAGGCAGCAGGAAGGAGGCAGCGCACAGGGCTGGGACAGGGGGCGCTACAAGACGCAAAGTATGGATTTAGCAAAGAGGTTTCTCGAGCGAGATCACAGTACAATACGCGTCTGAAGCAGCAATTCTCTGCAACAACCCCGCCTCCGTGTGGAGGGGCTCCGGCTCCTCACCAACCACAAGCCCGAACCCCCCTGCTGCAGACAATCGAAAACTGGCTGAGCAACTTAACACCTTCTACTCCAGGTTTGATGTGACCACCCCTCCCCACGGTGGCCACCTCCGCCAACCCAAACCTGGTCACCCCACCTCCCCCACCACCCTCTCAGTTCAGGAACAGGATGTTCAAGGCTATTTCGGAAATCCAACCCCCGAAAAGCTGCTGGACCAGACGGCGTCTCTGCCGCTACATTAAGACATTGCGCACGAGAGTTAAACCCCGTCTTCACAGACATTTTTAACACCTCCCTGGGGTCATGCCATGTCCCAGCCTGCTTCAAGTCTGCCATCATTGTCCCTCCCCAAAAGCCCCGGATCACTGGACTTAATGACTACAGGCCTGTGGCGCTGACGTCTGTAGTCATGAAGTCATTTGAACGCCTGGTCCTGCCCCACCTCAAGTCCTTCCACTCCTCCCTGCTGGACCCCCTGCAGTTCGCCTACAGAGCCAACAGGTCTGTAGACGACACCATCAACCCGGCACTCCACTTCATCCTGCAGCATCTGGACTCCCCGGGAACCTACGCCAGGATCCTGTTTGTGGACTTCAGCTCTGCGTTCAACACCATCCTCCCTGCTCTGCTCCAGGACAAGCTCTCCCAGCTCAACGTGCCTGACTCCACCTGCAGGTGGGATCACTGACTTCCTGACGGATCGGAGGCAGTGCGTGCGGCTGGGGAAGAATGTCTCAGACACTCGGACTATCAGCACAGGAGCTCCACAGGGCTGTGTACTTTCTCCTCTGCTCTTCTCCCTGTACACAAACTGCTGCACCTCCAGCCACGACTCCGTAAAACTCATCAAGTTTGCGGACGACACCACCCTCATCGGGCTCATCTCGGACGGGGATGAGTCCGTCTACAGGAGGGAGGTGGACCGGCTGGTGTCCTGGTGCAGCGGTAACAACCTGGAGTTCAACGCCCAGAAGACAGTGGAGATGATCGTGGACTTCAGGAAAGCCACAGCCCCCAGCCCCCCTCATCATGACAGACTCCCCCATCACCACCGTGGACTCCTTCCGCTTCCTGGGCACCACCATCACCCAGGACCTCAAGTGGGAGCCCTCCATCAGCTCCCTCATCAAGAAGGCCCAGCAGAGGATGTACTTTCTGCGGCAGCTGAGGAAAGCCAAGCTGCCAGCGCAGATGATGGTGCAGTTCTACACGGCCATCATTGAGTCCATCCTCACCTCCTCCATCACCGTGTGGTACGCTGAGCCAAGCGCACAGCCACGAGACAGACAACAGAGACTACAGCGCATTGTGCGTTCTTGCTGAGAAGGTGATCGGCTGCAGACTTCCATCTCTGCAGGACCTGTACGTCTCCAGGGCTCTGGACGAGCAGGTCGGATCACAGCTGACCCTTCTCACCCTGGACATGGCTTTTGAACCACTCCCCTCAGCAGGAGGCTACGGTCCATCCGGACCAGAACCTCCCGCCATAAGAATAGTTTTTTCCCTCTGCTGTTGGACTCATGAACACCTCAAAACACCTGTCACTTTAACTGCAATATTCAACCACTCACTGCACTGTCACTTTCTGCACTACAACTTTAAACATAACTGTAAACTTGTGTACATAGAAATGCTATTTTTATTTTTATTGTATAGTAATTTTTAAATTGTTTCCTAATGCATGCCCTTTTTTGATTGAATATATGTTGTTTTATTATTACTCAGTGTTTTATGTTGCACCTTAAGGCCGAGACAAGTTTCTATGTTTTTGAATTTTGTTCATTGACAATGGCAATAAACTCTTCTGATTCTGATTCTGATTCTGATTCAATTTGAATACAAAAAAAGCATGTCTGTCTTGTAGATAGTCCTCCAATCCACACGGTGTCGCAAACTGGTACATTTTTGTAACACAAGAGCTGCCCTTACGCACATGACGTAATGACGTATGCAGCCTAGCAGCAGCGTCGTAAACAAAGCAGACCGTTACATACGAGCGCTTGTCTTTAGATCACGAAGCAGCTATTTTGTGTATTTTAAGCGTTTATTCTTATTAGCATACTTAATAGTAAGATGTTTAAGGATGTTTTTACAGTAGAGACGGATATGTAGCGTTTCCGATCGTCCTCTAACCGAAAAAAACGAGTTTTCGCCATCGGGGGAAGAACGGCTAGCCCGAGATTGCGAACAGATTTAGGACAAATCACTATTCTGTACTGACACGCTACGTCACATGCAACATAACGACAAGAAACGTCGAGCCTTTTTCCCTCAATGGCCTGAGTCCAGCTCGGTATGTAACGGGACTAAAGGGAGCTGGACTGAGGAGAAGGGCCCTCTGCCTGGATGTCCCCGAACACAGCCATCTGGACTGCGATGTTTAGTCTGATGGCGAACTGCTGCAACTGGCTCAAACGATGAGAGAAACCGGGCGCGGTGAGTGGAGGAAAAGTGACAGGGTGACCAGGTGACAAGAAGAGTGACGATGAGAGAGTGAGGAGAAGTGATAGGATGAGAGTGACCAGTGTACACGGTGTGAGAGTGACAGGAGGTAGATGAGTGACAGTGGTACAGGTAGTTGTGAGATAGGCAGGGTGAGATGATTAGGGAAAGTACAGGGTGCACCGGTGTGAGAAGGACTGGCTGACATGTAGAGAGTGACAGGGTGTGAGAAGCCGTGAGAGAGTGACCGGGTGAGAGAGTGACCGGCTGACAGTGTATGAGAGTGACAGGTGGTGGAATAAGGTTGTCACGGGGACGGGGTTGAGATGACGAGAGGTGACCCGGTGACGAGGTGACAGGGCTGTTTGCAGATGTTTTGACCACATTTGGGACCACATCCTATCACTCATTTGAGACATACACTCAAAGCAGATCGAAACCACAACAAAAATCAGATCACCCAAGAACTAGATCTGATTTTGTATTTACATTCTGTATCTGAAAGACAAAGTACAGCGAGTTTTAAAATGACATTCTCTCTTACATTTTTGCTTCTGCTTAATTAGTTTGTCCCTTTTTTTGCATCATTTTCCTTCAATCAAAACCTACACAATGTGAACAATCAGAAGGAAATTAAATTACTCACACCAAATGTTTAACTGCATGACATATCAATAATCTGATAACTCCAGAAATCAGATAATGATCAGATTTCTGGTGTAAACATAGACAATGTTATAATTTCTGGATTATCGTTTGTTTGGTTCAAATATCCCGTATTATGCCATTATTTGTTGACAAAAGAGCGGTCACAGTGAAATGTACGAGTGCAAGCCACGTGGCACCTGTGAGGCGTCTTATCCTTTGGGAATTACTCTGAAATCCTTCCCTAATCCTTCTCCTGGGAGCGTGCCGTACTGTCAGTGTCCCTGAAGTGTGCGCTGGTGTACACGGACGGCCATGGCTTAGCTGCGGCGCCGCTTCCCCTCGCTGTTTGGGATTTACATTAAAAGTCCACTTTGATGAAGTCCACTTGGCTTCAGAGGACGGTCAGATGGATAGTTCGTTTCATGTCTTTTCGGAGGAAGTTTAAAAGTTAAGTACCTCGTGTAAATGTTTGTATTACTTTTTATCACAACCATTGGCTACAAGTCATCAACAGAAGTTTGAGCGTTCTTCACATCAGACCACAGAGGCGTCTTTAGTTGAGCTCTGCAGTAGTGTTTTTCATTTCTGCAAATGTCTGGTCTCAAAATGACTCAAACTTCAAAACAGTTCTCAAAAATGGGTTGCATAGCATAATGATGTTGAAGCTGTTGCCGACACACTGATTAATAAGCACGGTCCTAATTCAAATAAATAAATGAATGTGAATTGACCACTTCAAAATGGCCCCAGAGAGGATCCCTGATTACATGTGGCTTTATAATATTAGCAGGTTTACTTTTGAACGCGTCATAACATGTAATACTACGCAGTACACATTACGCAGGTTGTATTAAGCTGCTTGGACTGTTCACTGTCTGTATCATCTCACTTCTGCCCTTCTCTTCCCCACAGAAATGTGACGTTGGTCATGGTGGGTCTAGACAATGCAGGGAAAACCGCCACAGTCCGAGGAATCCAAGGAGGTTGTAACCTTTTGACACTTTCATCACTGGGTTTCACAAAAACACTTTCCTAATCTTTGTTCCAATCTCTTTCAGAAAACCCAAAAGACGTAGCGCCCACAGTGGGATTCTCCAAAGTGGATCTGAAGCAGGGCAAGTTTGAGGTCACCATTTTTGATTTGGGTGGCGGAAAGAGGATCCGAGGGATTTGGAACAATTACTACTCCGAATCCCACGGCGTTGTATTTGTAGTGGACTCCACCGACGTGCAGAGGATCCAGGAAACTAGAGAAACCATGGCAGAGGTCCTGCAGCATCCTCGGATAGCTGGGAAACCTGTACTCGTGTAAGGGAGACCTACTCTTGTCTGGGATTACATTACATTACATTCTGATAGGCCAGTGTGCTGCATTGTGCCGGTCTCACAAGAGCGTCAGACCTCCAGTGTGAGTGTCAGCGGGGGATCAGTGGTCACATAACAGAGAACCAGAGTAAAACATTCATTCAAACAACACTATTCATATCATGCAAAAGGGATAAAAAAAAAAGTATATATTTATATTTAGAAGAGAAAGAAAATACGGTAAAAGAAATTTAAACGGCTGCATAAATTATTGTCAGTAAAATCCCTATTTGATCAAGAGACATCCATGTTATGAATAATGAATTTGCTATTTCTCTGCATATTTGGTTGAAGAGTTGTTGATTGATATAAACTGTTCTGTCCTCTCCTGTAGCCTCGCCAATAAGCAGGACAAAGAGGGCGCTCTGGCAGAAGCAGACATCATTGAAAATCTGTCGCTAGAGAAACTGGTCAATGAGAACAAGTGTCTCTGTCAGATCGTAAGTGTCCTGCACCTGTTCTCCACTTGATGTCACAAAGACCTTTGCTGCCTTGGAAACGTAATCCTTTTTCCACCAGGAACCGTGCTCCGCCGTTTTAGGCTATGGCAAGAAGATCGACAAGTCCATCAAGAAGGGCCTCAACTGGCTCCTCAACAACATTGCCAAAGACTACGAGGCCATCACTGAGCGTGTGCAGAAGGACACGGCTGAACAGCGCGCCCAAGAGGAGCAGGACAAGAAGGAGAGGGCGGAGAGGGTGCGGCGCATCAGAGAGGAGAGGTAAGGGAAGCCTGCTCTCACAAGTCTGGTCAGTGTTTAAGACGGTTCTGAATGCAGAGAGAGACAGGAGCGAGAAGAAGCCCAAAGGGAGGGACGCCCACTTCCAGAGGAGGACCTCGATGAAGACAACATACCCAACCCGTTCCAGCCAATCAGCAACGTCCTCACGGAGGTGTGCACTTTGGATTCAGAAGTGAAGTTAAAATAGTTTTTAATACGTCCTGTGTTGGTTACAGAAAGAGAACGATGACAAAGAGAGAGAAAGACAAATGGAGCTTCAGGAGAAAGACGGCGTTCAGGAGGAAGAGGAGGAGGAAGAGGAGGAGCCAAACGACAGAAGTAAAAACTCTGAAAATGGTACTTGTACTTACTTACTTAGAGGTAAAAGTGCACCATGTGACTTTTACCTGCTTGTCCTAGTTATTATTTTACCAGAATTTCCACAGAATGGCATTCATTTGGCATTTGAGGTGACGAATAACAAAGTATTGGTACTTTTACGTTACTGTACTCAAGTACAGCACTGTACGTCACTTGTGGCCACCTCTGCCAACCCAACTCTGGTCCCCCTCACCACTCTCTCGGTTCAGGAACATGATGGAAACAGACTATTTCGGAAATCCAACCTCCGAAAAGCTGCTGGACCCGACGGTGTCTCTCCCACCAATTTAAGACACTGCGCAGGGGAGCTGACCCCCGTCTTCACAGACATTTTTAACACCTCCCTGAGGTCATGCCACGTCCCAGCCTGCTTCAAGTCTGCCATCATTGTCCCTGTCCCCAAGAAGCCCCGGATCACTGGACTTAATGACTACAGGCCTGTGGCGCTGACGTCTGTAGTCATGAAGAGTCATTTGAACGCCTGGTCCTGCCCCACCTCAAGTCCTTCCCCTCCCTGCTGGACCCCTGCAGTTTGCCTACAGAGCCAACAGGTCTGTAGACGATGCCCTCAACCTGGCAGTCCAGTTCATCCTGCAGCATCTGGACTCCCGGGAACCTACGCCAGTATCCTGTTTGCAGACTTCAGCTCTGCTTCAAACCATCCTCCTGCTCTTCTCCAGGACAAGCTCTCCCAGCTCAACGTGCCGACCCACCTGCAGGAGGATCACTGACTTCCTGACGGATCGGAGGCAGTGCATGCGGCTGGGGAAGAATTCTCGGACACTTGTACTATCAGCACAGGCCCTCCACAGGCTGTGTACTTTCTCCTCTGCTCTTCTCCCTGTACACAATCTGCTGCACCTCCAGCCACGACTCCGTAAAACTGATCAAGTTTGCGGACGACACCACCTCATCGGGCTCATGTCGGACGGGGATGAGTCTGTCTACAGGAGGGAGGTGGACCTGGAGTTCAACGCCCAGAAGACACTGGAGATGATCGTGGACTTCAGGAAAATCACAGCCCCCAGCCCCCCCTCATCATGACAGACTCCCCATGACCACCGTGGACTCCTTCCACCATCACCCAGGTCCTCAAGTGGGAGCCCTCCATCAGCACCCTCATCAAGAAGGCCCAGCAGAGGATGTACTTCCTTGGCAGCTGAGGAAAGCCAAGCTCCAGTGCAGATGATGGTGCAGTTTTACACGACCATCACTCACCTCCTCCATCACCGTGTGGTACGCTGGAGCCACAGCCAAGGACAAACAGAGACTACAGCGCCCTCTGCTGGAGCCACAGCCAGGGACAAACAGAGACTACAGCGTCCTCTGCTGAGAAGATGATCGGCTGCAGACTTCCATCTCTGCAGGACCTGTACCTCTCCAGGGCTCTGGGACGAGCAAGTCGGATCACCGCTGACCCTTCTCACCCTGGACATGGACTATTTGAATCACTCCCCTCAGGCACAAGAATAGTTTCTTTCCCTCTGCTGTTGGACTCATGAACACTTCTTAAACACCTGCCACTTTAACTACAGTTCAACCGATCTCTCACTGCACTGTCACTTTCTGCACTACATCTGTAAATGTACCTTCATTCTTGTGTACATAGTAAGCCTATTTTTATCTTATCCTATAGTAAATTTAAATCGTTTTTTTAACGCAAGCCCTTTTGATTTCATACATGTTGTTTTTATCATTGTTCATTGTTTTATGTTTCACCAAATCACCAAAACAAGTTCCTATGTTTGTGAATCCTGTTCATGGACAATGGCAATAAACCTCTTCTGATTCTGATTGAGTATTACAATTTCTGGCGACTTTTTGAACAGAAGTATCTGTTGTTTATTTGATCAAAATGAGTTACTTTTTTAAATCTGCGGTTTTTTTTCCCTTTAATATTATTTGTTATAAATTTTATATATATATATATATAATATATATATATATATATATAGTCCAAATTATTATGCAAATTATATTTTTGCCAATTGTGAATATAAATTACATCCTAATTTTCAAGTCGTTGTTGTTGTTGTTGTGTTACTTTTAATGGCGGTTGGCAGCCAAAAGGTGCATTTTACTGCCACCTACTGGAGTTGTACGTCTTCTGTAGTTGTACGTCTTCACAGTATGAAGTACGCTATACCGTTTTTAAAAAAAATTGAAAAAAAGGGAGAAAGTTAGAGAAAGAGAGAGAAAAAATATTTTCAAGTCATCAACCTTTAAAGTACATTCAATGTAATTTAACAAATCTCCCAAAGATAACAGTATCTTATTCAAAAATAAAAACTTAAAATGCACTGTTCCAAATGATTCTGCACAACAGAGTTTCAAACCATGTTTCTGAAAATTGTCATATGTTAAATTAGAAGCATTAGCAGGTCATTTACTGAAATCAAAAGCTATTTCAATCCAAACATCTGAACAGGTCCAGTTGCAGAAACATAAGACCCCTTATTTGACAGGAGCTTCACCATTCTGGATCCATTGAACTTGTGAGTTTGTGGAGAGTTTCTGCTTGAATTTCTTTGCAGGACGTCAGATTAGCCTCCCAGAGCTGCTGTTTGGATGTGAACTGCCTCATGTCCTCAGAGATCTTTCACTTGAGGATGCTCCAAAGGTTCTCCATAGGGTCCCCCCTGAGGATGGGGGTCACATCCTCAGTCCCCCCCTGAGAATGAGTTTCTCTTCTTTTATGACCATAGCAGCCAATGATACAGAGGTGTTCAGCAGCATGAGATGGTGTATTGTCATGCTTGAAGAAGAGTTTGTTACGGAAAGCACGGTTCTTCTTTTTGTACCATCAGTCAGAAACTCCACATGCTTCACAGAGGTCATATACAATCCTCTGGAGGATCCTACACCTTGATGTTCGCGGGACTCCGGAGGAACCAGCAGCTTCAAATACCTGTTTGCTGCTTTGTAATGGCATTTTAGCAGCTGCTCTCTTAATCTGATGTACAGTGAGAAAAGTAAGTATTTGAACACCCTAAGATTTTGCAAGTTCTCCCATTCAGAAATGATTAAGGGTCTGAAATTGTCATCGTAGGTGCATTTCCACTGAGAGAGAATCTAAAAAAATCTGTGAATCACATTGCATGATTGTTAAATAATATATTTGTATGTTATTGCTGTAAATAAGTATTTGAACACCTGCTAATCAGCAAGAATGATTTTTCTCAAAGGCCTGTTAGTCTGCCTTTAAAAAGTCCACCTCTACTCCATTTATTAATCTAAATTAGTAGCACCTGTTTGAGCTCGTTAGCAGCATGAAGACATTGGAAAGGGCAATGGGCAATGGGCAAGCAGCTTGGTGAAAAAAGAACCACTGTTGGAGCAATTGTTAGAACGTGGAAGAGGCTAAAGTTGACTGTCACTCTCCCTCAGACTGGGGCTCCATGCAAGATCTCACCTCATGGGGTCTCAATGAGGAGAAGAAAGGTGAGGAATCAGCCCAGAACTACAATGACCTGAAGAGAGCTGGGACCACAATTTCAAAGGTTACTACCGGTAATACACTACCCCAGGGGGACACCAACAACTCTCTCTGTCGCCCGTGTGGCCCGGTTCTGAATTTAGAGCTCAGCCAAAGCGATCTTGTTTCTCCAAAAATGCTGCTTGGCCTGTTTATATGAGTAGAGTATGTAGAGACGCCAACAGACGACAGAACCAGCTCCATGTCACTTTTTAGGTTGTCAAAATACACAAAGTAATTACGTAGTTACACGCCGCTAGAGATGCCAAACTGAAAGTGACGCATCCTACATGTGTGTGGTCAGCGTTGGAAATGCTGCGCCACCCGCAGGAAAGAGAAGTGTTTAAATCAGCAATGTTATAATTTAAAGAGAAGCAAAAAGGAAACAAATAATGCACAATACCTTTGAGAGTGTCAGGAGCAGGCTGTTACAGAGAGCAGAGGAGGAGCTGAACCAAGCCGGAACTTAACCAGGTCTAAGTCAAGTTTAGTTCTGTTTAAATCAGGACTCACACAGGACAAAATCCAATCCAAACATGTTTTAAACAGGTCTAACCCAGGCCAGGACTCACACAGGACTAAACTAGGTCCAAACAGAGTCATAGGAGGAGATGCTGTTGTAAAAGTTAAATACTCAAAATTTCCATTAAGACTAAATTTGTCTAATATTAGCTTTGCCTTTGCTTGTATTTTGTTACAAATGTAATCATAGTCTCATTTAGGCTAATTGAACAGGTAGCCCTCGACCAAGTCCGAGCTCATAAAGTAGCCCTTGACCCTAAAAAGGTTGGTGACCCCTGGACTACACTGTTATGGTTTAAAATCATGCATCGCACAGAAGGTTCCCCTGCTTAAGTCAGTACCTGTCCAGGCCCGTCTGAAGTTTGCCAATTACCTTCTGGATGATCCAGAGGAGTCATGGGAGTCATGTGCTCAGATGAGACCAAAATAGAACATTTTGGTATAAACTCCACTTGTCATGTTTGGAGGAAGAAGGATGAGCACCATCCCAAGAACACCATCCCTACTATGATGCACGGGGGTGGAAACATCATGCTTTGGGGTCTTTTCTGCACAGGGGACAGAACGACTGCTCTGTATTCAGGAGAGAATGAATGGGGCCATGGATTGCGAGAGTTTGGGCAACAACCTCCTTCCCTCAGTCACAGCATTGAAGATGGGTCGTGGCTGGGTCTTCCAACATGACCTGAAGCACACGGCCAGGAGAACCACTCGCAGTGGAAATGCACAAACGATGAAAATTTCAGACCCTTCATAATTTCCATAAAAGTGGGAGAACTCGCAAAATCGCAAGGTGTTGAAATACTTTTACGGCTATAGAAAGCTCCTGAATAGAAGCCGCGCGCACGAAATTGACGAAGAAAATAGAAATTGTACATGTCAATGAACCGCAGGTGCCCATCTTGTAACATGAAATATTTAGACATATAGTACACAGTAGTGATGCGTCTTTTAAACCGGTGGTCTTGCGGTGCACCTGCGACCTGCTGTACCGCGGGTCTAATTAGACAAATTTCTCAGTGAATATGAGTCGAATTGTAATAAAAGATACAGCATTTTGAAGCTTAACAAACAGAAAACACATCACAGCTGTCCCTACTGTCCCCTCTGTCTCCTCTGTCCCCTCTGTCCTTGATTACTCTGTGAGCTGATTTACGTGTGTCTGTGGCTTCACATCTGGTTCATCTGCTCCTGAGCTTTACTTAGTGAGTGAGTGTTACGTTATAACATGAGATATTTACACCGAAAGATGGTCCACGGTATTGATGCAGGGTTGTCTTTTGACTCGTGGGTCAGGTCTGGCCAAGAAAGTCTCATTCCAATGCGGCAGGTTCTAAACTGCAGCCGCCATGTTTCGCATGTCCGCGCTCCGCGCGTGTCTTTGTGTTACGCTGCGTCTAGATTCACTTCCTCATTTGACTAAATTCTCTGTGAATATGAGTCTGATTGTAATAAAACACAGCATTTTGAAGCTTAAAATACAGAGAACAGGACGTGTTCCATGGACATTGCTTTCACTGTCCACTGACGTAGTCTTCTACAGTGCGTCAAATGCTTGCGCTTCCTGCTAGATTGACCCCCGGTGGCCGTTAGCCAGTAAAATCTATAAATTAGACGCACCGTTGTAATGACTGCAGGGTTCAAAGCGTAGGAATAAAGTAGCGGCTTAAAGTCCGAAAAGTACAGTACTCACTGTATTTGTCTGGCAGAAACTTTCCTCATTGTGCCTTTATCTGCACAAGTCCGTGTGTGCTCTGAAGCAGCTACAAACCTCTTAATAGTACGACGATCACGCTTCTGTTTTCATACCTTGTCCAAGGCACTGGACTATTTCATGCTCGGCACTAGAGCCATCCTTTTCTTTCCCATGTTGCTTGAAAATGGTGGTCTGCTTAACAATGGTGAACGTCCTTCTTCAGTAGTGTTTCCTTTCATTAGTTAACGATTAGTTAACCAGGCAAACTAATCAGCACAGGTGTCTGAGATTGATTTCACTGACCCAAAGAGCCCTGAGACTCCAACAATACCATCCATGAGTTTCTCTGGAAAACAAACAGAAAGGACCTTAATGGCACTAGCTTTTACTTTTTTTACTCATTTACGATGGTGTACTTTTGTACTTTTACTTAAGTAAAGGACTTCCAGCTGTACTTTTACTTCTACCAGAGTTGTGTTTAGCCAAGTAATTGTACTTTTACTTGAGTGAAATGTCAAAAATGCATGTGCTCTTTTTTGAGCCTCTCCCCAGATCTGACCTGTAATTTGGCCTTGTGGCATCATCTGCTGTCTCCATGGATACAGATCAGTTGAATGCCATACTGTGGAATATTCGGATGATGGAAAAGCTGCATAAAGTGCACGTGTTTTATCCAAGTATTAAATATATGACTTAGTAACATTCATTCATACGACGTCAGCCTAATTAAAGGACACACTGTTCGCTCTGCGCTCGTCTCCAAAGCCACAAATTAAATCTGTTTTGATTAGCCTTATGCCTGGAGACGAGCTGTAAAGATTGGTCTGTCATGAATCAAAATGTGGAAGGAGTTTTCTAGTCAAATGAAGCAGGTGCCTCCTGCCAACTCTCTTTACTAAACTCTGCGTGTCGCCCGGTAATTACTCACCAGGATGATGCTTAATGAATCAGGCAATTAATGATAACAGTGGGTAGTAATTATAATGTCTGCTGTCAAATGATGAAGGCTTAAGGAGGAAGGAGAAAGGAAGGATTGCTTTAAGGACTTTGTGCGTGTCACAGCGACGGTGGGCGAGCAGAACAAGAAGAAGACGAGGAAGCTGCATCTGAAGAGGAAGCACAGAGTGGACCCACTAAAGACTGACGAAGGGGCCACAGAAAGCCCCACGCCACCGCCTCCCCCAGGTGCGCCTCATCACACTGTTGTAGACATGACAGTTTAGCTGTAATTTAACATGTAAGTGTTCAGGAAACATCCGCATACATCTGAACTCGGAGGTTACGCCTGTAGTTTAGACCTCAGACATTTCAGTGTTTCTTTCTTTGAGAGCATAAATGGCACGTCACAAAAGATAAACCACTCTCTCTCCGTCTTGTCCAAAGTTAGTCTCGGTCGTTATAACTTTTCTGAATCCAGCCGTAACAAGGCCATAAACCAGATTCTGAAGAGGACGGAGTCTCTGCACACAGCGATGTCTTTGTTCTTCTCACATGTCCTAATTAGTGTTACCTTGTGTTGTAGTGGGATGGGCCACACCCAAAGCCTCTAGACTGCCAAAACTTGAGCCACTGGGGGACTCAAAACATTGTGGTAAAGCTGCGTGTGATGTGGGGCTGTGTTCTTGTCGTGCTCAGTGGTTTAACGTCATGCATGTTTCCATGTTTCCACACTAACACTAACACGTGCATGAGAACTTAAGTGTTTCTTCTACACGCACACGAATCTGGAGATAAAAACATAACATGTCATACGCTTTATAGCGTTGGTGATGTTGTAGAGGAAACACTGAGTAAAAGAAGTCCACTGTCTGTTGTGAACGGACCTTTAACTCACGCTCATGTCACCTTCTCATCTCATTTCACCAGGCACGTTTTAGCTGCATGTGGATCCTTCACCGAGGCAGGACTCTTAATCATCTGCCTGAACCACGTTCTGCTCTCACCTGTCCCTGCTCGTCCTGTGTCGTCGTGAGCGTCTTTGTCGCCGCTTTGCTTTCCCGACTGCACTGCACTGACGCCCCTTTTGTCCTTTACAGATTTCTTCAAGAAGCCACTGCCTCCTGTTGCCAACCGGCCCGGCCCGCATCCCAACGCCGACTCTCACGATGTTGTTTTTTAACCTCCTGTTCAGAATGAGGTCGACGCTTCACAAATCATGGTTCTCCTTTTTCTGTTTCAAGCGAGCGGCGTGTAACCAAGAAACATTAGAGTCCGGGACAGACGCCAGTGCAGAAGGACGACGAGCGAGTCGTGTTCAGAGACACTTCTGAGCGCCCGTGAACGTCTGGAAAGTACTCGTTTACTCACCTTTTTACACATCAGTGTTTAGATGGTGTCTGTACCAGTTGGCATAACATCTTTATGGAACCGCGCATCCATTACTGTTTGTTTACACACTACTGGAAATAAAACATGTTATCCATTTTGCACAAAAACTGTCATTTAGACCAGCAACAGGGCCTGATGTGGATGGAGCAGTCGCCGTCGTCACGAGGGGTTTTTCACAGCCGAGTGCTTCAATTGTAATCATTCTTTTTAGCTTCCTTTTCACGTTAATGGTGCACAATGAGGATGAGTCACAGTTGAGTCACTTCCAAGCGGCGGTTGAGGAAATTGTTCTCAGAGGCAAAATTGGCGTGAGATTAGTATAATTTGCGACATGAAAAGGGACACACTACATAATCTTGTACTTTTTGTTAAACGTTTTATTTTTGCATTATATAGCCCATGAAAAAGCGAATTTGGGGACGTTGTATTTCTCGCACGCTCACTACTGTAAGAGTCCGACCAGCATCTCGTACACACAGAACACACCGTTCCAGGGCTATTTTTACATTGCTGTATCCAGTGTTTTGTTTTCAAAGTGATATTTCTCGTGAGGCTTGAATTCCACCACAGACGTGCAGCCTCTGGTGGGAGTCTTTCCTGTGTGGGGGGCTCGTCACCCGGAGAGGAGCAGAAAATAGCTCCCATCTCCACAAACATGAGATTTTGGAACAGCTCGGCGTCCTAGTTTCCCGTTTTCAGTAGGACAGCGAGTGCACAAACGAGTACACTCCTAATTTGAACCGAACTTTAGGAAACTTGAGTGAAATTGTAGCGAAGCGTCTGGGAACGAGGCCTCACTGAAGTATGGCTTTGATGAGATGTCGTCTTTGGAAACTAACTTCAATGTTACGAATGTAGATGTCTGAAATATTTTTATATGCAGCTTTTATAATGGCACAATTAAAATATTGAATCATTTAATGTAAGACTTTCTTTTTTCTTGTGTCCATGAGCTTCAGACCGTTTCCATAGCAATGAACAATGAAGCTAACAATGTAAAGCATTTTGAAATCCTCAAACTGGCCTCTGCAGCAAAGAAGGGTGCCCGTGGGGGTCTCCAGGCCACATCGAACCTCACCAATCGATATATTTAATATTTTATATATAAGGATTTATTATATTATATAAAGGCTTATAAATCAGAACTTTCAAAGGGAATAATGTCTGAATGATATAAATACATTAATAATCAGGACAGCAGCAGCGTGCAGATTCGTATGGATGGGAAAGCAGATTTGGGGTGTCAATGTTTAGTGGATAACATTTGCACAAAGTGAAAAATAAATGAAAATGCCGGAGCTGGACTCAAATTCTGATTTTACTGAGCTAAACGGCCATGCACAGTATCGGCGCTGAATGGACGGACTTGTCTCACTTCACTGACCATTACACACATGAGCGCTCTGTGTGATTAAAACGCTGCCGGTGTTTCTAACTAACGTCTGATCATTATAAACGTGAACAAAGCATGAGCTACAAACAGACTCGTCTCTAAAGATAGATTTAAAGCTTCACTGCTCCTCTGCACATGCTCAGTCAGGGCTTCTCTTCTCCTCTGCACATGCTCAGTTAGGGCTTCACTTCTCCTTTGCACATGCTCAGTTAGGGCTTCACTTCTCCTTTGCACATGCTCAGTTAGGGCTTCACTCCTCTGCACATGCTCAGTTAGGGCTTCACTTCTCTGTCTCTGCACATGCTCAGTTAGGGCTTCACTTCTCTCTGCACATGCTCAGTAGGGCTTCACTTCTCTGCACATGCTCAGTTAGGGCTTCACTCTCTCCTCTGCACATGCTCAGTCAGGGCTTCACTTCTCTGCACATGCTCAGTTAGGGCTTCACTCTCTCTGCACATGCTCAGTTGGGCTTCACTTCTCTGCACATGCTCAGTTAGGGCTTCACTTCTCTCTGCACACGCTCAGTTAGGGCTTCACTTCCTCTGCACATGCTCAGTTAGGGCTTCACTTCTCTGCACATGCTCAGTTAGGGCTTCACTGCTCCTCTGCACATGCTCAGTTAGGGCTTCACTTCTCTGCACATGCTCAGTTAGGGCTTCACTTCTCCTCTGCAATCTGCTCAGTCAGGGCTTCACTCCTCTGCACATGCTCAGTTAGGGCTTCACTTCTCCTCTGCACATGCTCAGTCAGGGCTTCACTTCTCTGCACATGCTCAGTTAGGGCTTCACTTCTCTGCACATGCTCAGTTAGGGCTTCACTTCTCTGCCAATGCTCAGTTAGGGCTTCACTTCTCCTCTGCACACGCTCATTAGGGCTTCACTCTCTGCACATGCTCAGTTAGGGCTTCACTTCTCTGCACATGCTCAGTTAGGGCTTCACTGCTCCTCTGCACATGCTCAGTTAGGGCTTCACTTCTCTGCACATGCTCAGTTAGGGCTTCACTTCTCCTCTGCACATGCTCAGTTAGGGCCTCCTCCTCTGCACATGTCAGCTAGGGCCTCCTCCTCTGCACATGCTCAGTTAGGGCTTCACTTCTCCTCTGCACATGCTCAGTTAGGGCCTCACTTCTCTACAGCTGCAGGAGAAGAACAAGCTTCCTGCAGTTTTGTTTGAAAAATGTGACCTGTTTTTTCATTACAGCAGGTCAAAGTGCTCATTATTCACAGGGAGGGGCTGAGTGCTGGAGAAACAGCGCCACCAGGAGGCAAACCACTATCACGTGTTCTGGACTGTCCTGTTGCTCAGAAATATTGGACTCAGATCACTTTTTCCCAGCACTCACACTACACACTTGACTGACGTGTGCGTCTGAAAGTGTGTAAGGGCACAAGGGCACAGAGGCTTAAGGGCACAAGGGCACAGAGGCTTAAGGGCACAAGGGCACAGAGGCTTAAGGGCAAGGGCACAGAGCTTAAGGCACAGGGCACAGAGGCTTAAGGGCACAAGGGCACAGAGGCTTAAGGGTACAGGGACAAGGGCACAAAGGCTTAAGGTTACAGGGGCACAAGGGCACAGAGGCTTAAGGGCACAAGAGGCTAAGGGTACAGGTGCAAAAGGGCACAGAGGCTTAAGGGCACAAGGGCACAGAGGCTTAAGGGTACAGGGGCACAAGGGCACAGAGGCTTAAGGCACAGAGGCTTAAGGGTACAGGTGCAAAAGGGCACAGAGGCTTAAAGGCACAGAGGCTTAAAGGCACAGGGGCAAAAGGGCACAGAGGCGTAAGGGTACAGGGGCACAGAGGCTTAAGGGCACAAGGGCACAGAGGCTTAAGGGTACAGAGGCTTAAGGGTACAAGGGCAGAGAGGCTTAAGGGTACAGGGGCACAAGGGTACAGGGGCACAAGGGCACAGAGGCACAAGAAAGAAGGGCACACGGGCTCAAAACTCCTGCCATGGACACAATACATGGATATCTTTGGCGAATGCTCGACTGGGAAAAGTCCGTCACTAAAAACTGCATGACACAAACTGCGGCGACGATCTGGGACCCCAAGTATAACTGACGTTCCAAAAATAAAAATGGAAAAAATGATATTTGGACAAAATTTGAAATGGGATCTTTTTGACACTTTGGACGAGACAAAAATGTAGTAATGTATTGTTTTTTTATGACCTTGGGTGTCTTGATTTCATTTGCTTGCTCTCCATGTCGTGTTCCTTGGTTTGTGTTTTATGTTTAAATGTAAACATTTAAATTTAAAAAATACTCAGTTACATTTCTTAGGAATTAGTTTATTTGTAATATTCATTCATTCATTTTCTACCGCTTGTTCCCGTTGGGGGTCGCGGGTGACTGGAGCGCTAAATATGTACTTTTACGTTTTATTAATGACATTTAAGCTAAAGAAAACTACAAATAAGTTGTTAAAATGGTCTGAAATGGCATGAGACCACCAGTCGAAAGGATGAAACGCCGGTACAAACTGAAGACCTGGTTTGAGCTCCTGTTTAGTCTGTGTCCTGCAGAAAAAGGCTCCATTCTGTGGTTGTTGGCGTCACAAGTAACTGAGTATTTGTTTGTGAATTGAATTGAATTAAAAGTTATTTCATTAGACTAAGTATTAGTAACTAACCAACGCTGCGTTTAACCAATATACTTTCCTTACAGGTTTAGGGGGCTGGCTGTGGATCTTAGGTCCTCTTAGGTCCTCTTAGGTCTTCTTAGGTCTTCTTAGGTCCTCTTAGGTCTTCTTAGGTCTTCTTAGGTCTTCTTAGGTCTTCTTAGGTCTTCTTAGGTCCTCTTAGGTCCTCTTAGGTCTTCTTAGGTCTTCTTAGGTCTTCTTAGGTCCTCTTAGGTCTTCTTAGGTCTTCTTAGGTCTTCTTAGGTCCTCTTAGGTCCTCTTAGGTCTTCTTAGGTCTTCTTAGGTCCTCTTAGGTCTTCTTAGGTCCTCTTAGGTCTTCTTAGGTCTTCTTAGGTCCTCTTAGGTCTTCTTAGGTCCTCTTAGGTCCTCTTAGGTCTTCTTAGGTCTTCTTAGGTCTTCTTAGGTCCTCTTAGGTCCTCTTAGGTCCTCTTAGGTCCTCTTAGGTCCTCTTAGGTCCTCTTAGGTCTTCTTAGGTCCTCTTAGGTCTTAGGTCCTCTTAGGTCTTCTTAGGTCTTCTGATCACAGTTGACATTCATTCATTCAGTCGTCGATGATCATGAGGTGAAGCCGATCCAGTTGCTTTACCTGGGTCAGAGCAGACTTCAGACTTTGAAGTAAGACAGTTGTTTTTTGTATGAGAGTGCAGATATAGAGTATGTGTGTATATACTGCATATATGACACACGAGGAAAATATCAAACACATCTTTTTATTTCGACTAAACAGGAAGGAGTGAAAACTGAGTCAGTTTCATCCAAACCAATGAGGCCCTCGAGGAGCGGCTCATTTAAACATGTATTTCATGAAGAGGGAGAAGCTGAAGGCACTCAAAATAAACCCTTGGCTGTCAGACAGTTTCCGTGTTTGCAGCTGGAGAAGGTCATGTCAGGAGCAAACCCAACATTGGTCTAATCCGTGCTCTCATTAGCGCCCTCCGTGGATCCGGCGTGGACATGTTTGATTTGGCTGAGTGATGCCCCTGTGGAGGCGTGTGCAGGTGTGAACTGTCCCATGGAGAGGCAGATGCTCCTCTTCCTCCCTTCTCTCCTCCCTCATCATGAACGCTCGCTGCTGGGTCTAGTTCCACGGGCCTCAACTCGCACTGCAGTTGTATGAAATGAGAAACATCTAATGCTAGATTAGGGTTGTCAAAAGTATCAAAGATCATTACTCAATCTAGTATCCAAAATAGATATTTGAACAAGTCATGCATAAAAAAAATAACATTAACAGGACAAAATGTGACCTTTCACCTTCCAGTTTGACAAAGAGCTTGAGCTTTATCAGAACTATAAGACCACTGTAGTAGTTCTACTTGTCCTCACAATGTGGCGCCACTGTATAACCAATCAATAACCTACTCAGTGGTTATACTACTAACTATATAACTCGACAAAGATATCTACGCCGTAGTGATTTTGTGTGGTTTCATACTTCTTAAACAGAGGGACCACCACCCCGTTCTGCCAGTCCAGAGACACTGTCCCCGACCGGCCGCGATGTTGCAGAGACGTGTCAGCCAAGACAGTCCTACAACATCCGGACACCTTAGGTACTCATGGCGGATCTCATCCACCCCCAGGGTCCTGCCACCGAGGAGCTTGCCAACAACCTCAGTGAGTCCTCAGTCTCTGGTTCTGTCTGGAAGACGTGACAGCAGGATTCAGGTCAGCAGGTCTCCACCCGCACCATAAACAATGTTGGTGACGCACTGCTGCCCCCTCCTCAGACGTCAGACGGTTTGCCAGAATTGATTTGAGGCCGACCGATAGTCCTCCTACATGGCCTCCCTGACTCCTCCCAGCCCCGGGTTTTTGCCTCTGCGACAGCTGCGTGGCGCTTGCCCCCCCAGTCTCCCCTGGGACCTGGGAGAAGCTCTCCTGGAGGTGTGAGTTGAAGATGCTCCTGACAGAGGGCTCCACCAGTTCCCAAAAGACCCTCTTGATGCGCTTGGACCTGCCAAGTCTGTCCAGCTTCTTCCTTTGCCAGCGGATCCAACTCACCACCAGGGTTTGTCCTTCAATAGCTCCTAAACAGGCTTTTTGTCTCTTGGCATTTGCATTTTATGTTTCAGAACATAAATTTAATGTCTTTGATTTGGTTTATGACCAGGCGACCAGATTAGTATCGGAGCTCCCTCTTGTGACAGCAATAGGCATTACTCATAAAACGACAACAAAGCAACGCGACCGCCGTATGTTACAGTAATCTCAAAATCAATTTGACTGCAGAAATGCTCAGGGCAAGTTCTGGGATGATTTATGGACCTGAAAACAGCTCAGGAGAAACTTCCTGCTGCACAATTATCTGCTGAAATGGAGTGATTTCTGACTGCTCTGAGGGAGAGGACCTTGTGCACAAGCTTACTGACACGTGTGAATGAAGCGAAACAACTCCAGCTCTGCTTTTGATGAGGGCCCCGTGCCAAAGCAACCAAAGCAAAAGAGCATGTTTCTTTCACTCGTCAAACTTTGTCATAATCATATCTTTAGAAGAATATAGGGCCGAAATTATGAGCCAAATGCAGAGAAATTGGCCCACAGGGAAAATAAAGTCCACAACTCTCAAATGAGGCCTGTTTCCTGTGTGGCGCAGGGCGTGTGGTGAACAGGCTGAATGAGTGGGACACATGCCAGCGGGTCGCCCTTTCACCTGCTTTGGCCCCTGTTCTGTGGGCTGATTCAGAATCAGAATCAGAAAAGGTTTATTGCCATTGTCAATGAACAAACTAACGGTTTATCCATTTCAAGAACAACTTCACACATAGAACTTGTCTCGCCTTAAGGTGCAACATAAAACACTGAGCAATAATAAAACAACATATATTCATCCAAAGGGCATTAAGAAACAATTTAAAATTACTAAAGTATAAAATAAAATAAAAATAGGCATTATGTACACGAGAATTACAGTTAAATTTACATTGCAGTGCAGAAAGTGACAGAGTGAAGAGTTGCAGTTAAAAGTGACAGTGTTAGAAGTGTTCATGAGTCAACGACAGAGGGAAAGAACTATTCTGTGGGAGAGGTTCTGGTCCGGATTGACCGTTGCCTCCTGCCTGAGGGGAGTGCCTCCTGCCTGAGGGGAGTGGTTCAAAAGACCATGTCCAAGGTGAGGTAGCAGAAGTGTAGCGTGAGTACCAGAAGGTCAGCTGTGATCCGACCTTGCTCGTCCAGAGCCCTGGAGACGTACATGGTCCTGCAGAGATGGAAGTCTGCAGCCACTCACCTTCTCAGCAGAGGCGCTGTAGTCTCTGTTTGTCCCCGGCTGTGGCTCCAGCAGAGGGCGCTCTGTAGTCTCTGTTGTGTCCGCCGCTGTGGCTCCAGCAGAGGCGCTGTAGTCTCTGTTTGTCCCCGGCTGTGTGCTCCAGCAGAGGGCGCTGTAGTCTCTGTCTGTCCCGGCTGTGGCTCCAGCAGAGGGCGCTGTAGTCTCTGTTTGTCCCCGGCTGTGGCTCCAGCAGAGGGCGCTGTAGTCTCTGTTTGTCCCCGGCTGTGGCTCCAGCAGAGGGCGCTGTAGTCTCTGTTCTGTCCCTCTGCTGTGGCTCAGCAGAGGTCTGGCTGTAGTCTCTGTTTGTCCCTGGCTGTGGCTCCAGCAGAGGGCGCCGTTAGTCTCTGTTTGTCCCTGGCTGTGGCTCCAGCAGAGGGCGCTGTAGTCTCTGTTTGTCCCTGGCTGTGGCTCCAGCAGAGGGCGCTGTAGTCTCGTTCTGTCCCTGGCTGTGGCTCCAGCAGAGGCGCGTTAGTCTCTGTCTGTCCCGGCTTGTGGCTCAGCAGAGGGCGCTGTAGTCTCTGTTTGTCCCCGGCTGTGCTCCAGCAGAGGGCGCTGTAGATCTCTGTTTTGTCCCCTGGCTGTGGCTCCAGCAGAGGACGCTGTAGTGTCTTGTCCCGGTGTGGCTCCAGCAGAGGCGCTGTAGTCTCTGTTTGTCCCTGGCTGTGGCTCCAGCAAAGAGGGCGCTGTAGTCTCTGTCCACGGCTGTGCCAGCAGAGGGCGCTCTATGGCCGATTAGAAACTGGCACCATCATCTGCACTGAGCTTGGCTTCCTCAGCTGCCGCAGGGAAGTACATCCCCCCTCTGCTGGGCCTTCTTGATGGAGCTGATGGAGGGCTCCCACTTGAGATTCCTGGATGATGGTGATGCCCAGGAAGCGAAGGAGTCCACGGTGGGATGGGGGAGTTCTGTCAGACTTTATTATTAATCATGAGCGCACTCTGCGGGGCGCTCACGTCACAGTCTCACTTCTGACTAAACATGGGGAAAACTGCGTTTCAGTTTTATGCAGCTAAAATCTGAACAGTCTTCCTGAGGATGTGAGACAGGTTCTACTCTGGCAATGTTTAAATCTAAGCTAAAAAACTTTTGTTTGGCTGTGCATATGACTGAAATGCTTTTTCTTTCACTTCTTCTTTTTAGCTTGACCTTAAAAATCTTAATAAGATTTGATTTCTGCCATGTCTTTGTGATTTAATGCATTTTTCCTGGTGTGTGAAGCACTTTGAATTGCCTTGTGTTGAATGTGCCTCTACAATAAACTTGCCTTCCTGAGAAACATCCAACTGTTCATGACATTTACAGTGAAATTCAAACTTCACTGTGTAACTCTCTGGTTGTGGGGTTGTTACAACCCACAGAACTTTGCTTGTCTGAAACGTCACCTCTCCACAGCTCTCACCTGTAACTTGGCCCGTCACCTGCTCGCCTCATGGGAGATAGAGAAGTTTAGTTTAGAAGTGTCCCTTAAAGATGCTGTATCCATGAGTAGGGACCTCCTGCACCTTTGGGATACTCAGTTGTTTCTACAGGGTCTCACATTTCTACTCATTTGAGGACAAAAAAGGTGTCAACAAATCAGCAAAAGTTGTTTTCATAATACATTCCTGACATTCTTTGGATCAGATTTGTAGATACACTTGCACGCTCTGAAGGGCGGACCTTTGAAATGCTTCTTCTGTTTGAAGACCATCATTAAAGATCATTGTTTGCTGTCTAATTGTGTTGTGATGAAAATCTCACTGTTTCACCACTCCGGCAAGGGCGGGGCGCAGAGTCTGCACGCACCACGCACACAAACAAACACGCGCACAACCACCCACGCACACACACATGCACCAAACGCACGCACATGCCACACACGCCGCGCACACACGCAAGAACACGCACACACACATGCTCACACTTGCACACACACTCACAAACACACGCACGCACTCACACACGCACGCGCGCTCACAAGCACACGCACGCACTCACACACGCACGCGCTCACAAACACACGCACGCACACGCACTCTCGCACGCACTCGTGCGCACACACGCACTCACACACGTGCACGCACGCACTCTCGCACGCACTCGCGCACACACACGCACTCACACACACACGTTACTCGCGTGTACGTGTAAATGTGTTTTCTCTTCATAGTACTTGCTTTCTGTTGAAGTAAAGATGAAGTATAAGTACAGGCGTGAATGCTGGACTGTCCAGGCTTTTGCAGTTGTCAGGCAACAACACTTTAGATTGATCTTGGTATTTCTTCATTCCCTTTGTGTGGATTACTTTGAAGTCTGGATGAGCTGGAGTATTTCCTGACCTCTGCATTTACTGCCCACATTTATGGCATTATATTTAACATCTTTCACACTTTATACTTCAAGCTGTGCAGTTCCATTATAGCTGTCATTTGTACTCATTCCATACACTATAGTATGTCTGGAAAATAAATCTAAATAAAACGAAGTCCAAGCCAAGACCTAAATGAGGCTGAATTGAGATGAATGAAGCAGAATGAGTCCTACACGTGACGTCACTCCCGTCAGTGAGTTTCCACATTGAGTTTCTGTCGTTTCTGTCGTTCACATCACAATATTGACCATTTTGCCTTATATTTAGCCTCTTTCCAGCATCTGCTTGAACACAGATGAAATGTCCCCTAATTAAAGCCTGATATCTGCCCTCATCCATCATGGTCGAGTGCTTCTGATGCTCGAACAGTGGTGGGCACAGGCAGCTGGTCACTGCTGGACGCTCGCGTCTCCTCTCACATCTCATTAACACTGACAGTGAAGAAGACTAATTACTCATCTGTGAAGTCGGGTCTGGTTTACCCACTTCTGACGACCCGCAGCCCCACAGCCACGATGTGCTCTTCATCCTTGGAACGGTCACAGTGCAGCTGAGTTTCAGTGGGATAAACGCTGCTTTGTCTCGTTGCGTTTGCTCCTCTTCAATAAGAAACGGTCAAAAGGATTTGAGTGTGATGATGATGAGCTCAGGGCGGCTGCGCACCACCGCACCAACCCCGTGGGAAATATACTGCAGTACTCTACAGTACTCTACAGTACTCTACAGTACTCTACAGTACTCTACAGTACTCTACAGTACTCTGCATTGAAGTCACCCAGTGCCACACACGTGATGTGTCGTGTTGCCTGAGTCCAGCAGGGGGCAGTGCAGCTCCAGCAATAGCGCGGCTGGAGCCTGAGTTCTGCTGAACGCCTATGAGCGACTACAGAAGCTGCGGGTGTCGGAAGTTTGAAACGGAATGCTTTTTAACCAAAGAGCACTAAGTTTAATGGAACATTTGTAACAGCTCATTGTGTAAGTAAATGGGCAGAACTTTGAAAATAGGATTAAATAATGGCCTTACAAACAGTGTCTTAATGTATCCCTGCTGTGAGTCTGTATTAAATCCCGTTTTCTGATTAAAACCAATATCGGGCTTGTAAACATTATTTTGCCTTTTAATTATGTGCAGAACTCGATAATTACACATGCTTAAACCGACAATACTAATAATTGAATGGAGCTTGTGTCTTATCTCAAAATGCAGAGCCTCTCCAAAATGTAATTAGTACTTTAGTGTGTTAACTATTTAACTTTTCAGCCGCCGCCGCAGAAAAACTGAGCTTAAACAATGAATACAACTGATAATGGAAGAGACATAACAACTAAAGGAAGTAAATAGAGCGCGTAGAGAGCAATATTTGAAATTGGGTGTAAAGTTAAGATAAAGAAGGTTAAGAAGGTTCACCTAAATAGTTTAGAAGTCAATGGAATCTGCGCAAAAAGGCAAAATAAAAAGTGATGAGTTGTTATCTCTTTGTTGGTTTGCAGGTGCAGTGTGTGACTAACGGAGCTGCGGCGGGTTTTAGCCTGTCATTTGAACAAGAAAAGATTCTTCCAGGTTCAGAAAAACAACTACTATTTTAAAATCGGCTTTAATTGATTTGGCGCCAGTCGAAAATCCAAAGGATGTGATTGCAAACGGGATGAAAGCAAAGACTGTCAAGTAGAACGAGAGAGGAAAAAGTGAAATGAGCAATGGCAGGAGGAGGAGGAGTGCTTTGAGGTTGATGGGCAGAGGAAGCAGATAGAACAAACGCTGACGTGTGATTGGTGCACGAAAACACTCTCTCACACAACTTCTCAGGGACATGTTTGTTGCACCCTGACATCCTCGCCTCAGAACTGCTGTGTTTTCGATCAATTCCTTCTCAGGTCACGGCAGAGAATGATGCCAATGTTTTCAAAGACGCAGCAAATAGGTGTCTCTAGCGCCTCTCTATGGCTGGGACAGGTGTGTTAGCGTGGACATGGAGGACCTGTCCCGAAGCCTGCAGTTCAGTGGAGGTGGTCACGCTCTGACATTCTCCATGGATGAGGAGCCACTCTCTCCTGCTGCATTGAGTTTGGATCGCACTTTGACCACGAGCGTCTGTGGAGGAGTCACTGTGGTCTTCGTCACTGTGGTCTTCGTCACTGTGGTCTTCGTCACTGTGTGGTGGTCTGGTGGATTGGCTCCGTTGTCTCCTGTTATTCCATCTTTTCCACCTTCATTTGCAATCTTCTGGACTGTTTGGAGTTCCAGATGTTTCAGTGTGAGCTCTTGTCAGCTTTTGCTGCTCGCTCTTCATCTAGTTTGCCCCGTGGCTTTGCTCAGAGTCTTCAAATACATCTCAGTCCTGCTCAGGAGAACAGAGCCCTTCCCTAGTTTAGTCCCAGAGCTTGATCTGCCCGTCCCAGCCACAGGTGATGACTGTGGGGGTCTCGTGTGGGTGCCACAGGGCGCTGGTGCACACTTTGTCGTGCGCTTTGATCCGGTGGTACAGTTTTGTGCTTTTCCAATCCCAAATGTTGAGTTTTCCATCTGCGTCTCCAGACACCACATAGCTCATATCTGGAGAGAAGTCCACTTGGCAGGCATCACCCGCCACCATGTGCCCTTTGAAGACCTTCCTCTTGTTCAGCCTGAAGCGGTTCTGTGCTCCGAAGATAAGAATCTGGTGGTCCACAGACTGGCATGCCAGCCATTTACCGTTGGGAGAGAGTAACAGCTGGCATCGAGTGCATACTGGGCTCAGCGATGTATTTGAAGTCCACTGGGATGTCCCACTCCCACACTTTCTGTTGATCAATGCTCCTCTAGAGGTAGCTGTAGCTCCTCTTGTTGCAGGAGGTTCTGGTGCTCTGTGTTTTCCCTCCTTTTCTTGTTTCTCTTACTCTGAGTTTTCCATCCATCTGAACACGTTTCAGACGAGACTCTCTCGTCAGCTCTTCTGCGGCTCTCGCTGCTCGGTCCTGCTCAAATCTCTTCTGTCTCACCTCCCAGACACTAACTTCAGGTTTAGGAGCTGGGATAAAACAGGTTTGGCCTTCTGCTGTGGAAACCTTGAGCTCCTTTGTCATCTCTCTTTGATTTTGTGTTTCCAGCAGCCTCCTCAGCCCTTGCTGGTGTGGAACCCTTCTCATCACTTTTCCCAGGAGCTTGGGATGGTCCATCTTTGGTGTAGTTTTGGGACTGAGGTCTGTTGGTATTTCGTCTTCTAGGATGTAAGAGATGAGGAACTTCAGGCTCAGGGTTTCATCTCCTTGTCTTGTTTCTCTTTGTCTGACTTTGCCATCCATCATCAGATGACTTGAGAACAAGAGGCCTCAGAGCGGACCCTTACCTCCACAAACGTCCTTTGTCTCACTTTCCAGACTCTGTCTTCAGGAATAGGAGCTGGTACAAAGGTGGTGTTGTTTTCTTCTCTTGTGGAGTAACTTCTCATTGGGCTGGTGAACAGCTCCTTCAGCAGAAGCTGGTGGGGCTAGAACGTTGCACTGTTGGGTTACTCTGGCCCCTTGTTCTGAGGTCTTCTGTGGCCTTTGAGGTCTTCTGTGGCCTTCAGACTGAGCGTGTTCGTAGAGACCTGTGCTCTTCTTATGGAGTTATGGTCAGGCCTCGTTCCTGTTGGGTCGTGAGGAACAGCCTGTGTGTGGTTGTCGAGCTGGGCGAGGTTGAGGAGTGGTCCTCTCTCTCTGGTGCTGTAGACTCAGAGTCCTCTGCTTTCCTCAGGACAGATGGATTGGTGAGGACCACAGGCATGTAGAACTTCTAACCAAAAGCGGTCGCCTGTCCTCGCCGCTGTGCGTTTTGGTCTACGGGTTTTTACGGTGGACTCCATTTTGACTTTGGATGTTGGGAGTGTTGAATAACTAAGAGTTAAAGTGGTTTAGAAGTTGAACGTCGTAACCTGCGAGCGCTCACATGTGCTTCTAGAATTAGGATGACAAACCTCGCTCTTGTGCCTCACTGAACGGGACGGGACATCACGCCTCTGACTCGGGGCTAACTTCTGATCTGCAAAAAGAGCTGTTACAAATGCTGCAAAAAATAAAAATACAACTTTTTATCAATAATAATTAATAATAATAATAATAATAATAATAATAATAAAATAATAATAATAATAATAATAATAATAATAATAATAATATAATTATTATAATAATCGAGACAAAATTTTACCTTTGCTTTTATGATAATTTTTGGTACGTTTTCCCCCTCAGCTTGGAATTGAACACTGACATCTTCATATTGTGATTTGTATTTGACAAAACTGCGTCGCATGAAATGAGAATGAGCCCGAGGAAGGACATGCACCAACAGGCATAAGCGCTATCCACTGTGCCACGAGCAGCACTGGACACCTTCGCCAACATTCAACAGTTTTATTACTAGATTTTTGCACACTTCTGCTCGTAAAAAGTTGACGCAGATCTTTTTACTTGGGTTGGCGCTGGAAGAACCCGGAGCTGCGTGGGTGGAGGCGCGACCCTCAACAGGTCATGGATGGTTGGTGGTTTTTAATCTGTAAATGAAAAATACATTGATTTCACAAAAGTCTTTGGGTGGGTTTCCATGCTTGGACCTTGACAATGACATTTGCTGTTGTTTTCTTGGAGAATGAAAGTGTGTATCTCTGTGTCGCCGGAAGGTCATCGTTCTGCACAAAGAATCCACTCATTACAGTCATCGCACAGAGTGGAAATGTGACAGGCATCGTACGGCCGTGTGCCCCCCCAGCCCCTGCTGTCTGATTGTACTGCAAATGACAGAGAGCAAGTAGTACACTTTAGAGCCGGCACATTTGAATCGAGATCCCGTCCTTCGACTTGGGTCTTTTTCCTGGAGGTCTACAGCCGATCCTCTGTCAGTCACAAATACAGCATGGAGTTCAACATTGTTTTGTTCATTCATTTTCTACTGTTAGGGGTCACAGGGGACTGGAGCCTATCCCAGTGCCTTTTTTTATTATTATTTTTTTGAAATGTTTTTTTAATTAAAATACTATATTTTTGATGTTATTATTGAAAGTGTTTTTTATTTCTTTATAATAATAAAACACAATAACATTGAATTGGAAAACATGACGATTACGAGGAATAAAATGCTATAAGCCCCAGTACAATGAGTTGCATTGTTATTGTCATAATATCTTAAAAGGATGTATATTTTTACAGTTACTTGATGAATTCAATATTTCGCAGACATAAACTTTAGGCTTTTCTTTAAATAAAATGGAACCATTTAGAAGGGCTATCCAATGAATCAAATTTGAATCAAGTTCAATATTCATTCATTTCTATTTGTCAATGCTATGATTGGAGGAGCACCAAAATGAGCCTGCTTGTACAGTATCTACAGTCTGGAGAAGGGCAGAGGAACTGTACTGTATTTATTCAGACGATTGCGCATTTTAAATTCATTGCTGTTCTTTTTCATGTTGCCTTGACCTCAGGGGAATTTTAAAACCCAACATTCTCAGAGACGTGGTAATCAGCATCGAGCACAAAGAGGCCCTTGGCTTGCCTCTAAATGCCCATATTGATCCAGACTCATACTTCCTACTGCCGAAGCATCTCTGAGCCCTCTGCTGGAGTGCACTGTTTAAGATTGATGTAGTCCACGGGCAGGACGCCTTGCCGTCCCCCTCATTTGGTATTAAACAGCTACGGGCACAGCCTTGGCTTAGTTTTTATCTCTGTGAATGGTCCTTGCCGTCCATCATCTTGCAGTCCGTGCAGCAGCTTTGAAGTTCATAAAGTGTGAAGCGAAAGGCGGGCTCATCTGATGGTCTCCGCTGCTGAGGCGGCGAGGCCGGCTCAATGAAGCCAGTGATGGTGAGAGGAGCACAAACATGCACACAGGCCTGCTTCTGTGGCGTTTGACCAGTGTGGACCACAACGACCAGGCCACGTGAGCTGGAGATCTACTGTACATTTGTAACCACATAAAAGATGCTCAGGGTTCTTGTGTTGGGGGTCCACCATCTGCTGTCTCCATGGAGATGCTGAAAGTTCATCTGGATTTCTTGCCATGCTGATGAACGTATCTTACTTAAACTTATTTCAGTTTATTGAGGATGGTCCTATTAGGTTCACATGTCACACTTCATCTTCTGTACAGACATTTTGACTAACTGAAAGCGTTTTTCACTGTTAGAGCGCCCCCTGTAGCAGCCCCAGAGCAGATACTTCCCTTTTGGGTCGGTCCTCATTCCCTCCAAGCGCTGCATCATGAGCCAAGGAGAACTTATTGGCGGTCTTTTCTTTCCCCGTGGTCCTTCATGAGGACGATGGACACTGATGGTGAGTGGCACACAGACACTTACCTGGCAGCGCCGAAGTGTTTCACTGATCGAAGTTAATGCAATCTGCCTCATCAGTCGCAGGTGTCGAGCGGCAGATCTGCAGCGCCCGATCATACAAATATACGTGATCCAAGCGGTGCTCTCGGAGCCGCCGTTTAAAGTGTTCCAGACCGCGGCTGCCGTGTTCGCACTGGGACAAGTTTACCGCTCGACCTAACTAACTGTTTCCCAAAGACGTTTGGTAGTTTTTCCTGGCCGAGAAGGCGGGTCTAAGGACATTTCCATGTCCCTATGAACACTGTTTATTTGGTTTTTATTCGTTTTTTTCCACTGTGGCCCCTCGAGGAAACTCCTGTTGTGATTTTGGGCGTTACAAAGATAAACTGACTTGAATTGAATGGCACAATGAAAAGCCCCTTAAATACGTTACACAGTTGTACAGAGTGTTTGTCTTGAATGTGTGTGACCCTTCACTGACTGGTGACAGGTGTTGGTCAAACACCCCATTGTCACAGATTGGCAGCCACATGCTGCAAGAGTCCTCGGTGTGGCTGGTACCGGGCGGGTCGGGCAGGAGCTCGTTGTGGGGGGCCTAACGGCATGCGTCCTGGGTACGTCTCTCAGCCTTAAGGTAATTTCTAACATCTCTCTCTAGGCTGTGGAGATCCAACGGCACTGGCCCTTTTCGATCACTGTTTTCTTTTATATTTGGAATGATTGTGCGTGAACCTATGGACTTAATGTAATGTGAATGGAGACTGTGAACCAACCATCTAACCAGTTAAACGTCAGTCAACCTACAATAAATTATGTAACATATACATTCAATACTGCTTCTGTCAATGATCAAACCTGCGTGTCCTTTATTTTTCTGGATTCATCTCCAGTGGCGTTGCTGGTCTTAATTTAATCTGATTGGTTCTTATTTCCTCAAAACAATACTAGACCCTTGTTTCTGAGCGTTCCATTAAATGAGTTCAATGAATATTTAATGTGGATCTGGTCTTTTCAAACACTGATCGAGGAAACATAGATTCATCTGAAGACACGAAGGATTACAATTTGCATTTGGTAATACTCCCTCGTCCTTTGATTGGGTTGGCAGGAACATCCTTCTTGCACAGGTCCATGGTGAACAGTTTGAACACATCAGTATTCAGCCTGGCCCCACCGCTGCCCACCGCTGCCCACTGCTGCTGTATTAGTGTAAATGCCATGTAAATCAGATGTAGTAAAAATGAAGTTCACTTGACCCCAATATATTCCCTGCATAGCTCCTGAACATTGCTTTTGCTTTGCCCCTTCCACTCGCTATCTTTCTGCCAATCACAGAAGTCAGCTTGTCCTGCGTGTGGGAGCGTTGTCAGCTTAAGCATGAGCACATATGCCCGCTCAGCAGCTGTGCAGAAGAGAGCCGGGCCGTGCAATGGTTCTCGCACCTGACACTTTTCGACTTGAAAGACAGTTGCAGTGCGGTCCATTTCTCTCTCCACTGTCTGTCCGATCAGGCCGAGCGCTGACTGAATACGACTCAGACGTGTGTCCTAACGACTAACGAGTAAAAGGGTTCAGGCATAATTGAACTTTCATCCCAGTATTATTTTGAAGTAACAGCGTTAGACCTGGTTCGATCTGGGATCAGACGCTGCTGGGAATAACAGTGGTTCTGGTTCGTACTGTGTTGTGTCATCAAAGGCACGGCATAAATCCAATGCATTATTATTATTACTTTGACTTTATTATCTACTTCACTAATATTAAAATGGCAGTAAATCTTGATATAAACACGTGTCTGTATTGTCCAAGTATATTAAGTGCAAAAAGTAATGCATTTCTTTTTAAGGTCTTAGATGAGTGATATGCTGAGCTTGTCCTTCTTCATAAAATTGACTCCTTCTGATAACTTACTCCAGTTTTTCATTTATTCTCCAGCAGCAGCCGCAGTGAATGTAAGCTGTCCGTGAAGAAAAAGAGCGCTCTTTAATTTTCTCTCGGGAGTGAAAGCCCACTCACCTGGCGCTTGAACGATCAATGCTGTAATGAGTTAAAGAAGCAGCGAGATAGATTTGATGCTGAGGCGCCAAGACTCAATGATAAGCACTTACTGAAATGTCACACATTTGATCAATAATATAACTGTTTTGCTTCATAATTCAGAGCAAAAATGTCTAAAACCCACGGCAATTTTAGAGAAAAGGAAGGAATATGCCTCAAGGTGATGGTATTTCCAAACGAGCGTTCCACAGTGGCGTCAGGAAGTCGTCCAACAGTCTGCCACGCTGGAAAAACTCATAAAAGACTGGCTATATAGCAGCTGAACTTTGAAGCCAAGCCTTTATTTACTACAGTTTTATCAGGCGGCGCTCTGAATCAGCTCCTCTGTGCACTGACTTATGGCTCACACAACAATGAAGGACAACGCTTTCATTTTGCTCCGTGGCCATCGCCGACTCTGACTCACGAGCTGCTGTCTGCGCTCTTCAAGAAGCAGGTTTGGCCATGACCAGGCTTTCTGCAATAATATTATTTTGGCATGGCAATTTAGTGTCTATTATATTTATTTAGGCAAGGCAAGTTTATTTGTAGAGCACAAAAAACAAGGCAATTCAAAGTGCGTTCACACCAAACAGCAGAAAGAAATGCATTCAAATCACAAAGACATGACATAAAGCAGAACAACACTTTAAGACCTAAAAGAGAAGAGTGCACCAGCAGGAGGCCGGTCGCATGTTTAGTCCTGACTCTGCACCAGCAGGAGGCCGGTCCATGTTTAGTCCCTGACTCTGGCACCAGCAGGAGGCCGCTCCATGTTTAGTCCTGACTCCTGGCACCAGCAGGAGGCCGGTCCATGTTAGTCCTGACTCTGGCACAAGCAGGAAGCCGGTCCATGTTTAGTCCTGACTCTCGGCACAGCAGGAGCCGGTCCATGTTTAGTCTGACTCTGGCACCAGCAGGAGGCCGGTCCATTGAGTCCTGACTCTGGCACCAGCCAGGAGGCCCGGTCATGTTTTAGTCCTGACTCTGGCACCAGCAGGAGGCCCGTCCATGTTTAGTCCTGACTCTGGCACCAGCAGGAGGCCGGTCCATGTTTAGTCCTGACTTGGCACAGCAGGGAGGCCGGTCCATGTTTAGTCTGACTCGGCACCAGCAGGAGGCCGGTCCCATGTTTAGTCCTGACTCTGGCACCAGCAGGAGGCCGTCCATGTTTAGTCCTGACTCTGGCACCAGCAGGAGGCCGTCCATGTTAGTCCTGACTCTGGCACCAGCAGGAGGCCGCGTCCATGTTTAGTCCTGACTCCTGCACCAGCAGGAGGCCGGCCATGTTTAGTCCGACTCTGGCACCAGCAGGAGGCCGGTCCATGTTTAGTCCTGACTCTGCACCAGCAGGAGGCCGGTCCATGTTTAGTCCTGACTCTGGCACCAGCCAGGAGGCCCGCCATGTTTAGTCCTGACTCTGGCACCAGCAGCGAGGCACGGCTCCCATGTTTAGTCCTGACTCTGGCACCAGCAGGAGGCCGTCCATGTTTAGTCCTGACTCTGCACCAGCGGAGGCCGGCCATGTTTAGTCCTGACTCTGGCACCAGCAGGAGGCCGGGCCATGTTTAGCTCTGGACTCTGGCACCAGCAGGAGGCCGGTCCTGAGTCCTCAGAGTCCGAGATGGTTCAATATGGCACTAACATGTCCGAGATGTACTTTGGTGCTAGCCATGGAGAGACTTGTAACCAGCTAGAGCTGCTTTGAAGTCTCTTCTCTGCAGCCACAGGGGCAGTGCAGAGACCTGTGCCACAGGACTAATGTGATCGTACTTCCTGGTTCTGTCAGGACCCGAGCAGCAGCGTTCTGGATGTACTGCAGCTGTTTTACAGCTCGTTTGGAGAGGCCAGTGAGCAGGCCGTTACAGTAGTCTAATCTACTAGAGACAAAACGCATTGGATAAGTCTCTCCCAGGTCTGGTTTAAGACACGCTTACTTTTGATTTTGGACTTGTTTTTTAGATTGTGAAAAGCTGCTGATGTTGATTGATTCTGACAGTGGCCCCCCTGTTAAAAAATTTCAAATCTGAGTTCATTATTAACCCCCAGATTTCTAACTTTCGATGTGTACGGTTTTAGAGAAGACTCTGGAGGGACAGTTAACACTTTATCCTTCTTTGTTCTCTGTTATGGCCAAAGGACGATGATTCATCTTGTCTGAGTAGTTCAGCTGGAGAAAGTTGTTTTGCATCTTTCTCCAGCTGAACTCAGAGTTCAGTCAATACCATTAACTGTAGATCTTTGTGGTATCTTTAATTGGCTTCATTATGTGAGCTCAATAGCTCAGTTGGTCCCTAAACATTGTGGACTCAAGGCCAAACACTAATTATTAGCTATTTTTGCAAATAAAAACATGTCATAATTATCCTTAATGTCAAAACTAATTTACAAATAGGCAGCAAAATAATGGAGAAAATTAAAAGAGGCAAATCTAAACTTTCCTCTTTATCTTGTTGGCTTTGTGTCTTAAACACTTTTCACCTGGTTGATAATTATAGGGCAGCATCTATGACATAGGTAGAGTTTATCGGTTACCTAGCAACTGTATTTCCAAAATCCATATTACACAGTTATGACTTGACAAATGATATACCAGAAAACACCTTTATCTTGGTAAATGAGTGTTTAAGAATGTGTAAATTGTCCCTGCATTTTTGATGGAATGTCGCTGACAGAGCGTTCCGTTTTAGAACTCAGTTAAGCCTAATTTTAAAGTACATTTCAACTGTTATTTTTCAGATGTTCTTTACATACTGTCACTCTATTGGTGTAAAACTCTGATAAATGTTGCCGACATTGCTATCCTGCTAATTCTAATCATTAGAACCTGTCGTATGCAGGGTCAACTCCTTGTGTTCGTGATGTTGTTTGCGTGTTGAAGCACGTGACCCCCGCACGTGACCCCCGTCCCAGGACACATTTCTCTCATGAGAGACAACAAAAGATGATCTGATCTTATCTTAAACCCCTGGTCCCAGTGCTCCTCAGCCTTCATCCTCATTTGTGGTTTGCTTTGACACTTCTCTGACTTTTGCCATCTTTTTAAAACGAGCACGGCTTCATCGTCCCCTGTCTGTCGCGTCTTACGTGGGCCACACAGTTTGTACTTTGACACATCCCTTTTTCCCTTTTATGACCGAGAACACGGGACACTGATTTAAGAGTCCGAGCAAGGACGCCTTTTGTACCTCCACAATCCAACAGCTTGTCTGGCTTCTTCAAGTGGAGTGAGGCCCGACAGAGGTGGGGTTGCCATTGTTGCATAGACAGGTGTAGTAATTACATTCTCCCCCCATTCAGAGCCCTATCTCCGTACAGCACTGCACTCCCCTCCTCTAAGTCTATTATATGCTTGCCAGGTGGAACAATGGAACAACATTCAATGGGCTGGCACCCGGTAAGAGACATTGACCGGGTCCAAGGCTACAACGTCAAATTGTGTCATGGTCGCTCTCCGGCTGCACTCTATGACTTTTAATTTGCGGTCTCTGAGGGGCATGTTGTATCAGCTGCTGGATTATCATCATCTCGGCGAGAGTGCACTCGAAAACCCCTCTCTGCCCCGCTATGACTGGGCAGATTTGATTGAACTCGGACTTGTGATGTACTTCTCTTCAGTTCAGTAGTGGAGATTTGGCCGTGTTATCATAAAAGAGTGTTTTATGTCTGCAATCACACGGCTTGTTACTGATTGTTACATTTTGATGGGATGTAGTAATGTAAAGCCAGTTGAAGTACATATTTTACACAGTTTGGGCGTGTATCTGGAGCAGGTTTCTTTCAGCCGGCCTGTAACACCAGCCTCGGTCGACTGCGGTGCATGTTTGACCAGGTCCTCGTGATAACACACAGGAGAACTCGCTGTGGTGAAAAATAGGGGGGGGGGTTAAAAGCAGCTAGGAATACACCTAAAAACTCCACTGAAACTCCATCCCCTACTTAGGTTAGTGTTTAAATCGAATGAACAATGTAACTTCAAGCGTTTCCTGCAGACAATATGTAAAAGTGCGTGTGTTGTTGGAGGTGAATGTGCAGAAATAGCTTCATTCTCTTTTTTCTGCTCAAACTTTAGCGTGATTTCCGGAGCCTTGATTGTTGTCACAGCTGGTTCTTCATATAGTGTCTAAATGGTGCCTAAATGGAAGTGTTGGGGCTCAGCAGACGTGTCCTGATGAACGCGAGGCCTGCCGCACATCGGCTCACGGCGCACTGGCTCGAGAGCGCAGATGTTGTAGTCGAGCCGGGACGAGCGCACAAAGCACAGTACTTGTCTTGTCTGATGAGAGGGTCATTTGGAACTGCCATTAGTCGACATATGATTTATGACCTCTGTCTGCGGCTGCTGCAGAATACACCACTTTCCCTGCCGCCGCAGCAGCCGACCACTGTTCTGCACAAATGACACTCCGCACCACAGTTGTATCCATGGATAGAAATAAATTGTGTTACAGAAGGTTAAGCAAATTACACCTCTTTTTTCTTTCTTTCTCCTTTGCATTTGCATAATATTGTTGTTGTGCCATTGGACAAGACACCTCATCCCAGGAGCATGCAGTGACTTTTATGGATGGGCCAGCAGACGTGGGCCATTTGTCAATATTTTGTTGGATAACATTTGCTCGAACCCCGCGAAAGGCGAATGACTATCTTACTCAACTGCCATGCATAATATAGGCTTAACCCGGGAACTACCGGTGCAGAGGTACAATAGCACCCCCTGATGAACAGCTGGGGAACTTCAAGCAGGCTCATGGTTGCCGGTTTTGCCCCAAACAAAACTAGATATATCCTGACGGAAAACTACACAACTTATATTCTAATAAACTTGTATTTGTGCCTGAAGGAGTCAGTGTCTCTTTTATGCATTGGCTTAAATGCATTATGCACTGGAAATCATATTTTGGGTCTTGACAAAGCGAGTGTCGTGCACGATACACCGGAAACAGATGATGCTAACGTGCTTTGCTAGCTTTGTTTTGCTAAATCCGTCGGCTCAGCATATAAATTAGCATCACTGGAAACATGGCAGTTTATCACTTGATCAAATCAGCGTTTGGTGAGAAGTTCTTAGTTCCTGTCTGAATCTGCTTTTTGCCATCCTCACCTGAGACTGCGTTCTCTCATATCCAATCATCTCATGATTAGTTCCTTAAGGTAGGTTTATGCTTGACACGTCCGCGCCGTCCGCAATGGGCAGCGCAGCGAAATCTCCTAATTTCTACTGACTCGCGGCGTACACGGCGGGAAGTAGAATCCACGCTTTAGCCAAAGCAATCCAGGAGCCAAAGTGAGGCGACCGTTTTGGTTTTGGAAGCTAGGTCCATTCGCGGTCTGTGTTGGATCACATAAATGGGCCAGTACAGTACAGTTTGGACCGCACCAATCTACTCCACAGCAATGGGAATAAGCCTATAGAACATGTAGGACGCACAAATGACACAAATGTAATGGTCAATGTACAATCAGGGCAGTGTTTTCTCAGAATGAATGCTGTAAAGGGTGGTCTCAGACTGGCCCACTGTGTCCACTGCTGGCATAAGATGGTGCTTATCAGCTTTTGCACCGGGCTTGACACCGGTTCCGGACAGTTCCGTTTGGCTTTCTGCCTGGTCTTTCTGGACGTTTGCCTCAGCTTCTGTTTCATTTCTATTTTTATTTCTATTTTATCATCGCACCAATCCAACAGCATTTACAGCCAACAAGGTCCCAAGATCGGTTAAGAAACGGCCTCTTTCACAAAAAACCAATCTCTACTTCAAATTGTTTGTCTGATGCTCCTTATTCTTCTTTTTTCATTTATATGTTCTGTAAAATGTTGGTGCACCTGAACAAAATTTAAATATTTGTAATTTTAGAGACTGTACTGATCGAATAACTCTTTTTAGACCGAGACAAGCTGTATTGATCATAAAGGACATTAGTTTGACAGAGCTCAATAGTAAAAGCAATGTATTACACACAGGAAAAAGGGAAGGACTAACTGCACAGGATTGTTTTGGATAATGATGCACTGGTTCTCCCCTGCCGCTTCCTCCTCTAGTAAACGCCTCTCTTTGCCCGGCCGCTCTGCCATGCCACACCTGTCCATCTGTCAAACTCCCAGCACCATCCATCACAGAGCCCCCAACACCGCCAGTGTGCGCCGCCACCAACCGCCATTAATCACTGTACGACCTGGGCACTGGTGGGCCCGCTCGGGTCGGGGGGATGTTCAAACATTTCTACTGTCTGTAAGACCAAAAATAAAAACGAGCTGGAGCCAGTGTCGCAGCTACTATTCCCAAAGAGCTGACGTGAGGACAGTAGGTGGTGCTGAACTACTGTCTCAGGCCTGTACAAATAAAAAGGGTTTTTTTGTCAATCTCTTGTCAGTTGCCGCTTCATAAATTGAATCTGAATCAGAGACTTGCTCTTTTGCAGTAGCGCTGAATAAAATATGAATATGACACAGTCATAAATAATGCAGTTAGTAAATTTTATTAAAAAGTCATTTTTAAAATGAAGATTTTGACGATACAATGTGGTTAAATAGCAGCATAATTAGCATTGGCGTTGACATGAATTCCTTTGAGGCAATTTAGCATGCGTATATGTTGCCAGAGAGCACCTGGTATTCCCCCTCATCATACGCCATTTAATTCATTCACTCCTTTTCATTCACTAATTTGATGTTAATCACTAGTCATCACTGTATGCTTATTAGCAACAGAGAAGTTTAGATACCCTTCTATGTCACAGTTAATTGGATATTAGTAGATTAGTTGGTGGCAGGTGGGATTATAATTTCATTTTGGGTGGTTTGTGGTGTCAACAGTGCAAACAGAGTTTACCGTGCAGCGTGATATCACTAATGACTGAGTGCTTGGGGCTGCCGACATTCAGTGTAACAGCACGAAACCCATAGCAACATGTTAACTAAGAGTGTCTAATCACTCCCCAGTGGGACCCACGGAGGAGGCAGGTCCCCAGGTGCAGGCCCGTGGTGCTGTTTGCCGTTGAGCCAGTGTAATTCTCAGCAAAACAGCCAGCTGGGTTATATTATGGGTGGGATTCTGTTTTCTGTGGCAGTGAATCCTCTGTCTGAAAAGGAGAACGAAGAAGCCCTTCTACAAATGGCAACCAATCACACAGATGGTTAGCACGATCCCTAGAGCAGTGGTTATCAACATGTGGGTCATGAAATGATTCAGGGGGTCCCCAGTGGATATGGGGAACAAGTGGTGAATGTAGATTATTATTTGTTGGTGTACCAAAGTCCTATTTTATATCTTATCTAGTGTCCTCAAAATGAAATCAAACGTGAGAGATTAAACTTCTTTATCACCTTGGTGATAGCCTACATTTTATGTTTGGGGGTCTTTAATACACACAGATGTTATGAATGAAAATCATGCATGAGAATCATCACAGGAAAATTCGCCGCTGAGTCCATGATTGTGGTCTTACTGAAAGGTGGTGACTCTACGGACCACGGACTGGTCCAATCAGATATCTTGTATCAAAAACAAAAGAAATGTACATTGATTTTAGGAAAGCCCCTCTGGCTCAGACCCCAGTATTCATAGAAAAGAAACCCGTAGAAATCGTGCAGGAATAGAAATATTTGAGCACCCAAATTGACAACAAACCAACATTCAATGGACATAGTGAGCAGTAAAGCACTTAAAACTCAGAGACTTTAATGTCGATCGTGTCTTCATGAAAAGGTTGTTTTGTGAAATCACTTTTAACGTTTTCTTTCTTTATTGATCCTGAAAATCGTGCCCATCGACATGTGCCCATCGACATGTGCCCATCGACATGTGCCCATCGCTTTGTGAAAGAGTGGAAAAAGCATAAGGACTCAGAGCAATGATATCTTGGACCGGTTGAAGACAAAGTTAGTGACCGAAGCCAGGAAGATTCAGTCAGACCCTGTTCACCCACTGTACTAAAAGCCCCGCCCTCTGGCAGGGGCTTCACTGTGCCCAGATGTAGGACCAGTAGACTAGGCAAGGCAAGGCAAGGCAAGTTTATTTGTAGAGCACAATTCGTACACAAGGCAATTCAAAGTGCTTCACACAACAGGAAAAAATGCATTAAAATCACAAAGACATTGGCAGAAATCACAATCTTAGTTCAAGACATAAAAGAGAAGAGTGCAAAGAAAAGCATTTCAGTCATATGCACAGCCAAAAAAAAACAGTTTTTAGTTTAGATTTGAACATTGCCAGAGTAGCGGCCTGTCTCACATCCTCAGGAAGACTGTTCCAGATTTTAGCTGCATAAAACTGAAACGCACATTCCCCATGTTTAGTCCTGACTCTGGGCACCAGCAGGAGGCCGGTCCATGTTTAGTCCTGACTCTGGGCACCAGCAGGAGGCCGGTCCCTGAGGTCCTCAGAGTCCGAGATGGTTCATATGGCACTAACATGTCCGAGATGTACTTTGGTGCTAGGCCATGGAGAGACTTGTATACAAGCAGAGCTGCTTTGAAGTCTTCTCTGAGCCACAGGGGGCAGTGCAGAGACCTGAGCACAGGACTAATGTGATCGTACTTCCTGGTTTCAGTCAGGACCCGAGCAGCGGCGTTCTGGATGTACTGCAGCTGTTTTACAGCTCGTTTGGAGAGGCCAGTGAGCAGGCCGTTACAGTAGTCTAATCTACTAGAGACAAACGCATGGATAAGTCTCTCTAAACACCTAAACACCTCTTTTATCACACAGACCACTGGCCTTCTCCACAACTCTTGAGGACTTGTCACTGTACCTTTTGTACCTACCTTACCACTTTACCTTTACTTTGTACCTGTACCTTTACCTGTACCTTTACCTGTACCTTTACCTGTACCTACCTGTACCTGTTACCTTTACCTACCTGTACCTTTACCTTTACCTGTACCTTTACCTGTACCTGTACCTTTACCTGTACCTTTACTGTACCTTTACCTGTACCTTTACCTACCTTACCTGTACCTTTACCTGTACCTGTACCTTTACCTGTACCTTTACCTTTACCTGTACCTGTACCTGTACCTGTACCTTTACCTGTACCTTTACCTGTACCTGTACCTGTACCTTTACCTGTACCTGTACTTACCTATTGCTTAACTATATCCTGTTCTTATTTATAAAAAATCCCCTGTTTCTTGCTTGTGTGGCGTTTGTATGTGAATGTTTTTAAAGAATGTTCAAATACATATTTTTTCATTTTTGCCACTTGTTCACATTAGGGGTCGAGGGGGGCTAGAGCCTACCCCAGTGACTTTGGGCTTTAGGCGGGTACATCCTGGACAGGGGCCAGCTCGTTGCAGGGTATTTAATCTCATCTAATGTAAAGATTTAGTGTTCAGGAGCCTTTAGATTGAAACATGGGGTTGGAGGGTGTTAAAAGCTGATGAGAAGTCCATAAATAAAAGCCTGGCGTGTGTCCCGGTCCAGGTGTTTCAGAAGCATGTTTGGCATGGTGAAGGTGACATCCTCCATCCTGAAGAAGTGAAGATGGGAAGGGCCACCTCCTAACACAGCAGCATTCTGCTTATACAAGGACTGACTTATATTAGCCATTTTCTTACATTTCTAAATCTATTTTCATCACTCTTCCGATGCCGTAACCTCCAGCACAATCAATGGTCTTATTTGTGATTTAGTTTCTTTTCCTTTCTGCAACATCTGGCTGGCACTGGCTTGTATTTGCATTATTATGTGAATGATAAATATAGTAAATAAATTAAACAGCTTCCCTCTTTAGAGCCCACACATTCCAGCATCGATGGAGTTGAATCGTGTGAACCTTGAACCTTTAGTATTCTGCCCATAAGGAATCAAGGAAAATCATCTACAGTAGAAGAGAGAGCAGGACGGAAAGATTATGTATGCAATAAATAAATATGATAAAAACGTTTGCAAGCTCCAAACTATGGAAAAGAGAGAAGGTAATATATAATAATAATAATAATCAAAATAATAATAATAACTTTTATAAGGGCCTATGAGGAAGTCTCCATAATCCTTTTTTTATGACGCATGTTTTATTCAGACGCCTGTGCTTGTGTGGCCTTGGTAAATGTCCTGCTTTAAATGGAAGAACCTGGGTTTGTTGGCTACCAATGGATTAACATGTGTTTGTGGGAACAGAATGTAAATGTCAAGAGTAGAAATTGATGTAGTACATGAAATGTTGTATAATGGCCTTTGGATAACTCGTATAAAGACTGCACTTTACTTGATATTACCATGTGGTTTTAGATGGAGCAAGGCCTCTCTGAAACTGTTCAGGAAAGGTCAAATGTGATGCTAATTATGAGATGAATTCCCCTTTTGACACAGTATGGCATTTGCATTCGATTTGTCAATCTCCATGGAGACAAACAGGTGGTGCCACCAGGCCAAGTTACAGATCAGCTCTGTGGAGAGGTGATCCTGCTCCCAGTAATAATGCACGTTTGTCAAGGTATTCATCTAGTCATAAAAACACCTATAACTGAACACGCCATACTGCGGAACATTCTAGGCAAAGTGATACCGATCGATTATGGTCCATTCATTTCTTCCACATCGCCGGGTCATGGTGGCAGCAGTTTGAGCAGGGACTCCAGAGTCCCCTCACCCCAGACACTTCCTCCAGCTCTTCCTGAGAATGTTCCCAGTCGCGAGACATAGTCCTACAGCCTCTTTGTGATGGGACATGCTCGGATCTGGACTGTTCTGAATCAAGCAACATGAATTGTAAATATGTAAATATTGTATGGATGTGTTTTACTGGTTTTACTCAATGGATGACTGGATGAATGATTGTAATGTATACGTTTGGTATATATTTTGTTTACATCAACCTGTCCAGGGAGCGCAGGTAGAAATGAGCAACTTTTCTTATGACCTGGCACAAGCATCTGTCATGTTTTTATGTGCTTCACGCTCGGCTCAAACTGTCCCAGTGTAATTTGCAGGTCCAGGTTTGATGGGGCCATCAGGAAAACATCATCTGCAAACAGCAGAGATGAGAGCCTGTGGTCCCCAAACCGGACCCCCTCCGACTCCTGACTGCGCCTAGAAATTCTGTCCATAAAAACAATGAACAGAACTGGTGACAAAGGGCAGCCCTGAGGAGTCCCACACGCACTGGGAACAGGTCTGACTTACTGCCAGCAACGAACACAGCTCCTGCTCCGGTCAGACAGGGGCCAGTGGACTGGTTGGACAAACTCCCATGAACCCTTGAGCACCCGATGATGAGAAGAGAGCTAACCTGCCTGATTGCTCTATCGAGTATATTCTTTATTTGGATGTGTTCAAGTGCAGAATACAACAATGCGCTACTGATTTCTTTTCTACATTAGGCCATTCAATGTCCATAGTCTTCACCTTACGCTGTCGTAGTTAAGGTGATCCGAGGCTGCGGTGAACTGTGCCAGAGGAATGTGATCGATAGCACTCATCTCTGCTCTCACTTGAGCAGCACTGACAGATTTAGCCCAGCTCTTAAGTGGAAGAAGCAGTCTATATTTAAATCAATCTATGTTTACTTGTAAAACTAAATTAGTCAAGTCAGCTCAGCCCCTCTACTTTCCCCTGTGTAGTCTTTATGGTAAAAATGTAAAAAATCCAATTAGGCTGCAAAAGTATCAAGTGTGTTTTATGTCTTTTTTGTGCTATAGTCATAAAGTGTCTTATAGTTTGTTACGATTAAATACCATTGGCTGCAGTGGGTTTGCTTTTCCTTGACAATCAAATCAGTATTTTTATGGGATGTTTTGTTGATTCTTAGTTCTTATTTCAGTCTTTTCTCAAATGTTAGTGCTTATGGACGCGCGTTACGAACTTAACCCAGTTTGCAAACATAAATTACAAGTCTTATTTGATCAGATTACTTTTGAAAGTTTGAATTTACAAACCCGAGTTTGAATCTACTTCTGAAAGGTTTTTGGATGCATTCCATTAAAAAGAAGAGCTACAGACAGATGTTCTGTTCCCCGAGTGCTAAGAAACTTTTAAACCTGTGGCGTAAAGACCAACCTGGTTAACCCGGGTTTTTTTCACAGAACTTCAAAAGAACAGCTGGACTTCAAAGTTAGTTTTGATCTCGAGAACATGGTTTTGACCTGATGAAACCAGTTTAATAGCCACTGCTAGATTCTGCTTGCACTGTGACTGACCAGCCAAAGAAGAATTGCAGAACAATTTCACTATTTTAGTCATTAGTCTTCCAACACAAGCTGTCCAAGAGCCGGGTACTGCCATTCACATCATCAGTCAGTCATCTGAGGCTAAGGGCGCACTCAAGGGGATTCACAAAGACACGCCGCCTTCAGGTCTGTAATGGCAGCCGTAAAAAGCAACACTGAATGATCATCCGTCTTCATTATGTATGCAGTCGATGGCCTCAGACCTCGAATGAGCCGTTTTTTACTTCTTTCCTAAAAGGCAGCATCAGTGCAAGATTCTTCGGGTGATAAAAATGAAGGACTATTCAGACAAACACCAGCGCTTCGCTAATGATTTGACTTAAATATGTTTGTGTCCTCAATGAAATCTGTGCTTCTTCTCAAATGACTTCAGCTGAGCAAAGAAACTATGTTTTTTAGCACAACCAACATATTGTGCTTTCAGAGTGGATTTGCAGACAAAATGGTGGAGAGTACTTCATCACGATTGATTAGGACTCAGAAGTGATGGCGAGGAGAGTGTGTTAGACTCGATCAAAAACCATTTGTCTTTGTTATTAGTTTAGGGCCGGGTCAAATGACATTGTCTTGATCCATCAACATTTAATTTGGACTTTTTTATGTCTTGACTGAATCTCAAGCTCTAATCAAATTTGAATCATTGCACTGTAGTATATTAAGTAGACCAGTAGAAGAACTATGAAAGGACATGGCAGATTTGTTTGGCTTCAAATACATAAATAATCCTTCACTTTACTCCCCCTATTGACCACACTTCCCCCCCACGTTTCACTGCTAACACAGCCATGCTCGTAGTAGTTATATTTTATAATAAAGTGTTTTCCCCCCAAGATTGACAGGTGAGGCTCTGCCACGTCACTGCGTGTTTCAAATGTCGCACATGGCAGTGGCTGTGGTGTCTGTTTGCGTGAACTGCGCATGTCTGCTCAAAACCAATCTAATTTCACCCTGTCATGTACAGTTGGACGAGACAGCCGTCAAGCACAGCCGGGCTAATGTGTTGTCTCCCTCTAATGGTTCTGACTGCTCCTCTCACATCTCACGACGCCTGTTTGAAGTCGACGTGATAAGTGTGACTAACAACCTACAGTGGGTTTCCACAATAACAGTAATAAAGGGTTTATTTCACTAATCCACTCTGTAGTTTACTACCATTTGGCTATGAACGAGGGAGATGTCAAGCAGGGCAAAGCTTGCTGCTTTATGAAGCTGCATCTTGGAGTTTCTTGAGGTGAAATGAATTGCACAACAGCCGTGTCTGCCTAATGAAACGAAATCATAAATGACGACTGGAGAGGCTGGACTGGATTACGAGAAGACATGCTTTTGTCAGGGCGCACTTCTTGAACACAGACATTTCGGATTTGAAGGAGCTAATATGTTTCTGCTCTAGGTAAAAGGCCAAAATACAGGATGATGCAGATCAGAAATGACTGAGGAGGAAATGGGTCTTGGAGTGCTGTGGAGAAGGTGGGACGTCATTATCAATGGGCTGGAGAATATGTCTGCAATGATGCACATCCAGGAACACAGCCTTGTTTTCATTAGGCTAACCTCGTTTCTGGTGAAGGCTCTTATGTCTTTAGCTGGAATGATCCACAATATGGCATTGAACACCACCAGGCCAAGCTACAGATCAGATCTATGAAGAGGCAAGCCCGCTCACAGCAGGAAGGCATGTTTTAGCAATAAAAATGCTTGTAATTAAATAAATGCGAATAATTTTTCTTCATGAGAATGAGACAAACTCCTCTGCCAAAAAAGTCGCATATAATGCACCTTTAAAATGACTTCATTTTAAATATGTAAAATGTGTATTTCATTCATAAGCTGCTCCTGCAGCTCAGAACTCCCTTCAAGTGGACTTTAGGTTGTTAGAAATGGTCTCACAGAGGGGTTTCAATTGATTTAAAAAAAAGAAAGAAAATCATTTTAAAATGTCTTTGCTTTTAAATGTATTTCTTTATTTGAGGTTAATGTGAGTGTGTTTCATGAGCTCATGGAACACTCCTGGATGAATGAGGGGCTACACCGACTTGTTTCATGAGCTCATGGAACACTCCTGGATGAATGAGGGGCTTCACCCACTTGTTTCATGAGCTCATCTCACACACAACATTTCAGCCGGGGCTAATTCTCAATGTCATAAACAATGTAAACATGTGATACAAAATACATATCACGAATGAAAAAAACAGGTCAAAGATAGTTACACATCGGACCAAATAAAAAGTCTTTGAGTTCTCGTTTGAAAAGGACCCCGTTTGTGTCTCCTTCAGTTCTACAGGTTGAAGAGTTCTATACTTTGGTGCCTTGTGCAGTGAAAGCTGATTGTCCAAAAGTTGTTTTACACCTCGGGACAGTTTCAGCTCCTCTGGTGACTGACCCCTCTGCTCTGAGAGGAACTATGAACCCCTGTGCTCTGAGAGGAACTATGAACCTCTGTGCTATGAACCCCTGTGCTCTGAGAGGAACTATGAACCCCTGTGCTCTGAGAGGAACTATGAACCTCTGTGCTATGAACCCCTGTGCTCTGAGAGGAACTATGAACCCCTGTGCTCTGAGAGGAACTATGAACCCCTGTGCTCTGAGAGGAAAACTATGAACCCCTGTGCTCTGAGAGGAACTATGAACCCCTGTGCTCTGAGAGGAACTAAGAACCCCTGTGCTCTGAGAGGAACTATGAACCCCTATGCTCTGAGAAGAACTAAGAACCCCTGTGCTCTGAGAGGAACTATGAACCCCTGTGCTCTGAGAGCTCTGAGAGGAACTAAGAACCCCTGTGCTCTGAGAGGAACTATGAAACCCTGTGCTCTGAGTGCTCTGACAGGAACTATGAACCCCTGTGCTCTGAGAGGAACTATGAACCCCTGTGCTCTGAGGAACTATCATGTCACCAAGAACCTGTGGAGCTGCTGACAAATGTAACCTCTGTTCTCATTTCTCCTTAAAAGTCTCTTAATGATGTCACTGTTTTTATGACTTGCTGCCGTGTAGTTCCCTTTGCCACAGGTCCCATTCAAACAGAGTTCTTACCTGCTTAAATAAAAGGTTCATTAATAAATCTCAATACATTTGCAATACAATTCTTTTAACAATAAACTGCCAAAGTTCTAAACTGGTAAGCTGCATTCAGTTCCATCTTGTGATAATAACGTGGCGCTGGTTCTGGTTGTTCTGGTTGGCCTCGGTGGAGCTGTGTGGACTATGATTAATGGCTGAAAGAGAGGTTAAAACGGTGATTAAACACCAGCTGGCACACATCTACTTTTAACATCTCCCCTTCTTCACCCGGGCCTGGAGGGAGAGCTCTGCCCCTCGGTTGGCTCCTCCTTCGGCTCATGCTTGTTCTTGTTTTTGTTATTGACGCCGCTGAGCAGTTTGTGATGTACGAGCAGCTGGGAGAACACATACTAACTTGTACACTCGAGCTTGACAGGGCTCTTCCAGGATGTCGTGTTCACTTAAACTTGATCGATGTGATTGATAATTCCCACATCGGAGTCGGCACGCAGCCACGGTTTCCATGGCAACCCGGCTCCCAGACAGGCGTTTCTGTCCAGGCTTATTCATATCATGGAAATCATTGAGCTGTTTACAGAGTGTCTCCCACCGCCCCCTCCATCGCACGGCGGCGGGGGAATGATCAAAGAGGAGTTTAGCTTCACTTCAGATGGAGGATGAAGACACCGGGCAGCACGCTTTGTTTAGTAGATTGTATTTACCAAATGCTATTTTTAAATCCATCTCTTTACGCACTCACAAACAACCCATTTTGACTAAAGAAAGACATTACTCAAAGGGGAAAGTTGTTCCCTCATCAATACACAAATCACTGGATCAAAGACTTCCCCAGAGTTACATGACAAATTCACATGTGAAGAGAACATTTCTGAACACTCTCCCATTGGCTCCAAGTGCGCACCCCACGTCCCTCAAAGTATGTCCAAAAAGCCACTTCCTCCTTCTTCAGGGTGCCAAATGACAGAGGTCGTTATGGAAAAATCATGAGGAGAAAGTCAAATTCAGAGAGAGAGAGAGCTTTTACTGAGCAATAGATGAGACTTGAACCGGTGCTCGATCCAGACCTAGAGAAGAGCTTTTAAGAAAAAGGATCTGAAATGATTTATGGAATTTTACACAGTATATTCACTCCAGAGCCAAAACAAAACACCAAACATTCAAAGACCCAGCCCTGTTTACCTCCAGGAGAGGCAGAAATCTGAGCTTCGGTGCATTCAGATCTCTCTCATTGAAGGAGCATTAGGAGTGTCATTTGTGCTTCTCCTCATGTGCTTCACCAGCTGTTTATGCAGACTTTATGTTGGTAAAAGAACGCACAAACTCAAACAAAGCATGAGCCAGCATAAACGCGCTCCAAGACTCCATGGCCCAGACTCTCTGCTCAGTTTAACACGTTTTCATCTAGTTTTCGTGCGATTGAACAGGTCCAGGCCCAAGTGCACCCTGGAGGCCACTCGTTTAACCAGTTTCCCCATAACTTCTATAAAGGAGCTTACCCAACACGTCCCTCCACGTGCTGACACGATCAGTGACCCTGTGGAAACATGACACTACACCTAAAACTCCCGCTACAGTTTGTCTTTTGGACCCATCACTCAGGTCCTGTGTGTGCTCAGTTCAACATTTCTTATCCAACACTTTACATCATATCTGTCCCACAGGAAACAGTATGTGGGAGCTGAGGATGGAGCCTTTGTGTTTGTGTGTCGCAGAGGAGTGCGGATGACTCATACACACGCAAGCCAAAAACGTTCAGCAGCTGATTCATTCAAGGACTCATGCTTTGTTAAACACCATAACAACGGTCTGCACGTAAATGGATCAAATGCCTTTGTGAACGGAGTAAAACTTGATCTTGTTCTGGAATTGAAGCACCTGGATCCAACTTTGCCATTCAAAAGTCATGTCCGATAGAACATGAGTGGAGCTAAAACTTATCTCCACCCCATGATCATCTCTCATATTGACTATTGTTTCACTGGTTGGTCACTTCTCCCACAACACACAAACCATTGAACATCTTTTCAAAAAAGGTTTAGAAATACTTCACTGTCATGTTCTAAAAAAGGAGCTTGAGAACATGATCAGCCTTAAAAGAGCGTGTCAGACGGTGCTGTCTCCCAAGTGTGCGTCTGTGGAACTCTCTTCCTTCAACACTGAGACAATGTTCGACGAAGTACAACTCTTCTAATGCTCAAAGGAAGAACTGGCTCTGGTCAAACCAAACTGACACCAGTTCATATATGGAAATGTGTATTTTAATGAGACTTTCTAATACGACATCACTGCATGTACGGGCGGAAAAATGACAGAAGAAGTAATATGTGACGATGTGATTGTGCAGTTATTATTAGTTTAGGAGTTGGGGACATGAACACACTGGACACACATGAACACACATGAACACACATGAACACACATTGAACACACACTGGCACACACGACACACACTGGGACACACAGGAACACACACTGGACACACATGAACACACACTGGAACACTGAACACACACTGGACACTAACAATAACACACATGAACCCACATACACTGGAACACACAGGAACACACACTGGACACACATGAACACACACTGACAACACGAACACACATGACACTGAACACACTGGACACACTGGAACATAACACACATGACACACATGAACACACATGAACACACACTGGACACACGCTGGAACGAACACACTGGAAACACAGGAACACACACTGGACACACACGAACACACACTGGACACACATGACACACACTGGACACACTGAACACACATGACACACATGAACACACATGAACACACACTGACACACAGGAACACACATGGACACACATGAACACACACTGACAACACAGGACACACATACACACTGAGCCACATGAACACACACTGGACACAATGAAACACACTGGACACACTGAACAGCTACACCATGACACACATGACACACATGACACACACTGGACACAGACCCGGACCACACACACTTAACACACAACTGAAACACACTGGACACACATGAACACACTGGACACACTGACACACACACATGAACACACTATGAACACACATGGACAACTGGACACACATGACACATCAGGACACATATGAACACACATGACACACATATGAACACATGACACAATGAACACACATGACACACATGAACACACAGGACACCGAACACACATGAACACACTATGACACAATGAACACAACAGACACACAACACATGGACACACATGAACACACATGGAACACACAGGACACATATGAACACACATGGACACACATGACACACATGAACACACATGACACACTATGAACACACAGACACACAACAACACATGACACACACATGAACACACATGACACACACACATGACACACATGAACACACATGAAACACACAGGACACGAACACACATGACACACACATGGAACACACAGGACACAACGACACACATGAACATAACAGGACACACATGAACACACAGGACACAACATGACACCAGGAACCACATGAAACGCACAGACAACACATGAACAGCCAGAACATACAGAACACACATATGAACACACGACACATCTGAACACCACAGACCAGCATGAACACACGGCACCACAATACATACCACATCACACGACACACTGACACCACAACAGCACAGGTAGCACCCGCACAAGCATGAACAACATTGAACACACAGGACACACATGAACAACCTGACAACATGAACACACAAGAATACACAGGACAACATGAACACACAGGACATCACATGAACACACAGGACACATACATGAACACACGGACACATATGAACACACAGGACACATGAACACACAGGACACACACACGCGCACACACATACATACACACTCACACACACTGACACACACACACACACACACCCGCACACACATGAACACACATATGAACACACAGGACACACATGAACACACCTGACACACATGAACACACAAGAATACACAGGACATACATGAACACACAGGACACAACATGAACACACAGGACACACATGAACACACAGGACACACACAAACACACACATACACATGAATACACAGGACATACATGAACACACAGGACACACATGAACACACAGACACATGAACACACAGGACACACATGAATACACAGGACATACATGAACACACAGGACCACACATATGAACACACGAGACACACACGCACACACATGAACACCACAGGCACACCATGAACACCACGCGTACACACATAAATACACACACTGACACACAAACACCCACACAACACACCATGTACTTGGACACTGGATGCAAAGTGAAGTGTCTTGCCTAAGGGTACAACAACACCCTCTGCGGCACCTGGTGTTCCCCTCCTCTGAGGCATGAGGGAGACTCACGTGACTTCTTTGCTTTGGCGGGGGAGAGAACGTAATTGGTCATCGGCTTGTGGCTCAAGATGTCCGAAGTGCAGCGTGCCATGGAGTCTCTGAGAGCCGAGTTGTTAGCTACCATAGCTCCGGCAGTGTCAGAGAGCAGTGACCGCTAAAGTGAAAGCTGATGGAATAACGGGAACAAAGCATTGAGGAGTTGAAGCAACGTGTTTCAGAGAATACTGACGATCAGCAGACAGTAAGGGCCGAGATGGAAGATCTGCGGACCAGGGTGACGACACGCTGGAGTCGGAGAACAGTAACATGAAGAAGAGATTCTGGATTTGGAGTCCAGATCCCGTTGTCCTAACTTGAGGCTTGTGGTAATAGAAGAAGGAGAGAAAAGAAACAACACTGAAAGTTTTTTGGAGAAGATCATCCTCTCCTGCGCTCCTTATTAACTCAGGAGTTGTTGAAGCCCCCATCACAATCAGAAGAGCACATCGCTGGGCAAACCAAGACCAGCAGCTAATAAACCACGAGGCCTGATTATGAGGTTTCTCAACGACCGTGTGAAGGAACGCGTCCTGAATGCTGCAAGGGTTAAAGGAGACCTCCAGTACAAAGGCAAAGCGTGTCTTCTTTGCTCCAGATATTCCATACGAGGTTCGCCAACAACGGCAAAAGTTCCGCCACATCTGTGATGAGCTCAGGAAGAGAAAACTGAGACATGGATTCTCTTTCCCCGCGACTCTTCTGGTGACTTTTGAAGGTAAAAACACACATGCTTCAGAACACCAGGAGAAGCAGAGGTGCTCCTCAGGAAGATGCAAAACACAAAGAACTGAACAGTAACTGAGGATAGAGCCACCAGCGTGGGGCATGTGAGTTCAGGTTGTGGTCACATGGTGATACATTTCTGTTAATTTGATGAGACTAATGAGCTGATTTTTTTAGTTTTTAACATCAGACTTTATGCCCCCTGGTGGCTGTCTGCTTTTGTACATAAACTCTGTGACTAAACACATCTACTCATTCGATGTGTCAAATGTGGGAGTTTGAATTTGTGGGAAATTGAAAGCATATGCAGAGTGACAACAGGGGGACGTGGTGAGACCAGGGGTTCCTTATATATCCAGTTTCTCTCGAGGAGTGGTGTCAGTAGTGCCTGCGGGAATTTTTTTTTGGGGCCCTTTGGTTTGGACTTCCCTCCCTTTTGGTTTTTTGGGTTCGATGCCCATTTCCAGCATGGAACCTTTTGTTTTCCTTTTTACCTTTTCAGTTGTTCTGTGTTCCTGTCGTTCTTGTGTGTGTTTGTTGTTTTTCGACCAGGAGAGAGATTAAAAATATTCTGAAGTTGTCAACGGTGAGATCAATACAAACAACCCAATGGCATTGGAAGTGTTACAAGTAGCATCCTTCAATGTGAATAGCATACCGAGCCCAATAAAACGAACAAACCTTTTGACAAAAATGAAAAAGAGAAAGAATAGACATTATATGTTTACCAGAGACACACTTGAATGACGCTGAACATGAACATCAAAAACTAACAAAATTCTTTTTAAAAATCCTATTATTCATCATCATACAGAGGCAAACATAAGAGAGGGAGTGGCAATATTGATCTCAAGCCGAATAGTTTTTGAACAGTTTTTGAATGTAAGGATAAAGAAGGCAGATATGTACTGGTTAAAGGGAATATCAATGGAATGCTTTTCACTCTTTTAAATGTGTATGCTCCACCAGGGGGCGATATCACTTTCTATGCTAATGTCATGGACCTGATTGTGAACCACTCTGAGGGAACCCTAATTTGTGGCGGCGATTGGAATCTTCATATTCAGCCTACACTGGACGTGTCGAACTCTAGAGGCACTGGAGGAACAATTAACAAGAAGTTCCATCTCTTATTGAAGACTATAGGACTGATTGACATATGAAGGGAAATGAACCCTAGGGCACGCCAGTATTCTCATTTTTCAATTCCACATACACTCTATTCCAGACTAGACTACTTCTGTATTCTCAATAAAGACAGATCTCAAATCACTGAAGCAGATATAGGCACAATAGACTAGCTAAGTGATCATGCTTCTCTCTACATCTCTGTGGATTTGGAGGAAAGACGAACAAACACACTTTGGAGGTTCAATGCCAGCCTGCTTAATGACTCTTTGTTTAAGGAAAAAATGTCCAACAACATTAAGACTTATCTGGGGGAAAATTATACTGGGGAAATGTCTCCGCCCATCCTCTGGGATGCTTCTAAAGCAGTCTTGAGTGGACAAATTATAGCTATAGCCTCCGAAAAAAAGAAAAAACAAAGGGAAGAAAAAGCTAAATGATCTGCAAGAAAAACTAAAATTGTTGGAAGAAAACCATGCCAAAAAGGGGTGTCCGAAAATTCTACAAGAAATGATAAAGATAAGAGGAGAAATTAATGATCTGACTTCACAGGAAATAGTTAAGAAAAATGCTCTTTAACAAACAAAGATTTTATGAGAGTGGATAAAAAATGTCTAAATTACTATCTTGGAAACTTACAAAACATCAAGCTGAAAGAACAATTTTTAAAACACGAGGACAGGCAAAGTGATGTAATCTTAACTGAACAAGACCAAATTCAATCAGCATTTGAATCCTTTTATAAAAACTTTTTTCAAAAATTCCAAACGACAAAGATGATGATATAAATTCCTTTCTGGACACCCTCAATTTGCCTGTTAAGTCAGAAGAACATAATAAAAAATGAGGAGCTGAAATAAACATTTTTGGAAATACAAGGCGCAATTAAAAGATTAAAGAACAATAAATCTCCGGGGAGCGATGCGTTCACCTCAGAGTGGTATAAAGCTTTAAAAGACACACTTACTCCTTTACCTTTGGCAAGATTTAACTGGGCACTTAAACAAACGCAGACCCCTCAGAGTTGGAAAGAGGCCATCATATCATTAATACCTAAAGAGGGGAAGGACCGACTGGAATGTGCCTCATACAGACCCATTTCTATTCTGAATGTGGACTATCGTTTATACACCTCAATTTTGTCCAAAAGAAATGGAACAAATACTCCCAATCTTAATCCACAACGATCAGACAGGATTTATTACCAAACGACAAACACAAGACAGGATAAGACCATCTTTACACAGAATGAGCCAAATACAAAAAACAACAAAACAAAGTCATAATAATTAGTTTGGATGAAAAATCTTTTGACTCTGTTTATTGGCCATATCTATTTGAAGTGCTAAACAAATTTCAAATCGATTATCTAATTATAAAAAATATTGGGGCTCTTTATGATGGTCCAACGTCAAGAATTAAAATCAATAGTCATCTGACAGGTCCACTGACTCTGGAAAGGGGGGTGAGGCAGGGCTGTGCCTTGTCATCCCTCTTTGTATTTGGAACCATTGGCCCAATTTATTAGACAATCAAAAACAATTCACGGTGTTACAATCGATGGGACGGAACATGAAATTGCATGCTGCAGATGATGTATTTGACCAAACCAGAAATTTCCATACCCATTGTGTTGCATTTTCTTCAAGAAGTTGGTCCAATGTCTGGATACAAATTAAGTGTACAAAAGACTGAAATTCTCTCTTGCTGGCGCCCCCCTCTGACCTTTAGAAAGACTTACCCATTTAAATGGCAAACAGAATCTCAGAATCACAGAATCGCAAACAGATATTTAGGTGTGGTCCTCCATAGACACCTAACAACAAACAAAATATTGGATCCCCCTTTTTACTGCTATAAAAAAAGATCTTGAAAAAATGGACTCTGATCCCAGACTTAAATCTAAGTCAAAGGATTGAAACTCTAAAAATGAATGTTTTGCCCAGGTTTTCTCTTCTTGTTCCAGACTCTTCCAGTTTCCATCCCGACCGGCTGTTTGATGAGTGGAATAAAGCAATCTCAAGATTCATATGGCAGGGAAAAAAACCCTGTATCCAATTAAAAACTTTACAGTTATCAAAAGAAAAAAGGAGGCGGGGTTTACCTTGTTTGAAAAATTACTTTATTTCAGCCCAGATCAGAGCTGCGCTGTGCTGGTGTGACCCAGAATATGAAGCTCAATGGAAGAATATTGAGATTGAAGTTGTGCCGGGAGTTCTTATGACAGACGGTTGAGTCATTTGGGGAGGTGGAGAACCCTTGGTGAACCCTTGGGTGAAGTCTGTCCTTACAACATGGAAGGAGCTGATCAAAACATACAAACTAAACAAAGATGTTAAAATCTTTAATTGGTTGGTTTATGATCCACAGTTCACAGCTAACAGCACAGACTCAAGATTTAAAGTCTGGACAATAACAGGTATAAAGGTCTTTCACCAGATTGTTAAGGAGAATCATCTGAAGAGCATTGATGAGTTGAAGGAATCCTTTGACTTAGAGAAACAGGACTTACAAATAAGGAGTTATTATAATCAAGAAATCTTGATCTTGAAATTCATTAAAGCATATAAATCGGAACTTTCAAGGGGATTAATATCTCAATTGTATAAATGTATTAACAATTTGGGCACTCACTCTACTGATTACATGACTTTGTTCTGGATGATGAACAGTGGGAAAGTATGTATACATTGTTTTGGAAAAACTTAAATATAGTTATCAAGAAATAAAGATAGAACGGAGGGTTCAGTTGGAAAAGTGTGTGTGTCTCGCTCCTTTCTAACCCCATGTCAAAGTGCCATTACTCACAGGGAAATGCAGACTGTTGGAGAGGATGTGGCAGCAGGAGGCAAATCACTATCATGTGTTTTGGGATTGTCCTGTTGTTCACAAGTTTTGGACTGAGATCAATAAAGCCTTACAGACAATTTATGACATCACATCCCACTGGACTTCAGAACTCTGTATCTGGGCCTCAGGACTCCTGCCATGGACACAACTAGCAGTTATCTCTGGAACATCCTCCTGGCTGCAGACGATCAAGGACTGGACTGACATTATACTGGACATTCGACAAATGGAAAAGATTTTCATTTGGTTTGAAAATGGACAAATTGGACAGACTTTGGACACAATGGGACGCGCAGTTGTTGGATGTCTGTTTATTTTGGTTCATGTTTCTCTCTCTGGTCGTGTCTTGTTCTACTGTGTGTTCTTACGTTTGTTTTAAATTTTAAAAATAAAAATAAAAATGAAAAAAGCCATAGAAAGTAAAAGGAAACAGCCCTGATCCAAAGGAATATAAATCAGTCACTACCTTCAAGGATGTGCATTCTGGACAGGTCCCTCTCAGTCTCCGCTCTGAGGACAAAACACACGCACATACATTATTGAGGCAATAAAAGCACATTGATTTACGACAGTGTGAATACTCACTGGCCTCCCAGTATATCTGAGTTGTGATGACAAAACTTGAACGTCTGTAAAAGGCACAAACACAGTTGCTTGGGTTATTTATTGAGTCGACAACACACGGCGTTTCAATGTCAGGGATAATGCATGTGTGAAAATGCCCCTGAAACGGGTTGTCTGATTGATGACATGCTCAAAAACATTACATGGACAAAACACATCAAATCACATGAAATTGGCGAATACTGTAGGTGCTTCGGTTGCACTAATGTGCAAAACGCCTAGTTGTCGTAACTACAACTGTTTCCTGTTATGTTAAGTATGCTGAATTACTTTGTGTACAAGTTGTGCTCGACAAATAAACATGCCTTGTGTACATAAAAAAAAAGAAGAAAAACTTGAGAGAATGAAAAGTTACTAGTAACAGTTTAATGTCTATAAAAACCTTTAAATGAGTCTATTTATTACACATTAATAACAACAATAATAATAATAATAATAAGTGTTATTATTGCATTCATAATACGATCACGTAAAATATATTGTAGTGAATTCTGTGATTGGTTGATGACTTCATGGGGCAGGTCAGAGCAGGGACTGAAACGTGCTGATAAAGTAAATGAAGAGTGAGACATTATGCTAAGTGCTGCTGCAGCCATGCGCCTGTCACCCAGAGGTGTGCAGAGTCACCCAGAAGAAGAAGAAAACACTTTTGTTCACGATTGGACATAAAGTGACAATGTCCCCACTTACCTTGGACGTGTGCTGGGCCTCTCTGCCTTGCTCTTACTGTTCAATAATAATTGTTTTTGGTCTGGCTTGCTTTAACTATCTATGAGTCCATCAGTGGTGCTATTTTTGCTATTTTGGAGATGTGGAGCTTGACATGCACCAACGCTCGAGGCATCTGCATTTCATCTCTTGTAAAACACACTGGCTTCTTCTTATTACATTAAAGATTCTGGTTGGAGATTTTCTTTGGACATAATATACTGTATGGCAGATGTTTCTGAGGCAACCATGTTGGACGGCATCAAACTACGACAGTATTGTGTAATTATATCATAATTTCATTATCGATACATGTCATTGTAGAAGGTCAAATGTAAAGTGTAGTCTGAAGGTAAAGACTCTCCCAATGCATCGATGAGAGACTGCTGGAACACCAGCTGCCACAGGGGGGCGCTAGAGGTAATGTTGCCGTGTCCTTAGGCAAGACACTTCACCCACATTGTCTAGTAAAGTGCTTTGAGTGCCTTGAAGGTAGAAATGTGCTAAATTAAAATAAATCAAATACAGCAGAGAATATAGAGTACGGTAGACCAGGGGGGGTCCGGACTGGGCTGCGTTTGGAATCATCCACGACAACATGAGTTTGAACTGCTTTAATAAGACTACTTTGGGTTGTTTGGGCCTGAGGGCCAACAAGAATTGGTCCGTGGGCTGCATTTGGCCCCCGGCCATAGTTTGGACTTTGTGCTTGATGACATTTTTAATCATTTATATCATAAGAATCTAGAGTTCTCATGTTAGCATAAGTTCAAACTACATTTTCGCTCTAAATAAAATGTTATATTTGTACTTTTTTCTCTGAATTTCTCTTTTATTGGATTTTGTACTAATTCTCATTGAGCAATTTTTTTCCTTTTTTTTTTTTTAAATCTTAAGAGTGATGTTGAAAAGGGCAATTTTTTAGTGGAAAATGGAAATGGCAGGTCCTTAATGGTTATATTGCACGCTGTCTCAGTGCACTGCAGGTCATGTCAGATCCCTGCGTCCTGCTTTGTGTGAATAACATAATGTGCAGTCTGCGGCAGATAAAGAATGAATCAATAAAATGCTTGTGTGCCGAGGAGACAGGAGCGCAGCCCTGAGAAATAAATCCACATCAAGTCCTGCTTTCTTGTGGCCTGACAGCTCTCTTCTCTTCTGTCAGCCGTCTGTACAATGGAGACATGTATACGCTGCTGTGAAGCGCTGAGACAACCGCCCCTTCCCTCACCCACCTCCCCCACCCGCCGCCGCCCCTGGTCATCCTGGGAGGAGTTGTCCCCCAGTCCAATGGCATGTGGATGCGTGTAATGGAGATGGATGATGGCTGGCTCGGCTGTGCGGCGGAACAGACGGACTCTTCTCTAAACGCCTGCCTGCCAGTGCGCATCAGTCTCCCACAGACAGGCCCACACGCCACAGCGGGGCCCACACGCCACAGCGGGGCCACACGCCACAGCGAGGTGTCGACTAAATACAAATACAAACATAGTCAGGGCATATTTTTTTAAGTCCAGGTCTATTGTGCCCATGTCTGCTTCAGTGATTCTAGGTCTGTCTTTATTGAATATAAAGAAATAGTTTATTCTGGAATAGAAAATTTGAAAAATGCATTAGGATCCATCTCCCTCCAGATGTCAATAGCTCTATATTCTTCATTAATCGACAGAACTCTCTCCCCGTTGTTCCTCCAGTGCTCTTTGAGTTTGACATGTCCAGTGTAGGTTGAAAATTACAATCGTTGCCACAGATTAGGGTTCCCTCAGAGTGGTTTGCAATCAGGTCCATAATATCCGTATATAGAAGGTGATATCGCCCCTGGTGGAGCATACACATTCAGCAGAGTAAAAACCTTTCCATTAACAGTATTTTGTACATATCTGCCCTCTTTGTCTTCAAAACTCTGTTCAAAAGCTATTTGGTAAGATATATTCAATATTGCAATATTGATGATCAATATTGCGCCTCCCCTTTGCCTCTGTATGCTGAATAATATGATTTTTTATAAAACATTTGGTCAGTTTTTGATATTCAATGTCGTCCAAATGTGTCTCTTGTAAATATATAATATCTATTCCTTATTTTCTCATTTTTGTTAAAATCTTTGATCGCTGAATTGGGTTCAATATGCCGTTAACATTAAAGGATGCTGCCCTGGTGACACAACAAATAAACACAAGAACCACGGAACCAGGAAACAGATAAAAGGAAAACATTGAAACAAAAGGGTTCATGCTGAAAACATGCACCGAACCCACAACCGGAAATAGTGAAGTCCATTCTTAATGAGGGGCCCCTGAGAGCCACTGGACACACCACCTCCCCAGTTCACCACGCCCCCCCCAAGTGTTTCGATCCAAGATAAATAATCATCATTCTCTCGTATCCATGTGTTTCAGAATGATGAGTATCTAGGATCATTTCCATGGTGATTAACAATGTAAAACAAAGTATTTTATCTTTTACATTGGAAAAAGTGCTCAAAATGTAAAAATGCCTTGAATAGGCCACCCGGCTTTTGAATATACCCAAACTGAAAATGGATGTTGTTTGTTTCCATAGCGCTGTGGCCTACATGTTTCTAGTTTCCTCTTCATTTGGAAATCCCATTAACTGGAACACAGGAATCAAAGCATACGCACGAGTTAAAGACAAGCTTCATCCCCACAAAGACCTGCACCATGTATGGAGCCTACAGCCTTTGAATGCTGCATGCACACGTCTTCAAAGAGTGCATTATCTCCAGGTTACTTATGCATTAGCGCTCATGTTCTGACGCTGCACGGCTGGAGCAGAGACACTCAGTCATGTTTAATTAAGCCGCCGGATCAATAAACACTTTGATTTGGGGATTTTTTTTGCTGCTCGTGAGGCCATCTGCTCAGCGTCACTCATGCAGGACCAGGACAACCTTCTTCTGGAGCGCTCAAAATGCCCGTCATTTATCCATTAAGGACGGAGAATGGTTCAACATAGACCTGTTTTTGAGTCGCTCGTTCAAGAGGCACGAGGGATTTGAAGATGATTTTCATGGAAAGTGAATTAGGGCTATAAGGTGAATTGCAATTCTGTCCAGATTGCATAAGTAATAATAAGCTGTTGCTAAAGCGTGATCATTCTGCAGCAGTAACACGCTGTCTGTAAACAAACCACACAATACCAGGACCTTTAACCGTCTCACCAGCACCACCGTTTGAGGACCACTGACAATACTACCATCTGTAACCGCTAATTGCTTTGAAACGCGACATATTCAGCCCGTCTCAGTTTCACGTGTCGGACTAGAAACATTGCAAACGGTTTGATTTTGAAAGCTCTAACGCTGCCGCCGCACAGCTGCCTGAACAGCTGCAGAGGGCACAATCTTTTAACTCTTCCATATCGGCGTTCTAAAAAAAACCACTAGTGAAATAAAGAAAAGTGAAATCTAAAACAGCAGCAGAAACAGACAAGATTTCGAGACGTGGATTACTTTGGCGTTCGGTCTGCAGAGAAAGCACGGATCGTGACAGGCTTTACAACTGCAATGCCATGTAAAATTCAAAAGTGTTTGGAAAGTTTGGACACGCCATCCACAAAGAAGAATCTCCAGAATTGTGTAAAAGTGTGCAACAACAACAACAAAAATCCTCCATTTCTTACAATGTTAAAGAATCTACAACAGTCCTCAGTCTCAAAATGGTACAACATGCCTTAAAGGAGACCTTTCCAGGAGCTCCTCACCACATTATAATAGTTCCTCTTTCTCATTAAACCACTGAAGTTGTATTTGGAGTGATTCCTGCACATCTGAGTCTTTAGTCTCCATTTCTCCGTCAGTCCAGGTCTTCTCTGCTCCTCGTGTCACACTCATATTTACTTTCTTTGTTCAGTTATTTTTTCTTTTCTTAAACGGTGACACACGTCGGATTCGGCAGCGTTGCGTAGTCATTTTGGCACAAATGAAGCAAAATTCCTCTGTTCGCTCTCGTGAACTGCAGCTCTCCAAACGTAAGGGAGCAGTGCACATCAGCGCGTGGAGGCGGTACAGAGGGTGACCAACTTTAAGGTCCTGAGGGTGACTGAGGCCCTGTCCTGGGGCATGCACACTGCCTCAGCTGTGGGAAAGGCCCAACAAGGCCTCTGCTATCTGAGGAACCTGAGGAGCACCACCATCCCCAGACCCCGGACCCCAGACCCCGGACCCCGGACCCCAGACCGCTGATGGTGAACTTCTACAGCTGAGCCATCGACAGTGTTCGGTGGTAGACATCAGCAGGAGCTCCAACGGGAGGTAAAAACAACCCAGAAATCAGTACTAACTATGCCCCCTGCTGTTTGAAGATTGCCCTACATCCTGTGGCCGACAACACCAGCTCACCTGCTCCACCTGCTGCCCTCAGGGAGAAGGTACAGCTCCATTCAGACCAGAACAACCGGACTGTCCAACAGCCTGTATCCTCACAAAACTATGCACAGAGGCTCGAAACTAAACAATGACAATCAAATCTTGAATTGAATTGAACCCACCCGAAAAGTGGCATCGTGCACCTTGAATTGAAATGGATTTGCTTTGCTTTTGCTTGAATCGTGCACGTACTAAATCTTTAGTACTTTGTGCTGAGTCCTATCAAATGCGTTGTTCTGATAGCGTCCTGATGTGTATGCCGTTCTCCTACATCTGTTTCCGCCTTATCCCTGATCTTGTTGGTAATGACTTTTTGATAACATCTGTGGCAATCTATTGATGCGACAAAACAAACCAAATTAAATATGGAACAAAAAAGCCATTTAGCTGCTTTTAAATGCTTTTTTAAATGGAATAAATGATTCTAATCCGCGTTGAACTTTTCACATTGTGCTGAGAGTTGACCACTGTCGTTTGTTTGATTTTGAAATTCACGAAATCTTCATTTTTTGCCTGGATTTGGAGCAGAAAGTGCAGCGGTGCCATGTGAAAGTCTACCTTATCTCACCTGCTTGTCCCAGCGCTGGATCAGTCAGTCAGACAGTGATGGAGAAGATAGATTCTGACATGTCGTGCACAGCGCATGCATCATGGGGGGCTGTATTTTTCAAATCTTATTTTTACCCGCACGGCTTTCCCTCTGAGTTTGTCCCTCTTTGGTCGTTGCAGGAGACAGAATGTCTGAACAAACAATCATCACAGTTAACGCAGGTAAATCATGCAGTTAGAGGGTCGCCGTAGGGGGTTGCTTTATGTGCAATTAAAGGGCCAGTAGCGGCTATTGTCTGTCAAATGTGGAAATGAGACCACAGCGCTTTCCTGCATCGAATTATAGAGTTTTATTCTTCGCAAACCAGGAAGTGCACTGTTAGCATGCTAATGTTTGTTAGCATGCTAATGTTTGTTAGCTTTACTGTGACGGGCTCTGGGCTCAGTGGAAAGTGCTTTTAAGCTCATGGTGGGGAATATTTCAAATGCCCAGAATGCATTAGGAAAGTGAGCGCCACCTATGGGTTACTGATAAGACTTTAAACTCGTTTTTTCTTGGCTTTCATTTATTTTAGTTAAGAAAACAATTGCAAAAGCAGCTATTTACACGACTTTACATTTTCAAAGGCAGTTTGCTGGATGAGAACCATAAAGAGACAATTAGCAGTGACAGACAAATCCGTTTAATCAGCGACGTTGTGACCGTAACACAACACGTCTCCCCCTGACCTTTGCCTTTTCCTCTGGACTATGCGGTCCACACTTGGGCTTCTAACTCTGGAGTCACAAAAGGTAATAATGTGGAGTCTATTTGTGTTGCATCAGCCCGGACTGGAGACTTCATAAAAAACTCAGAGGTGGACCTGAGATGAAAGAATCGCCTGTGAAAGAGAATGAACACTGGAGACAGAGGCCAATAAAAAGGCTGTCTCTTCTGCGGGGCTGTCCTGACAGGGCTCCCCTCACGGCGGGACGGCTGGTGCTTTGTGCCCCTGCTCATGGCTCTCAGACACGTTCGGACCAGATCTGTGCTTACAACAGAGCTAAAGCGAGCTGACAGTAAAGAGCCACAATCAGGGCCCGTCTTGTCAGCAGGTTCGGGCCAGAAAAGACGCGGCGGGCGTTTTATTAAAGTGTCATTTTAAAACCCACCACCCGACGCTTTGAAGGGGACGCGTCGGGCTAAACGGACTTTTGCTAGAACGTTGCTCCTTCATCAAAAACATACGCTGTACTTTTCTTGTTAACCTTGTCTTTTGTGCACGGAAAGGTCTTCCCAGAGTCAGAATGAGAACGAGAACGGGCTTTCTTTCCATTGTCAGTGAACAGAATTCACAAACTGGAACTTGCTTTGGCGTGAAGGTGCAACATACAACAAGCAACATATATCAAAAAGGACATGCATACAATTTAGAATTTACAAATAGAATAGACTTGGTCAGAATATATACACAATTTACAGTTGCTCAGAATAGTGCAGAAATGAGCAGTGCAAAGGATGGTGATTGGTTTGAGGTGTTATTAAGGTGCTCTGAAGTGGTCCTGAGGGGTTCTTGTGCCCCTCGCTTTCCTCGTCTGTGGCGTCTCACCTTTTGGCCAAAAAAAAGAGCTAAATCTGCAGCAGATGCTAGAAAACTGGGACTAGCTCCGTGGGCGTGGTTGTCCTGGTTGTTCTTCACGGGTGGAAGAGCTCACACAGTTTTGAAGTCCTTGAACTGTCACTGGATTGTCCTGAACACTGTGTTCATCAGACGGCATGGAGTTGTGACAATACTAACATTTCAGCTCAATTTTGATTCTAAGGAAAAGGTTTGATCCTCGGTACCAAAATGATCATTCAAAAGGGCTACATTTGAGCCATTTTCAACACTAAATGACGTGAAAATCTGTCATGCCAATGCGGCTCTGCAAAGGTCCAACGATGTGACTTTTTTCTTTTCTTTTTAGCATTAATATTTGCCCAAACAAGTATCTGCCTTGGACACCAGCTTGAGCATCGCTATTATCTGATTATTGATACTTTTGAAAGGCTCCCACTGAGACCGTCGAGCGTTGGGTTTTTCTCCATTTCTGATCCTCAATAATACTAAATTATACTTATATTCAAAGCTCCTTACAGAATCAATACTTTCCACCACTGGCCAAAGCGTGTGGTCCTTGTCAGAGCCGTGATGTTCTTGCAACTGACGGCTCACACACTGATCCCACTGTCTGCGCCCTCATCCACGCTCTCTCATCGTCTGCAGGCTTTGGGTCCTGGTTTCCGTCCTCCGGAGGTTTCCGGAGGAGGCGGCGCCGTCCTCACACTCTCGACTGGATGCAGTTTCCAGTGTGAATGTTCTCTGACGCAGTGAAGCTGGTGAATGCAAACACTTCTCACTCCGTCACACCGGCGGAGCAGAGGAGGAGCTGGAGGCACGACAACAGCTGCGTCGTTCTGGCGTTTCAGTGTGTTGGCAAAAATAGAAGCAATTGGAAAGGCTTCTGGGCTGGCCCGAAAAGCATCTGGTGTGAAACAAGTCCTGCTGAAGGTCAAATGTATTTAGAGCTTTCAACCATCCTTCATCAGGCAAAAGACGTTTCCGAAACGTTGCCTAGCACCTGTAAATACATTTGACCTTCTGCAAGTCGCCAGTGCGAAACACGGTCTAAATATAAAAACAAATAGATGATACGGTAAAGTCGTTACGTTCAGCACAGTGGCCTATTTACAGGTCAGATCTGCGGAGAGGGGAGGTATTCCTGCAAATGAATTCCAGCTCTGCGAAAAGCAGAAAAGTTCCACGGTGCACCTTTAATTAAAGTGCATTTGCTTCACCTTTTTGAACATGGGCTCGTCATGCCGACCCGGACCCTAAGAGCTGGGCAGTTCGAGTTACGAAGAGGAAACTTTTCTTCCTTTGAACTATTTGATGGATTCAACTATGACTCAAATAAATAATTCGGTGTTTGAATTAGATTTATCATAGCTTATTATAAAACATTTCTTTGAGGGACAGGACTAAACTAGCTCAAATAACGGCTTGGAACGTTGTTTGTTTAAATATAAAATCAATCTTTCTAATGAAGCTGCCCTCTGCTCTGCCATGACCACAAACGACTAACGTTATTTAGCTAATTGTCCTTATGTAAGAATGTCTGGCAGGTGATTTGTAAATTTGGGTCTCCATTTCAGCTGGAGTCCAATGCAAATGTGCAACACTGCGACACCGACGGAGAGACGGCGCACGCAGCGTGACTAACGGGACTTGGAAGTAAGTCGGGAAGATTACGCTGGCCGGCTGAAGTCTCCACGGGGAAAATGTGAAGCAGATCCAGTGCATAAAGTCATTCAATTTGAGCCTCGGAATAATAGCATCATTTGCCGTGGAATTAGAGTCTGCCAGTCAGCGCAGACAAAGAGCAGCACGACCCCCGTCACACGACCCCCGTCACACGACCCCCCGTCACACGAGTCACACGACCCCTTCACACGACCCCCGCTCACACGACCCCCCGTCACACGACGCCCCCCGTCACACGACCCCCGTCACCACCCCCCGTCACACGACCCCGTCACACGACCCCCGTACACACGCCCCCCCGTCACACGGACCCCCCGTCAACACGCCCCCCGTCACACGACCCCCCGCCACACGACCCCCGTCACACGACCCCCCGTCAACGACCCCCCCGTCACCACGCCCCCCGTCGACACCGCCCCCCGTCACACGACCCCCCGTCACGCGACCCTCGTCACGCGACCCCCCGTCACACGCCCCCCGTCACACGCCCCCCGTCACACGCCCCCCGTCACACGCCCCCGTCACACGACCCCCGTCACACGACCTCCGTCACACGACCCCTGTCACACGACCCCCCCGTCACACGCCCCCCGTCACACGCCCCCCGTCACACGACCCCCGTCACACGGCCCCTGTCACACGACCCTGTCACACGACCCCTGTCACACGACCCCCCGTCACACGACCCCTGTAACACACAACCCCCCCGTACACGACCCCCCGTCACACGAACTCCGTAACCACGACCCCCCGTCACACGACCCCCACACGACCCCTGTCACACAACCCCCGTCACACGAACCCCCCGTCACAACGACCCCCCCGTCACACGCCCCTGTCACACGACCCCCCGTCACCACGCCCCCGTCACACGCCCCCCGTCACCACGCCCCCGTCAACACGACCCCCGTCACACGACCTCCGTCACACGCCCCCGTCACACGACCCCCCCGTCACACGCCCCCCGTCACACGCCCCCCGTCACACGACCCCCGTCACACGACCCCGTCACACGCCCCCGTCACACGACCCCTGTCACACGAACCCCCCGTCACACGACCCCTGTCACACGACCCCCGTCACACGACCCCCCGTCACACGACCCCGTAACACGACCCCCCGTCACACGACCCCCGTTCACACGACCCCTGTCACACAAACCCCCGTCACACACCCCCGTCACACGCCCGAGCTTCCTTTGAGTCTCTCTGTTAACGTTCTATCGTCTCACGTTTACTCTTGGAATCATAAGAGAACTCTTTGCACATTTCACGACACAGTTCAGACACAAAATATAAATAGTTGTTTTTATTGTGCACGAGTGTCTTCATTTATGGAATTCAGCGCAGCGTGCCAAGAACAATAGGATGCAACCACAGCACGTTCATTATTCATATAAAGGAAAGATATGTGGAGCCAGGAGCTGCTGAAGATGGCAGCATTCGTCTCCTCGTCATGAAAGTGATTCATTTATTTAGAGATGATTCAGTTGTCTCTTATTAATTGTATTTACTCATGTATTTATTTATGTAATAGTAGAAATTTGAATAATAATAATGCGTCCTTCCTGCATAGGTCTCCCCTCGCTCTCATGCCCCACACTGTCCTCTCTTCTAAAAAAGCCAAAAGGCACAAAATCTAAAAAGTTAAAAAGGTTTGAAGTCAAACGGACCGTGTCCGTCATGTAAAGAAGTCTAAACTGCCAAGTACTAACTAACGAAACTAGTAAAAAATATCCTTAATTCAAGCCAATTTAACTCCTCTAGGTGTTCCTTTTTTTAAACTGCATGTTTTCCAACGCTGACTTTGAAGTGATTTTGGCCAAATTGGAAAGTACTCTACTGGATGAATAAATTGGTACCCACTCCGCGTTGGAAATTGAACAAATTAGATGTTGCTGGCTGCATTCACATAGTAGCTGACATGTTCCTTTGTAAAAACTGAATTCCGCTCCTGTCGAATGCAGAGTTGACAGACATTTTAGTGCAAGGCCGTTATTAGTGTCACTTTGAGGACGCACAGCTGAGCGCTGGAAAGCCCTCCTGCGCTTACGTCCCAATGAAATGCATTCAGCGAGCAGAGAGGAGCGGGCTATAGAACATGTAAGTGCAATGCATTATTCCAACTTACCACGGACATGTTTCAGAAGCCGCTTTGTAAATCCTAAGTGTGTTGTGGATGTGGGAAAGTGGTCATATGTGTGCGTGTGTGTGTGTGTACGTGTGTGTGTGTGTCAGAGCTGTGTGCGTGTGTGTCAGAGCTGTGTGCGTGTGTGTCTGTCAGAGCTGTGTGCGTGTGTGTCTGTCTGTGTTTCTTCAGAGCATGTTGTGCAGGTGTGTTGTGCTTCAGAGCTTGTGTCGTCGTTTGAGTGTGGTGTACTGTTCAGATGTAGCTATGTGTGGTGGTGTCTGTCAGGAGAGCGGGTCGTGTCAAGGTTGTGTGTTTTGTCATAGAGCGTGCTGTCGTTAATGTCCTGTTGTGTGTGTTGTCAGAGGTGGCGTGTGTGTCAGAGCTGTGTGTGTTCTGTCAGAAAGCTGTTGTGTGTGTGTCAGAGCGTGTGCGTTTGGTGTGTGTCAGAAGCCGTGTCGGCTGTGTGTTGTGTGTCAGAGAGAGTTGCGTGCTGTGTTGTGTCAGATTGTGGTGTACTTGTTGTCAGAGCTGTGTGCGTGCTGTGTGTCAGAGCGTGTGCGTGTGTGTGTCAGAGCTGTGTGCGTGTGTGTCAGAGCTTGTGTGTGGGTGTGTGTCAGAGTCGTTTGTGTGGTGTCAGAGCTGGTGTGTGTGTGTCAGAGCTGTGTGCGTGTGTGTGTCAGAGCTGTGTGTGTGTGTTGTCAGACTGCTGTTGTGTGTGTCAGAGCCGGTGTGTGTGTTCGAGAGCCGTGTGCGTGTGTGTGTGTCAGAGCTGTGGTTGCGTGCTTGGTGTCAGAGCGAATTGCGTGCTTGTTGTCAGAGCTGTGTGCGTGTGTGTGTCAGAGCTGTGTGTGTGTGTGTCAGAAGCTGTGTGCTGTGTGAGCTGCACATGTGTGTGTGTCAGAGCTGTGTGCGTGTGTGTCAGAGCCGTGTGTGTGTGTCAGAGCTGGTGTGTGTGTGTCAGAGCCGTTGTGTGTGTTCGAGCGTGTTGTGTGTGTGTCAGAGCTGGTGCCGTGTGATCGTGCGTGTGTGTGTCAGAGCTGTGTGCGTGTGTGTCAGCAGAGCCGTGTGTGTTGTCAGAGCTGTGTGTGTGTGTCAGAGCGCGTGTGTGTGTGTGTGTTGTCAGCTGTGTGAGTGTGTGTGTGTGTGTGTGTCAGAGCCGTGTGTGTGTGTCAGAGCTCGTGTGTGTTGTGTGTCAGAGCCGGTTTGTAGCCGTGTGTGTGTGTGTGTGTCAGAGCTGTGGTGTTGTGTGTGTCAAGCCGTGTGTGTGTGTCAAGCCGTGTGTGTGTCAGAGCCGTGTGTGTGTGTGTCAGAGCTGTGTGCGTGTGTCAAGTGTGTGTGCTGGATGTTTGTCAGAGCTGTGTGTGTGTGTCAGACCCGTGTGGTGTGTGTCAGAGGGCCGCTGTGTGTGTGCGTGTGTTGTATCTCGTGTGCTGGTCACTCCGCTTGCTCCTGATGCTGTTGAAAGCATGTGAAAGAACAATTTGGCTGAGCTCAGTTTGAATTGAATCAAGATTGAGATTGGCTCAAGTCTGATCATCGACGCTTGCTTTGGGCGTTTTTATGGCGAGTTCAGCAGCCAAACCTCGTGCGGTCAAAGACGTCACGTTGTGGTGTTCTTCTCCATCTTACTGTAACTCTCATTTTCCAATGGTCAGATATCTCCTTCAACATGCTTCTGCTCCCCGTCTCTCCCTGAACCACTGGACGTAAACCTGGTCTATAAGCCTCACCCAGCTCTAAAAAAAGACAAGCCTTTTTCAGTATTTCTGATGATGATTTCACCCTGAAACAGGTTGCGGGCGCATCAGTGAGAAGAGCGTTGTGCGTTGTCTTAACTTCTGAAGAATAGAGTAGTTTGAGACCGATCGGGGTCGTCTTATCAGACCCGCACTAGTGTCAACACAACCCCCCCCCCCCAATCCGCTTACAGAGTGAGGGATCAGCACTTGTAAAATGACTGACATCCTGCCCTAAGCAAGGTCCTCTGGCTCAGCAACGAAGATTATCACGGCTGCAGAGGTGGCCGGGCTCACTCACGTTCGATTGAGTGAATGCTCTTGTTCTTGGTTCTCTGCCTCTTTTCACTCACGCCGTTGTTATTTCAAGAACAATACACTGGACAATTGGGTTTCAAGCAACATTCATTACAGAGCATTAACATCCATTTTGGGGTCTTTTCTGATTTGGCCCTCTCAAATTAACATGAACTTCATCTTATGAGTCAGGATGGTGGGTCTCGACAGCTGATTTCTTCGACTCTCGTTGTTCTTCTAGCTGTGATCTCACATAACCATGTGTGGGGCCAGGCAGGTTCTCAGGTGGTGGAATGATTTCTGAGTGTGTTTGGGAAGCCGTCAAGTTGACTGGGCTTATGTGGAGCTGTCTGCAGGTTTACAGCTCCTGCAGGGATCCAGGAGCGAAGGGTGACCTCGCGGGGCTGCGGTGCGGAAGTCCACTGGAAAATGCTTACAAAACACCCAAGGACTTTGAAGCTTAAATATAAATGGAAGTGTACAAAGAAAAGTAGATTAGAGAACCCTGAACTATTTGTTGATGGAATAAACTTTGGCCTATCAGGTAGAAGATGGCGAGGCTGAGGAGGCTGAGGAGGCTGAGGAGAGCTGAGGAGGCTGGAGGAAGCTGAGGAGGCTGAGGAGGCAGAGGAGGCTGAGGAGGCAAAGAGGAGGGCCAGAGAGGAGGCTGAGGAGCAGAGGAGGCTGAGGAGGCAGAGGAGGCAGAGGAGGACTGAGGAGGCTGAGTGAGGAGAGGAGGCTGAGGAGGCAGAGGAGGCAGAGGAGGCTGAGGAGGCTGGGAGACTGAGAGGCAGAGGCCTAACTGAGGAAGGCTAGGTGGGCGGGAGAGGCTGAAGGAGCATGAGGAGGGAGGAGCTGAGGAGGCTGAGGAGGCTGAGGAGGCGAGGAGGTAGAGGAGGCTGAGGAGGCTGAGGAGGCTAGAGGGAGAGGCTGGAGGCAGAGGAAGCCAGGAGGCTGGAGGGGCTAGAGGGAGGTGAGGGCTAAAGAGGGAAGCGAGACAGGCAGGAGGAGGCTGAGAAGCGCTTGGAGGAGGAGGCTGAGGAGGCTGAGGAGGGATGCTGAGCTAGAGGAGGCTGAGGAGCGTGAGGAGGCTGAGGAGGCTGAGGAGGCTGAGGAAGGCTCCTGGTTCTCCGCTCCTGCAGTGCTTGAGAATGAGGGGTTTTGTGTTATCGCTCAAGGCCCTGTTTTCCGAGGTTGGCGATGATGTACTTCCCATCATGTGGCTCTAAAATCAGTCTAAATCTTGGTCAAGGAGGCGTCGCCTGTCTGGTTCCAGGGCCTCCTCTGGACATGCTTGAAGCAGCCTCAACCGGAAGCGAGTAAGTGGATCCAGTTTCGTCAACATGACGTACAACACAATATCTTTCATTTTTATATTCACAAAACCTATAAGACGTAACAATCGTAGAGAGACAAGAACCGTAAAGATACATGGCAAAAGGCAAACAACATATCGGACAAGCAGAAGCGACAAACAGTCCTAGACCACCAACAGACGGAGTGATTGTATTGTGAGTGTGTGTGCGTGTGATGTAACATGTGTGTGTGTGTCGTAGTACGTGTGTGGCGTGTGTGTATGTTTGCATGTACGTGCTGTGTGTACGATGTGTGCGTGTGTGTGTGCGTGGCTGTACGTGTATGATGTGTGACGTGTACGTGTTGTGGTGTAGTTGTACGTGTGTGTTGTAGCAATGTAACGTGCGTGGTTGTGTGTTGGTGTAGTGCTGTGTGTGTGTCGTGGATGTACGTTGTGGTATGTGTTTGTGGTGCGTGATCGACGTTATGTGTGTGGATGTACGTGTGTGTGCGTGATGATACATATGTGTGTGATTATATTTGCTATGTACCGATGAGGTGTGTTGTGTGTGTGTGTGTGCATGTGTGTGTGTGTGTGTGGATGTACGTGTGTGTGTGTGTGTATTTGCATGTACGTGTGTGTGTGTACGTGTGTGTGTGTGTGTGCGTGGATGTATGTGTGTGTGTGTTTGTGTGTACGTGTGTGTGTGTACGTGTGTGTGCGGTCAAACAGACTAAGACAGAGTGTGTTATATTCTCTTTCCCATCGTCACAATGCGATCACATGTTGTCGTACATGTCGATGTCATCGTTTTAAGATAGCAGTCATTATATACCACTCCCTCTTGTCACTGCACATATATATATATAAAGACATAGATATACACATACACACACATACAGTACATATACATGTAAGGAGCAGTAAACGAAAGCGGACATTCCAAACACACATCTGTTGGGGCCCTTCTGCTCAGAGTCCATGCCACGTGTCTTCTCTGAGCTCATGTTCACGCCTTCATTGTGGGGGTCATTGCACTTTGTATTGCACTTTACATCCAAACTGCACTTTTGATGCTCTAAACGAAATGCTGTTGTTTTCTCTGACAAGACGATTTAGAATTGAAATAAATCTAATCAAAGCGTAGGTGGTGTAGAACATCTTACAAACTCTTCCTACAGTCTTTTGTTTCACGCTACTGGCTGTAAATGTCTCACACTGCACAGGAGGACGGCGGCAGGGATCCCTCCTGTTGTTGTGCCCCTTTAGCACTTATCTGTGGCCCCCTGCAGACTGGGGCAGGGGGCATTGCAGAGCTCTGATGACCAGGACAGCAGCAGTGATTTGGGAGCGCTGAGGGGAGCAGAATTTGTTGTGGTCAAGTTTATAAAACAGTATTTTACATGCCGTCTTCAAGGGGCAAACCGTGAAGGAGAAAATGAGAGCATTATTTTGGACAGAGATAAGAGGAGAACTTTAACCATCACGGAGAGCATTCACAGGCCAACGAGTGTCCGCACAGCTCGGACACTTGCAGTCGAAGCGTGTACGAGCGCTGGAGTCGTTTGCGCCCGCTTTCTGCCTAACTTATCGCAGCTGAACTCAAGGACAGTCTCTCCCCTCTGTCATTCACACACTCTCATCACGAGCGGGGAGCGTGTGCGTGACGTCTAACTGTCAGAGCGATTTGCACGGCGCAGCCAGACGTCGCACCAAGACTCTTTATTTTCAACATCACGGAGAGCAAAAGAACAAACCGCATCGTTTACAGTGAGCGGACTCCAGAATCACCCTGACAACATGATTCAGTTATGAGCGGGGGGCTGAGCAGAATGGGACCAGACTTCAAGCAGATCACTTTCCTTCGGCGCTTACAAGGGCGGATAAAGATTCCAGATGATGTTGATGTAAGTTTCTGAAAAGACTGCTTGAATATCTTGCACTAGAGCGCTGTGTTGTGTCATATCTACTGAAGCAAAATGAGCTCTAAATTCATGAGTGTGCGCGAGTCTAAACGGGATCTGGTTTTAAAGCTGCCAAAGGAGGAAATAGGTTTTTAAGTCGATCTCACAAACCGCAGGACAGATGAAGCTGGGGTGGACCATCCAAGCAGAGCCAATCAGAGCACTGCGTTCGGCTCTTACTTCCTGGTCGATGAGAAACAAAGTGCTTTGTTATTAGATGCATTCAGCGCACAGTGGTCTCATCTTGTCACAAAGTGTTTCTTTGGTGAAAAACACAAAATTCACTCATTTACAAGGCAAGGCAAGGCAAGTTTATTAGTAGAGCACAATTCTTACACAAGGCAATTCAAAGTGCTTCACAACAGGAAAAAATGCATTAAAATCACAAAAACATGGCAGAAATCACAATCTTAGTTCAAGACATAAAAGAGAAGAGTGCAAAGAAAAGCATTTCAGTCATATGCACAGCCAAACAAAACAGTTTTTAGTTTAGATTTGAACATTGCCAGAGTAGAACCTGTCTCACATCCTCAGGAAGACTGTTCCAGATTTTAGCTGCATAAAACTGAAACATTCCCCATGTTTAGTCCTGACTCTGGCACCAGCAGGAGGCCGGTCCCTGAGGTCCTCAGAGTCCGAGATGGTTCATATGGCACTAACATGTCCGAGATGTGCTTTGGTGCTAGGCCATGGAGAGACTTGTATACAAGCAGAGCTGCTTTGAAGTCTATTCTCTGAGCCACAGGGGCAGTGCAGAGACCTGAGCACAGGACTAATGTGATGGTACTTCCTGGTTCTAGTCAGGACCCGAGCAGCAGCGTTCTGGATGTACTGCAGCTGTTTTACAGCTCGTTTGGAGAGGCCAGTGAACAGGCCGTTACAGTAGTCTAATCTACTAGAGACAAACGCATGGATAAGTCTCTCCAGGTCTGGTTTAGAAACTAGACTTTTGATTTTGGCAATGTTTTTTAGATGGTAAAAAAGCTGCTGATTGATTGAATCTGACGTGGCTGTTAAAGTTCAAGTCTGAGTCCATTATTACCCACAGATTTCTAACTTGATTTGTAAGGTTTTAGAGCGAGACTCTGGAGGTGACTGTTAACACTTTCTCTTTGTTTCTGTGGGCCAAAGACGATGATTTCAGTCTTGTCTGAGTTCAGCTGGAGAAAGTTTTTTTGCATCCACACGCTGATCTGTTGGATGCAGTGACAGAGTGAATCCACTGGTCCATATTCACTTGTCGTCATGGAAACATAGATCTGAGTGTCGTCTGCGTTATTGTGATAGGACACATTCTCGCTGCGTATCAACTGACCTAACGGCAGCAAGGAAAAAAGTCAGGTTTTCCAGCTTTAATCTACCAGGTTTTCAGGTTAATAAGACATGTTTTCCTGTAGTTTATAAAAGTTAGCTTTGGAGAGATGAATCTAGTCTTAGTTTTTGGATTCAGTACTGTAATAACATGGTTTCTATCTCACTGCCGCAGTTACGCACGCAAACCCTAAATACAATGAGTCTTAAGAAATAGAAAAAAAGGCCTTTTGATGTTCCAGAAAAAAGTTTGAATAATTGACCGAACCTTTTCACCCGACACTCTCCTTCTTTTCCAACGCGCGCACAGATCCCCCTCCAGCGCACACTGAGGCTTTATCGTGGTCGAGCTAATTGCATGAATCTCCAAAGTTGTTATGTCATTAATATTTCAGCTGTGTTTCAGTGGCCCCGGCTTGTGAATTATTGAGGCAGTGTTTGCGGGTGGGTGTGAGATCACGCTTGTGGGCTTCCACAGGACTGCAGCTGCTGCGCTTTAAATGAGGATTTATTTAAAAGAAGAAGAGCAGTGATACGTCTGGAGAAACGAGCTTTGACAGGCAACAACATTTAACTGTGTTGTTTATGTTCTAATGATGGATAATTGGGTTTTGGAAAATGTTCATGTCAAAGTGAATTATTGTTCCGCTTTGTCATTCTCCGTTGCCACAGCGAAGTGAAAGAACAGACAAGCTCGTGTTATTACAATATACGCTTTAGTCCAATGTGTTTGTGTTATGACTGTGTTCCATTTGCTAGCACACTTTAACCGCATGGGTCTGAAGGACCAGTTACTCTCAGAACAGAGAAGGTTCTTACATATGCCACTAAACAGCACATGTACTCGTAGTATTTGACACAGTGGTACTTCACAGACGGTGTTGGCCTGAATGTCTTGAAGAGAGAGAAACATACTGTGAGTGTGACCTCTTCACAGATCCCACCTGTAACTTTGGTATTTGTCCGTTCTTTGTTCGCTCCTCCCCCTCCACAGCTGGAACACACTAAAAGTCCTGATACAACTCATTTGCTGACACGTTCCGCAGAAGGCCTCCAGACAGACTGTGCTTTCTTGTCATTACCAGTGTCATCGTGACCGGGGGCAAAGGCGACGCGCTAATTATAAATAATTGGCGCTTCACAGAGTGAGTGGACCTGGCAGTGGTTTGTGCTGGTGTTTACTGTACCGCCGTCAGTCCAGCTCATTACAGCTGTGGAAGAAAGATATTTGGGACTATAGCTCAGTTCTATGGGAAGCAAGCACCTTATTAGCATTTTTAAACCAATTGCATCATATAAAAGTATTACTTACATGTACTGAGCTAAGGTTTTTGATGACTTTTTATGTCAGTGGAATAAAAAAGAAAATGTAAGGCCTCGGGCTCACTGCATGCGTCTTTGGCCCCACACACCTTTATTTGCCTGCATTCAAAGTGAATGAGAAGGGCCCCACTGTCGCGGAGGGAGCAGCAAATGTCAGAAAATAGAATCCAACCTTTGCGCGCGCTTCCCAGTCACTGTACATAAAGCGCTTTCCATCAGCACCACACATTCCTGGAGCGCTTTTGGATCGTTTGAAGGAGCCCAGGTTCAGAAAGACTGTCAATGTGTGCTCTCAAATGCACTTTGGTCACTGTGGACCTGTTCAAGTGTCCAAACGGTTTGATCGGCTTTCTCATTGGAAAACACTGATTCCGCGAGTTTACCCACGTAAACGCTGTGGCAGCGTGTTTCGGGCCTAAACTGTAGTTCTATGGTTATGTCGCACATACAAAGTGTTCAGTAGATAAATATAAATACATTAAATATGTAATAACAATACTTTTTGCTGAATAATTATGCTGACTATAAATATGGAGTACAGAAGACCTCAGTATCTTCCTGTAAATACTGTAAGTGCTGACATGTGTATAATCCAGTACCTATGGGAGATAAAACCGATCCATCGAAGCAGAGTTTAAGTTATTTTTAAAGTCTTAGCCTAGATTTTCCCAAACATGTCGACGAGAGCCAGGAAAATATCAAAAGGAAAGAACTGGAGCTATGTGCTGCTGTGCAGTCAGTGTTACACCAACTTTTGTGGATACAGCGAGTTCTGCTGAGAAGTCGTGTGGGCACATTCCCCTTTTAAAACAGTCACCGCAACGGAGCAGTGACACAATTAGCACTGACGAATGTTTGGAGAGGATGGATAAAGGAGAGGGGGAAAGTAATGAGGTGAAAACGGATTTACATTTATGTTTGGATTTCTTTCCTCTTAAAAGTGCACTATGTAACTTTTCTGATTAAATGAATTATCAAATGAAAAGCGGACGTCAGTAGACAACAGGTCTACACAGGTACAAGACTGTTGAGCGGAAAACTAGAACAGCTTTTATCTACAGGAAATAATGCGGTATCTTTCAGATTCTTAATACATTTCAGCCCCGTTCACACATGCAGCCTGACCTGGGACCTGGGAGCAGAGACAAGTGAAACAGAGATGTACAATATATTATACGCATGCGCAGGTGACTCAAAGGTACTAAGAGGGCTTCTGGGACACAGCGGGCACTGACAAGGGCAAACCTGGCAATGTTCTGGGCCTGAAGGGCAGTGTGACTGTGGCTGCAGCCTACACGGACCGCGCATATTCCCAGTGCTTTTGATCAGTATCACATAGTGTAGATATTTCCAGCAGAGTCTGTCTTAGCTGTTCAATCGCTGCATATAATCAAACGTGTCATTAATAATTCCCGCTCCACGCGCACCCCGACATTGCCGTCTGCAGTATTAATAGCGCCCGATGCCTCTCCATCCCCAGCCCTTTTTTGGCGACATTTATAAAAGTTTCATTGCACCAATATAAAACATTACATGTCACGCTCTCATGAATCATTTGCGTCAGGGATCATTGCCTCATAGCTCCACCACCGCCGCGCTAACGGCTAATAGGAACCCATCTCCAGCCATTCTCTGTTAGCATTAGCGACAGGCGGCGTGTAATAAAGCTGATAAAACATATCATCAGTCATTTCAAATTACTTTACAAATGAATGATGGTGATGAGTTTGCGTTGGATATATTTCATACTCGTTGGGCTAGCAAGTAGCTGCGCAGAAAGCTACTTGTGATTTTGATTGAATGATTGTTTTACAAGGGTCAGGTTGTGTAATGGGGTCGAGGCTACAGTTCAGCAACATAAGATGAATGGATACGACTGAACATATGAAGCGGATAAATGTATGTAACCTTGCCTCGCCTTGTAGAAGGGCATTCCATTCCATTTGTTACTTTCAAAGACGTTCTGTTTTGAATGTTGTGAGAGTGAAATAAAATGGCCGAATGTGGACACACTGTCTTTGACATCAGTGATAAGATAACAAGAACAAGCCTTCTTATGCAAATGAAACCAAACTACAGTTTTATACAACCTCACTGCTCGAGGGTCAGCCACCTGCTTGTGGTTTTGCCTTGGCTAGAATGTGCCGCAGTATGGCATTAAACATATCTATCACCATGGAGACACAACCTGGCCGAGTTACACGTTAACGAGCCTTCTCGCAGAAGTTTTTCTCCGTAAACTTCTTGTCGTTTTCTACGCTCCCATCCTCACACACGACATAAATCATGAATACATCATTCAAATATGCAGCAAAATCATAGCACGGGATTCACTACGGTCTACAACAGTCCTGAGGGGACACACACACACGCAGACACACACATGCACACACACACACGAACACACACACACACACAAACACATGTTAACACACACACACACACACGCACACACACACATGCACACTACACACAACCACACACACACCACCACATGCATACACACAAACACATGAAACCATTACCACACACACACACACACCAACACACATGCATCACACACAAACACATGAACACATGCACAGACACACACTGCAGACACAACACACATGCACACACACACACACACACACGAACACATGTAACATGCACATACACACACAAACACACACACATGTTCACAAACACACACACCACACACACGCACATGCAACATACAACACACAACACACAAACACATGTTAACGCACAACACAACACACACACACATGCACACACACACACACAAACACACACACACACACACACACACACACAAACACACAAACACATGTACACGCACACACACACACACGCACAACAAACACATGAACACATGTATACAACACACACAAGCGAAGACACACAACATGCACACACACAACACACACACACACACACACACAAACACATGTACATGCACACACACAAAACACAACGAACACATGTACACGCGCACACACACACACACACATGCACACACACACACAGACACAAAACACAAACATATGTACACGCGCACATGCACATACACACACAAACACAAAACACATGTTAACGCACCACACACACACACACACACACATGCACAATCACACACACATGCACATACACACACACACAAACACACAAACACATGTACACGCAACACACACACACACAAACACATGAACACATGTACACACACACACACACACACACACACGCACGCACGCACACACAGACACAAAAACACACACAGACACGCACTGCAGTTTGTTACCATCAGGCTCCAGGTTCAGGTCAGCCCCCAGATCAGCCCACAGGTTATGGCCCCAGGTTCAGGGCCCAGGTTCAGGGCCCGGATTCAGGCCCCAGGTTCAGGCCTGAGTTCAGGCCTCAGATTCAGTCCCCAGATTCAGACCCCAGGTTCAGCCCACAGATTAAGGCCCGGTTTCAGACCCCAAGGTTCGTTTGAGACCCCAGGTTCAGGCCCCGGTTTTAGACCCCAGGTTCAGGCCCTGGTTTGAGACCTCAGGTTCAGGCCCCGGTTTCAGACCCCAGGTTCAGGCCCCGGATTCAGACCACAGGTTCAGTATCTGCAAACAAAGTTCCTAACAGATAAATAAAGTGGTTTATATTGATTTGATTGATTTTCAAGGGATGTTTTAGGAATAAAAGTGAATTCAACAAATGCAAGCTAGATAAGCAACCACATTTCCATGGCAACAAGGACCTCAGGTGGTGGACACTAAAAGGGAGATATATCGGTTCCACTTTTGCCAATATTGTAATCAAACGAGGTGAAGAGGCCACTTTATTCGCCGGATGTCGGGCTCACACTTTAATCTCACATGATTACACTCGGTTTGACTTTGGTTTCGACACAGTAGAATTGGGGTTTTCCCTGCACATCAGCGGTGTGCGTCAGTGAGCGAGGGAGGAAAAATCTCCCTCATTGCTGAACTTTATCCTCTTAAATTCTGTGTGATCTGTATCGGGCGCTCCACTGAGAGAAGGCCAAACGTTTAAGGGGGAAACTACCAGATTCGATTTAGATTGTCGCGCCTCCAAACTGCATCCCGAAACAGCTTTATTACAAGAATGGAAGGCGCACACTACGCACACAATTGCTTTTCCATTGGACTGTTGCATGACCTAAAATGCATGGATTAAATGGACAAAAAGCATCCAATCGTTTCCCAAGTCTCTGGTGAGGACGCTGCTCGAGTTTTGTCCCAACGCTAAAGACGAGCTAATGTTGCTATTTTAAGAGGCGTCCAGTGGAATCAGTGTCCTGGTAACACGAAGACGCGAAGACGCGAAGATGCGAAGACACGGAGACACGGAGACACGGAGACACGGAGACACAGAGACACGAAGACACGAAAACACGAAGACACGAAAACACGAAGACACGAAAACACGAAAACACGAAGACACGAAGACACGAAGACACGAAAACACGAAAACACGAAGACACAAAAACACGGAGACACGGAGAGACGGAGACACGGAGAGACGGAGACACGGAGAGACGGAGACACGGAGAGACGGAGACACGGAGACACGGAGACACGGAGACGAAAACATGAATCTCATTTTTGCTTCCCTCATATTGCGGGTCACACTTTTCATTCCAGTTTGTTTTCTTATTTAACAAGGGAAATAATAATAATGAGCAAACCACATGCTTTGGGGGATTGGCTGTGGACCTCTTGATTGAGCTTGATTGAAATAACGTTAATTACATCGCTCTAATTAAGATTTGGAAATGTTATTTTTTGGATAGAACAAAATGGTTGAATGGAATTATTGTTTAGCCAGGAATTATACCATTAAAGTAGCTTTATTTTACAACTCAAATGATCTATCAATTATTTACTTCGAGTATTTGAGTAATCTCATCATTTTTTTTACATTCCGTGAAATATTTGTATTTTTTAAATACGATTTGGGGCCGTCGGCTGTATTGGACAGGACACTCTAAAAACATCTTCAAGAAGTCATTCCATTTAGTTTGTTGTAAAAGTCAGAGCTTGTGCTTGAAACAGCCCATTTCCTCTTGCTTGTACGTCAGCATGACCTCACAGCAGCGTGATTCCAGGTTCATGGACAGTGCCAATGTCCATGAGCAATGCAACCGACCCATCTCACTCTCTTTGAGTTCATTTACGGGTTCATTAGATCAAAAGATGTTCTGAATGAAACGTAAATGTCTGTCTCTCATTCATTTACAGCTGAAAAAGAATGAAAAGCGACATTGAGTGTTTATAAATAACTATCAATCGAGGGTTTAGTGTGCCAAAATGAAATGCTTAAATGCACAATCAAAGAATGAATTATGCATGTCATTAATTAATCACAATTGCACAATGAATTCATTAAATGTGCAAAGAATTAATTTAAAGTACAATGCATTAATCAAATGTGCCATTAAATATTTTAAAGAAACATTTATAGCTTAACATTAAAAATATCTACTCAATTCATTCATGATTTCATTGTGTTGGTGCAACTTTTTAAAATTAATCTGTCAGACTCACTCGTCAAACTCAGAGGGCGGGACTTGCTGCTCTGCTCGAGTCCGTGGCCCTTTCTCAATACTCAAGAACGCAAGAACGTACTCGTGTTCTCGACAAGTAGGTTCCTGCTGAGAACACGAGAAGTGCGGACTTGGGGAGAACGGGAGCCCGAGTACGGAGGAACATGTGTGCTTGATGCTAACGAGCCTGAGCACGGCTCAGCCCGAGCCTCGTCGCTGTTCTTTCAATGAAAATGCACTTTTGAGTGTTGCTGGACGACCCTAACGCCCCGTGGCATGTGCAAAGTGAAGCCTGACACTTCCTGGTGTCAAACCGGCGTAAACAAGACCAGAGCGACAAAAACATGACCAGAGTGGCAGGTCCAGCAGGTGGGGGAGGGGCAGGCAGGTGCAGCAGGTGGAGGAGGGGCAGACAGGTGGGGGAGGGGCAGGCAGGTGCAGCAGGCACGACAGGTGGGGGAGGGGCAGGCAGGTGCAGCAGGTGGGGGAGGGGCAGGCAGCGTGCAGCAGGTGGAGGGCAGGCAGGTGCAGCAGGTGGGGAGGGGCAGGCAGGGTGCAGCAGTGGGGAGGGGCAGGCAGGTGCAGCAGGTGGAGGAGGGGCATGACAGGTTGGGGGGGAAGGCAGGTGCTGCAGGTGGAGGAGGGGCAGACAGGTGGGGGAGGGGCAGGCAGGTGGGGGAGGGGCAGCACCCCTGAGTTCCAGACGAGCCTCAGAGGCAGAACAGCTGAACTCTGAGGCTCTGAGGAACTCGCTTTCTCTTGCCTTGATCTGAGCTGGGCGTGGCAGGGCATCCAGGTGATCCCAGTCATGTTCCAATGTTCATGTCCTCCAGAGGCACGTGTCCTCTGTTTGGTTAGCATGTGGCTAATTTACCAAGGATACATTTGTGTAGCCTTCACTGGTTAATTTATCCATAACGCACCATGATACATTTTTATTCTTTTCGGGGTCATCTTTTAAAATCCCCCTCCCCACAGCATCATGTGCGTACTGGAGCGTGTGTGGTTCTGCTGCTCGTTTCCTCTGAAGCCTGTTCCCTTCCCGTCTCTTTGGGCTGAGGCAGGACACTTGCTTTGGATTGGAAGGAACTGACTTTGAAGAAACTGACTTCAGAGACGAGGCCAGGCGAGGTGCCCTGGGAAACCCCCCCACTGTGTGCCACGTGTGCCTTTCTGTGATACTTCTGGAATATCTATCAAATGTGCCCATGTGTTTAAAACAAACTGCCATGATTAATCTTATTGTGACGTGTTTCTCTCAGTGACTCGACATAAAACTCATCTTCACATTATCACTGGAGTAAAAATGAGTGACCACACAGTCCTTTTGAAAATGCCCTTTCGGTTCTGTTCGCCGGAAGTTTCACCAAGACAAATCCTTTTCTACTCAAATGAATTGCTCCTGCAGAGATGAATAAACTTCTCTGAACAGAGGGGTCAAGGGTCAAGGACTGGATGTATGTAGAATCATCTGCCTGCCACAGCGGAGATTCGAAAACATATATATTCTTTTTCTTTGAGGAAAGCATCTATATTCTTTTCTGATCTCATTCTGGCATAAGTTGCTCTGGTGAAGAAGAGCAGTGTCAGAGATGGAGAGCAGGTCCAAGCTGCTGCTGCTGGAGAAGAAGAGGCTGAAGGAGACTGACGCTCGACCCCTAATAAGGAAACACATTATAGTAACAATACAATCATGTAGTACACTTGACTCACTTTCTTTACAGTGAGCTCGCCAGGGTCCTTCTCCAGGGTCCTTCTTCAGGGTCCTTCTCCAGGGTCCTTCTTCAGGGTCCTTCTCCAGGGTCCTTCTCCAGGGTCCTTCTCCAGGGTCCTTCTCCAGGGTCCTTCTTCAGGGTCCTTCTCCAGGGTCCTTCTTCAGGGTCCTTCTCCAGGGTCCTTCTTCAGGGTCCTTCTCCAGGGTCCTTCTTCAGGGTCCTTCTCCAGGGTCCTTCTTCAGGGTCCTTCTTCAGGGTCCTCAGTCCAGGAGATGTTGTCTACAGAACAAAAACAAAAGAAAAAGAACATGACTTGTCACTGGTTTAGATTACAGCACTAAGTAAAGAAAGTACAGTACCGTCTGCTCTAAACCTGAATAAACCTGTGGCTACAATAGTAGTGTGTCACCACCACGTGTGGAGTGAAGGAATAATACAGTGCCAAGTGTAAGTGGGTCTAAGTGTTATGCATTCTTACATTTATGTCATTAAGTTTGAAAAGTGAAATCTCTAAACTTGTCACAGTGTCTCGCCTTAAACTGGAATGAAAATCACACATATTTGTCATTATTTTTGTACCTTATTGATTTAATGTTTCAAAAGTCTTTAAAATGTCTTCTTCTGAAAAGTCTACATTAGATAACAACAATTACTAAATAGGTTATTTAAAAAGTCACAGATTACGATTAGCTGCCTCAGCTCCCAAACAAAGCCTTTGTTCAACTATAGAACAAGTGCCACTTGTAATTTCCCTAATGGAACTGGATATGTGTATTATCAATATGCCAGTGCATGCCAGGGGTGAGACGGTAAGACGGATAAAACTGTGAGGAGCTCCATAGTCACTGGAGTAGAACATGACCGTCGCTAACATGAGAAAACAAAGCATTCCCTCAGTCAGCAGCAATAAAACGATTTCCTTTTTCCAAGTCAAATGGTAAAAATACCAAACAAATGATTAGAAATTGGACATGGGAACATAAACATAAACATATAACACAGTTTTTGGGGCCACAGTTTTAGACTGGAGGGCCCGGCATGTCTCCAGGTCAGGCTTCAAGAAGAAGGTTGTGAACCACTGCTCTAGAAGTTAATAAATGTTGTGGTATTGCATGTTGTAGCTGTCTTTGCCTTCACATATTAGGCCGGAGAGAGTTCAAGGACCTTTCCAACGTCTTAGAATAAAACATGACACAAAAGCCCACCAGGAACTCCAGCAGCCTTTTCTGGTCGTCCGTCCACTCGTGCCCTGCAGTTCTTGGATCTTTTCTGCAATCATTTCACCCAAAACTGTGAGTTTTTCCATTGGACACGGACTCGTCTGTTTTCATGCTTTTCAGGGCGGCAGGAGTCACGGTCAGCTTGTAGGCGCGAGGTGCACCGCTCAAGGACTCGGGTGAGGATCGGTAACTGACCATTAAACTGTAAAAATAGTTTGATGGTGAAATGGCCCAAGCGCTTTTCTTATTATGAAGTACAAGGATACAGTAACTGTCGAGGGATGAAAAATCCAATTTAGAAGCATAAAACAGGAGAAATGGGACCTGTTTTACCATCAGAAACGTAAAGAGATGTGGATTTAAAACTAAAGGTGCTCATACTGCCGCTGTGTCCTTGGGCAAGACACTTCACCCACCTGTCAGTGGCGGTCGGAAAAGCCAATGGCCCAGATTGGCAGCCTCGCTCCAGGGCAGCTTTGGCTAAAGAAATGGAATGAATAACGCATGAAAGTGTAAAGCGACTTTAAAGGAGTGTTAGATTTATGCACAACCCACATTTTCTTTGGGTATATTGAACTAATGTTTTTGACACATTTCACTAAAAAAGTCTCTTCATCCAGGTCACGTGGTCTCCAGCGGCCAATGGGACAGCTCCAGGTAATGGGCGTGTCATTTATCCATGTTCCCGGGCCGTTAACACATGGAACTATAATTCTATACTATAATCTGAGGAAGACGTGTGTGCTTCAGCTGAACACAAGTCCGTTCTTCTCCGTGATTTACACAGAATCAAAACGGACAGCTTCAGCCAACAGGTCAGGGGTCGCCGGTGACTTTGGGCCTTAGTCGGGTTCAGGCTGGACAGGGGCCAGCTCATTAAACCAGAGAAACCACTATATTCAGTGTATTTTTTCAGGTTTAGAGCAGACGGCATTGTACTTTCTTTACTTAGTGCTGTAATCTAAACCAGTGAAAAGTCATGTCATGTTCTTTTTCTCTTTTCTCTTGTTTTTGTTCTGTGGACAACATCTCCTGGACTGAGGGCCCTGGAGAAGGACCCTGAAGAAGGCTCATGAAGAAGGACCCTGACGAGCTCACTGTAAAGAAAGTGAGTCAAGTGTACTACATGATTGTATTGTCACTATAATGTGTTTCCTTATTAGGGGTCGAGCGTCAGTCTCCTTCAGCCTCTTCTTCTGTGGTTGGTTCTCAATGTGGTTGGTTCTCAATGTGGTTGGTTCTCAATGTGGTTGGGTCTCAATGTGGTTGGTTCTCAATGTGGTTGGGTCTCAATGTGGTTGGTTCTCATGTGGTTGGGTCTCGATGTGGTTGGTTCTTGTGTCTCAATGTGGTTGGTTCTCACATGTGGTTGGGTTCTCAATGTGGTTGGTTCTCGATGTGGTTGGTTCTCGATGTGGTTGGTTCTCAATGTGGTTGGTTCTCAATGTGGTTGGGTCTCAATGTGGTTGGGTCTCAATGTGGTTGGTTTTTCAATGGGTTGGGTCTCAATGTGTTTGGGTCTCATGTAGGTTGGGTCTCAATGTGGTTGGTTCTCAATGAGGTTGGGTCTCCAGTTTGTGATAGTTTCAGGCCCAAACAGACGTCGCCGAGTGCTGTTAAATGAAGACGATGATGACAGGCCTGGAAGGGAGGACAATCGGACTTTTCCTCGGATGCTGGAAACCTCTCATCGCCTGAGTCCAAACGGCTCAGGCGATTACATAGACTTGTTGCGGATCACGTCCACACCTCGGCACCGGCGCTGACACATTTCCAACATGTTTCTCAGGCTTAGAGCTTCTGTCTCACAACATGGCAGCTTTGGAGTTCAGACTTTCATGCCAAATAAGGATTATGTCTTGTTGCTGGGAGATTGCTGAGATTGTTTCAGAGCTACAATTATACAGCAAAATATCTGGAAAAGAGGCTGGAAATGTACTTTAGACTTCGATACACATCCAAGCACAATGTTTTCACCGTAAAACACCATAAAACACCACAACAAAGAGCTATAATCCTTTTTGGCTGAAAAAAAAGCATTCCTTCACTTTTTACCATTGCTACCTTGTCAGCACGTGTTAATATATGTATGCTTTTGTCTGAAAATCTACGCTTTCTGCTCCCCACCAAAAGTCGACTCAAAGCGATCAGCAGGAACCGTACAAGATGGAGTCTGGTGAGTTTGAAAAGTCAAAGCTTGTAACAGAGCAGCTCGCAGCTCAAGCTAAAGTCTCACACTGATTCAGAGCAAACGTGAAGAGTGAACGATGTCCTTCAAATGTGTGGATTCGTTCTTATACCCATAGTAGTTGGCGAACACTTAAGGCCACCCATCATTTCTGATGTAATGAGAGAAAGGTACGCCTAAAGCCAAGCAAAGCTACTTACACATAATACCAAATAATGAGGCGCATGAATAACACCCCGCCAGGCTGGGAATCCATTAAACCCTCATAAATCCTCCCACAAAGCAGATTTATCTGGTGGTAGTTTTGGAGTACATTTCTGCCTCTCGCTGTATTGACTCTTCTTGTCAGATGTGTGTCTTGGCTCTCGGTCGCAGCAGTGGCAGAGACTTGCTTTGGCTGAGAGAGCTTTGGCCATCTCCTTTGCACCAGCTGGCTGCTTACAAGACTTGGCTCATGTGCTCCATAAGTCCACTCCTCACTTCACAACGCAGGGACGAGTTAGTGGAGAAGTATTTGTTTGTGGCCACCATTCTCTTCTGGTGCTTAAAATCCTTAATGCGCACAGCCATTAACCTCAGCAAACGGAAAGAATGACAAATGTACATATTGTATTCTAATCATTTGGAAGAACAGAAGAGCCCGGACCACTGAGCTTTGTCGAGCAGATGTGGAATTTGGCCTGATGCACTCTCTGATTATGATTGTTTTTGTTTAAGTTGAATTTTTTTCAAAGAATAGCACCATTGGTAGCATTTTTGGTGCAGTAGAGTTTGTGAATTTGTAAAAGTAAGTTTGAGAGGTGCCGTTTAGATACATAAAAGGCTTGTGTTCCCTGAGGGCAGATGGGCTCAAGACATTCAACAAAATGACACAAACGGTCTGGGACTTCAGATGAGTTCCCTTTTCTTCTAATTCTGGCAATGTTGTGCTTTTTCACTTTTAAAAAAACGGTGTTAGCGTTAATGTGTTCCAGGTTACTTGTAAAGTCTAGAGAAAAGGATGCTTTTATGTGAGTTGGAACAGAATCCATTTAGAAAGCATGCCTTTTTCACAGGATTCTGAGATGTAAGAGTGGCTTTACTTTGCTTTTGTAATGCCCTTGATTAACAGAGAATTGTACATGATTCACAGTCTCGTGTGAAAGCACGCTCATACATCAGAGCAGAGAAAAAGAAAATATCTGTAACTAGAGCGAAGCGTGTTATGAGAACAAACTGAACCACGAATTGTTTTTTCCCCCTCGTATTGATCAGTCTCGGTGTTTGGGGCCAATTTGTCTCAGAAACAAAACCAACACATTTATATGACTTTCAATACCAATTCCATGAACAAAAACTAGTACTTTTATTAAAACCACATGCTTTCACTGACAGAGGCGTGGCTTGGGACCTCTGCATTAAAAACGATGATCGTTTACAATTAGAAACGACAGATTCTTGACCTTCTTGACCGTTTCGTGATGCCCCACGAACACTACTTATTATCCAAAAAACACATTTCTTTGACTTGCGCTCACTTAAGCTTTTAGTATTCATAAAAGTTCACTCCACAAAATTGCCCAAAGTTGCCCCCGGCTCCCGCTCCCTGGGGTAGGTCCATTACCGTGTGTTGATTGGCCGAATTATTCCCCAACTGCAGACCTCATGTGTGCCTTCCTGTGGCCCCGGACTATTAGGGCTATTTTATTCTGATTTCACATTATTCCATGCCATGATTGGACACTTTCATGTTTGACAGACACATGCCAGGGCTCATGAATAAAAAATGTACTGACAAATGATGGAGATGTGAAACAGAACGGCACATTTCCACCTTCCTGAATATTCCATACAAGACAGTGATATGTGGTGACTCATTTTTGAACAGTTTCTGCTCACAAGTGATTACATTTTAGTGTGGAAATGTGGCTGGAAGTGGAATGGCAGATGGGGCGCCTCAGAACACAACCCTTCTTGAACTTTCACCAAATTGCACAATTTCGACTTTGGATTTTTGAGAGATTCTTTGAAGATAATATTCCATTCGAGGATGTCACGAGCACTGCCATTTATCACAAATATATCTTCATGAAGGCACCTGTTAGTGGATGGGTTACGCTATTATTAATCATAGTCAGGTGGCCACATTTGGATGGCTTATTTCTGAAGAGAATCTACTTTTGGACATTTATTCCTTTCTAAATGATCTTCAACATTCTTTTGGACCTAATCATGTGATGCTGAAAACAAACTGACAACAATGAACTCGAAGCAAAGATTAGGGTTAGGGTTTATTTACAAGTCAGATCTGTGGAGAGGCGTGTGTTCAACAAAAATACGCTGTGATTGGTTTCATTAAAGGTGGCAGATCTCTGGAATCTTTAATCGCACGCGATTGCCATTTCAATCAAAAGTCAAGCTGACTATTTTGTTTAAACCAAAACAAAATAGTAACCAAAGTGAGGGTGGGATATTTATGTTCGATGATTGTCACTGGTTTGGATGCACAACTTTCTAATTCAACATATTTTCACACATTTTCTTTAAATCTAAATACATTTGCCAATTTAAAGACCTGTTGGCTGTCATTTTGGTCTATTTCATTATCCATGCGCCTGAAGTGACGTCACACACTCTCCTGCCATCTACAGGACAAAAGTCACATGCTCACTGTGGGCGGTGCCAACTGAAAGTCTGAAAACAAAGGATTCTTTCTCTTCTGTCACGTCCCCAAAGACCCCATTTGTCCAGAAGTGTGTGACTTTGGTCAGGAGGGACCAGTGGACTTACAGAGATCACTCCAGACTGAGGCTGAGCTGTTTGTTTCAGGTCGTTAGCAGCTGGCTAATGCTAGTGGCGATGCTAACAAACGTTAGCCCACTGCAGACAGTTTAAAGAGCCTTATTTCCAACTGTCGGGTGTTATATTTTAGGATCAGACACAAAGTCCATGCTCTTGAAATCTTTGAGGGCGTGTCCGGGTGCAGAGGGCGTGTCCGATGCAGAGGGCGAGTCCGATGCAGAGGGCGTGTCCGGTGCAGAGGGCGTGTCCGGGTGCAGAGGGCGAGTCCGGTGCAGAGGGCGAGTCGGAGAGGGCGTGTCCGGTGCAGAGGGCGTGTCCGGTGCAGAGGGCGTGTCCGGTGCAGAGGGCGTGTCCGGTGGCAGAGGGCGTGTCCGGTGCAGAGGGCGTGTCCGGTGCAGAGGGCGTGTCCGGTGCAGAGGGCGTGTCCGGTGCAGAGGGCGTGTCCGGTGCAGAGGGCGTGTCCGGTGCAGAGGGCGTGTCCGGTGCAGAGGGCGTGTCCGGTGCAGAGGGCGTGTCCGGTGCAGAGGGCGTGTCCGGTGCAGAGGGCGTGTGGACGAGGAAGAGCAGATGGTAATGTCCACTAAAGTTTGTCTTTTAAGTGTCAGCGGCTCACTGCTGTAGAGAACTTCTGTCTTCTTCAACCATCGACACTTTTACTTTGGTGGAATATTTGGCCCATATTATTCGTTTCACCGCTCACGTGCGACGGCATTAATCTGCCCCAATTCAGGATTAATGCCTCTTTCCATGATTAATCACATGAGTTAAAGCATGAAATTTGACAGCAATAATAAAAACATCATATAAGTTAAATGCTAAAATTTCCATGGAGACATGCAGCTAGTAATAAGAAAAGTTACTTAGTGCATCTTTAATATCAAAGAAAGGTGCATACATTGAGAATACCCAGGAAATGTGACTCCTCAGAAGCGTGCACGGACAGCGTGGGTGTCGCTTCTTCAGTAACAGGACTTGTGGTTTCATCATAACACTTTTAATCCTTTAAATTAACAGATAGCTCAATCAAAACTGTGTCATTTATCTTCAAGGAATGATAAAGTGCTCTGAAAATTAGCCCCCAAAAACTATTTAAAAAAACGAAATAAGCTGTGGTCGAAATGAGTTTTGTGCAATATCTATTTCACTGAGTTATATCATCAAATAGTATCTAATTAAGACTTTGTGCAGAGTGGCCCGCCTTGCCAAAAGCGGCGTGGAAGTTGTGGGGTGAACTTGGAGGCAGTGGAGGAATATTGGCTGTGCTTTTTGAAACCTGGCAGCTGAATGCGTCTCCTGACAGGCAGTGCTTTCCGAATGGGACGAGAGCGGCAGCAGGGATTGAGTGGACTGCGGGTTGCCACAATGGGACTCAATGAATATATTTGAAGTCTCTGTGAACCTCATGCCTCCTGTTACATCTTTATAGAACCGGCAAAAAAAAAAAAAAAAATCAAAGTCATATTCAAAATATTCCAACGATGTGGGGGTTTTGTAAGAATGTTTGCTCCGTTGGATTACATCAAGGTTTTAATTAAAAGTTTTTGGTTGAATTTTGATAGAATTTGCTTGTCCCAGTCCAAATAGGAAGTGTGGTTCTTTCAAAATGACACTTGTCCCGTCTCAGGGCGTTTGTGAGTGACTAATACTGTTCTGCCTGACTTGCAAGTGGCACTGTTCCAAAGACAAACCAGGAGTCAGACTAGCTTTAGATCCTTACGTCCGTAGCTAATACTTACAACAGTAAATGGAATTGAATTGAATTGATAACAGAACTCCATTTACTTCTGAGTCACCTGATTTTCAAACCATGAATGGAGGAATTATAGATAAAGGTTTTGAAAGCAGTCAAAGAACGTGCCACTTTTACAATTACAGTTGAATGGGGAGTGTACTCCGTAACAAGTTGTACTTCCAGAAAGAAGTGGACACTATACTAAAGTGGACAATATTTGTTGGACCTTTATCTTAGCATCTGCAACATTAACAGATGCATTTCCCTCCAGCGGGTCATTGTTCCTCACGCAGATCTTCAGCGTGTCGTTGTTCCTCATACAGATCTTCAGTGTGTCGTTGTTCCTCACACAGATCTTCAGCGTGTCGTTGCTCCTCACACAGATCTTCAGTGTGTCGTTGTTCCTCACACAGATCTTCAGCGTGTTGTTGTTCCTCACACAGATCTTCAGCGTGTCGTTGTTCCTCACACAGATCTTCAGCGCGTGTTGTTCCTCAGCAGATCTTCAGCGTGTCGTTGTTCCTCACGCAGATCTTCAGCGTGTTGTTGTTCCTCACGCAGATCTTCAGCGTGTTCGTTGTTCCTCACGCAGATCTTCAGCGTGTCGTTGTTCCTCACGCAGATCTTCAGCGTGTCGTTTTTCCCCACGCAGATCTTCAGCGTGTCGTTGTTCCTCACGCAGATCTTCAGCGTGTCGTTGTTCCTCACGCAGATCTTCAGCGTGTCGTTGTTCCTCACGCAGATCTTCAGCGTGTCGTTGTTCCTCACACAGATCTTCAGAGTGTCATTGTTCCTCACGCAGATCTTCAGCGTGTCGTTGTTCCTCACACAGATCTTCAGAGTGTCATTGTTCCTCACACAGATCTTCAGCGTGTCGTTGCTCCTCACACAGATCTTCAGCGTGTGTTGTTCCTCACACAGATCTTCAGCGTGTCGTTGTTCCTCACACAGATCTTGTGTTGATGATGAGAGAGTGACCGCTGCACAAAGCCTTCTCCAGCTCGTCCCAAACACTCTCACTGGGGTTCAGATCTAGAGTACATTAGCTTCTGCTTCTCCTCAGATGTTTTCTTTGCTCGATGCTAATGATCTGACCCTTCTCAAACGCACTGACACTTTCTCCATGACTACGGGATACGTCTTTCCACATGGTCGATTCAGAAATGAGAAGCCGCTCACTGCATCAGTCGGGTTTGAATACCGCAGACCATCACCTGCAGCAGGAGGAGACGACCTGTTTGTTGAATCCAGGTGAACAGACGGGCTTCCAGATTAAGGTGAATATGAAAAGTTCTTCCAGTGGCAGCAGAAGCAGTATCCATGATAGTAGTAGTAGTGGTAATGATGGAGAGGAAAAGAACTTGGCTCATGATGTTATTTTGAACCCTAGCCCTACTTTCATTGTCTAGGAGTCAATGTCGACTAAAGAATGTTGTTTATCTTTGCAAACACTTTTGTGTTTTGTATTTTCAGTTACTTACTAATGGAACTCTAATCACAGCAGTGTTTTGAGTAATGCCTCACCCTGGTACTAAAAGGGTACTTCAAAACTCCACATGGCAACATCAATGGCCTTTTGTCAGGAAATGAAAATGTAAAAAGTGTCTTGAAGCTTTGGTTGGAGAAGATGACGTGACCTTGCGAGCCCCGATAGGCTTTAGGTAATGGGGCGCTCGCTGTAACCACCTCAGCACTGCGACACTGGTCATGATTATGATTAATCGTCTCTTTGTCCCCGCGGATAATTGCACCTGTTTGTATATTTGTGTTGATTTACTCATAGGATGTAGAAGTGGTTGTCCGTGGGCCGTTGTGAGAGAGGCCCGGCTGATGAATGGTGGTATCGGCTGGAGCCGGTGGTGTGAGACGGGGTTGTGAGTAAGGTCATTCCAAATGGAGTTTGTAGGACTGGGGGTGCTCCAGAGGCAGTGTCATCAGCATAGATCACACGGCCCTCCTCACACCAGGCGGCTCTGCTGCGTGGGCCAGGGAGGACGAAACACCAGGGGGCGCTGCACTCAGAGACCATCCATTTGAGCTAGTAGGACTTCTGCTTTTCTGATGTTTCTGAAAGAAAGTGCAGACCAAGCGGTGTTGGGAAGTAACTCAATTCATGTACTTATTAGGAATGCTAATTTTGAGTATTGTGCAATTTAGGGTTCATACTTTGGCTGCAGTGATTAATCGACTAACTGTGACAACTTATTACAACAATCATAGTTATGTTTTGTTCTCTGGACTTTACAGACTGCAACACACACGCCTAAAGACCTCTCATAATCAAGATGTTTTGAATTATTAAATGAAAATGTCCAAAAAGAAGTGAAAACTATCATAATTTTATGATACTTTATTTGAAAATATCCAGAAGCTTTAAGTCACCATATGTTTTACCTTTATTTGGTTGATAATGTATTTAAAAAGCTCAATATAACTTATATAATATACAATATAACAACAATCGTTTCCCTTGTCGCCAATGTAAAAAGTGAATCTCTGACTTGTCGACTACTAAAATAATCATTAGTTGCAGCATTACTTCAAACAGCATTATATTGGCAAGAAAAATGGACAACAGCTTATGTGGCGAGAGCATATGTGTTTTTGTTCCTAATTAGTAAGAAATGAACGTATAAAACGAACGGTGAAACAAACATGAAGCGGTTTTAATCGAGTGCCATTTTTTTTACACAGAATGCCACAAAAGTCAAGGCGTTTCAGTTTTCAGAACACAGCGCTGACTGTTCGGACCATGAACTGGACTACTGGGTGCATTTACAAAGTGTTCTTCTAAATGTAATCTATGTGAAGTCAAACGTGTTCAAGATTATGTTGGGCAGCGCAATCAGTCACATTTTAATTGAATCAAGATCTAATCATTTGCAGATCACAATTACGGGCTAGGTGCTTTTAATGGGCATGTCCACAGCCAGTCGGCCGTCAGGAAATGCAGTTTGAGGCACAATTCAGACTTTGGAGCATTAAACAGGATCAGAGGAGGTCAATGTTGTCTTGTTTGTGTTCATAGACGTTATAATAAAAACTCATCTTTATTTGCCGTTCATATTCAACCAAATTGCAAATCAAGATCGATCGATGTGATGATAAAATGATGTTGTTTGCATAACCACAGCCATAAGAACACAATATAAGAAGGACCTGCACTTGTAGCTCTGGAAAAAAAAAGAAAATCCTGATAAAACGGGAACAGGGGACAATTTAACAGTTTGCCTTTCCCTTTTTCACGCTGATATTTAGTATGTATTTAGCTTTATTTGACATGTGTGTTTCATGAGCTCGTGCCACATTTCAGCCGCGGCTCATTCTCAATATCCGTCCGTAGTTGAGCTTTTACATAAAAGGCAAATATCCTAAATTCAAAAGCAGGTCAAAGATGATTACACATCCGACCTTCGATTAAAACGTTCTGGTTTAAAAAGGATCCCGTTTGTTTCTCTCTTCAGTTCCACAAATCGAAAAAACATTGATATAATCACAGACAGTGGCTTCCATTTGGCTCTCATCAAACAAAGTGCCTTTTACAAGCATCAATTGAGTCTAATTCCTTCACTAATAGCTGCTTTTACAATACCCTGCTTGTTACACATTTTACACCTCTAATTTGTGTTATGCAAATGTTATTTCTAACTGAATGTTATGCCTTGTAAATGTAATATCACTTTGCCAACAGCTGCATTTAGAATGAGCAGATGATGACCCTCCTTTTCCCCCGCCCCCAGCGCACTTCCTCCCAATCACCCTGTTATTTGTTTACGACCCGAGCTCTTGCGTAACGCTCTTCTTGGCATTAGTCGGAGCATCTGTCTTCACGATGGCCTACTTCCACACAGACACCTTTACCTCTCTGGATGATGAATTAAAGCCAAAATATGTTCAACCAGCGATTAACTTTGAAGGAGGTAGGCCCGCTTACTGCAGCCGGAGTGCTTTTTAATGATTGTTTGGCAAGAGCTGGCTGCTTTATGTCTCTGTAGACTTTAAGAGCAGAGCGAGGATGTGAGTGGCTTCCAGAAAGTTCTAATCCATTCAGGAAGGAAGGCAAGTCTATTCTTGAAGTCACTTACACCTATGCTGAGATAGTCCGCTCATAAACATCACCAACACTCACAACGGGAAAAGAAATCATCTCATTTTAACAGATACAAAGCATGTATTTTAAGATCCACCTGAACTGTGTCCGGAAATGTCATGGATGAGGTTCAAGTATTCCACAAAAACAGAGTAAAAAGAGTAAAAAGAGTAAAAACAGAAGATCACTTCTTTTTCACACTCTTTACAAATGTTGCATATCTCCAAAGTAAAAATGGTGATATTATCAATGTTTAAATATGTTTCTCATTTTTCGTGTGCAATTAACAGCTCTATCATTTCCAACAAGGACATTGGCGATGGAAGATGTGACACGTATGATGTGGACTGGTACTACTGCCAACACTATATATATATATATATATATATATATATATATATATATATATATATATATATATATATATATATATATATACACATATATATATATATATATATATATATATATATATATATATATATATATATATATATATATATATATATATATATATATATATATATATATATATATATAGAGGACCAGTTTGTTTTTGAATGGTTTTAAATGATAGTTGCTTTACATTAGTATTACAGTTTTCTTCTGTTCATTATATTCTCTTGTATTATAAACACAAATACACAGAACACCACTGGCAAGTTTAAAATCCTTGATAAGTTGGGAGTTGAACTTTGGCCTTTACCTCTACCTATTTCAACCTTTTAGGTTTTACTAAATGAATGTTGAAGTGTAATATAGTTCAATTCATCCAAAATCAATTTCTTCAAAATGTCAAGATGCAACTTAACCAACCCTCTTCTGAAATAACTCGAGAACAATCTCTGGTGACATTTGGTGTGAGTGGGATCAGTGTCACCTGCAGAAACATGTGACGTGTTGGTCAGAGCGGGAGAGTATCATTGATGGCATGTTTGAGTGTCGGTGTCATTTTGACCTCATCTCTTTTATAAGACCACAGTTACAGCTCTGATTATAGTGGAAATGTCACCGCGTGCCACTCAGCCACCCTCAGGTCACAGCTTTACCCGAACACAATACACAGTACAGTACATGGCATCCAAGGTGGTGTGATGTGGATAAGGAGGAAAACAGGCAACCGCGTATCGAGGGAAAATATTCATTCTAATCTCATCAGATATTATCAGTCTGAAAATTGTACCTGCGATGGCACATTGTAAGACGTGTCGAAAGGATGCTGCATCAGATACTCGGCTGAAAAAGATAACTCCCTTCATGCTCTGACGGCAGTGACAGACAAGAGGTGATTTTATGGGGGGGAAATGCTGGATCGCATGTAAATCATCTCGCTCATATGAGGCTTTCTGTTTCCCCATCCTCCTGGAAAACAGCACAGATCATCCATATTTTCAGATATTTAAAATGACTGACCAATTGCTATTATCCCTTCGTTAAGTTACAGAAGACCATCCTATACTTCAACTCATCACCTGCCTGTAGACTAGAGTAACTCCTTTTCAGTCTTTTTGAAGTAGAAAAATATTCAGTTGCATCATCTGGACAGTTTTTGAAAAACAAGACGTTTGGACTCATCCAAGAGTCATCCTCAATCTGCAGATCGAGTCTGAGAACTCAGATATTTATCCTAGTCTGAGTAAGCCCTGCCCACTGGGAGGAGCCTCCTGAGAATAGCCTGTCCTGTTTATCTATTTTTTTTTACTGTTTTAAGTTTCCCCTTGAACTAATCTTCTTTGTTACCCTAGCAACCATGTAATTGGTCATAGAAATCCTATTGTTAGCTGCTTCAGAGCCTCATCACTGATGAGTACCTGATTAGCATCTGATTTACCAGGGCTGATGCCGCGCTAACAAAGATGTCCTCCTTTACTTCTCTTTCAAACCTTCTTTCTCTTCTCCTGCTCAGAACCTTCTCCTCACTGTCTTCAGTAGAGTGGTTTGTGGCTTTGAGATGAAGATGCACGGCGCTCTGGGGTCCTGAACTCTAGAGTCTTCTGTGCTGATGAAGCCTCTTGTGAAGTGGCTGTTTGGTCTCACTTTGTAACG
>BJKM01000503.1:0-125000 GCA_015082035.1 Chaenogobius annularis | reverse complement strand
TGCAGAGGGCGTGTCCGGTGCAGAGGGTCAAAGTCCGGTCTTCTTCAACTATTTTCACTTTTATGTGCTGTTTTTCATGACTCTCTAACAGCGAGAGACCACAGCATGTGACGTTTGCAACATGTGACCATAGAGATGTCACATGACTCATGTTTCAGAGGCGGAGTCACTAAGTAGAAACATATTTCTTTTGAAATATGTTTCAATCAGAAGAGGGAATATCGGGAGTGTGACATGAAACGTATTTGTTGAAAATGGACAAACCATTAACGGTGCACTGTAACTTTTCTGCTTGTCTCCATGGAGATGTTAATGCTTTCATTCAATTATATGTGTTTAATGATTAAAAACTACCTTGAAATAATGCATTCTTACTCTACAGGGTCACCACTCCACAGATGCGACCTGTAATTGATGGGGTCACCTGCTTGTACACAGGCTGTGGACTCTCACCAGAAAATGTATAGTGAACATTTCATTAAAGGTCTGAAACAAACAGAACCGTCAAAGACATGCAGTATGAATCTTAACCATAAAATGAAATATTCTTTCAAAACATTATTGAATTTGACAGATTTGAAGTCATTTTATTGTAAGTTGTCTGAACCCTGCAATAATAGAACGATCCCAAATGGAGTTAAATCTGTGTTTGTGCAGAACTTGTGGCATAAATATTCTCCTCGTTAGCTCAGGCCTCGTTCACTCGTGTGGGAGCGGCTGGTGGTCTCGCTCACACTTGTCCTGTGCCAGGAGCATGCTGGGCCACATTAAATATTAACTGCCTCGCTGTGGTACGTTTTCATTTATTAGACACAGTATTTTACTGGCCTCTGTTGAATGGGCAGTTTAAGTTAAAAGTTCACATTGTTCCTTCACATGGGGCTTAGCAACGACTTTGGCTTTTCTTTGTTCTTGACAACTTGCTTGTACTGTTACTTTTTGATTCTGTTGTACACTTGCTCGTTTCTGAACTTCGTGTTTTATCACTGACACATTTCAATAGAACATTTATAAAGTGTATGAGTGTATGAACATTATTATTTTTACTGTGTTTATATCGCATGTTTCCACCTTCAAGGCGCTCGAAGCGCTTTACTAGGCAATGTGGGTGCAGTGTCTTGGCTGTGGACACAATGACATTCCCTCTAGCTCCCCCTTGTGGCACCTGGTGTTTCAGCGGTCTTCCATCCAAGTACTGACCAGGCCCTGCTTAGCTTCAGAGAGCTGACTACAGCATTAGAGCATCTCAGTATCTCACGATGTTACTTCTAGACTTCAGTTTGAGTAATATTCGTATTTCTATATTCCTCTCCCGATACATTTCACTGTGATGCTCTTTGCTACTAAAGGTTTTCTTTTTTGGGAGAGAGTGTAACCGGGGACGATGCAATCAAACCGACAACACCGCATGTGCAATGCCTTGAACCACTGCACCACCTCGGACACCAGTCGCATTTTTCAACCTCAGTTTGGTTCAAATGTATTTCAAACGTCTCAGCGTGCAAAAGAAAAGAACGTGAGTACTTTTCCCATAATATGCTAAGATGTTTATGATCTCACTGCTAAAACAATTGATCTGTACTTTTCTGCTCACAGCACAAACCGGCTACACAACTGTTGCAAAAAGAGCCTGCTTTAAAAAAAGACTTTCCTCACGAGAAGCCTGCAGTTATTCCGCCAACTGTTGCTCTCTTCTAATTCTTTTGCATTTAATCGTAATAATTCCACAAACATGAAATACCCACTGGCCTTTCGCATAATCCCCTTTAATCCACATTCTGCGTGTGTTCTGCATCGATAAAAGATGCCAACCAGTGTTTGATGCATAATGTCCTCGCTCTTGGAGACAGCTCGCTTTCTGAATGGGAGCAGTGATTAGTGTTGACCTTTCCTTCTTAGTCATGGCAAGTCCACAGTCATTTGCACACGTTTCATTAGAGATTTAAATTCTTATTAGCAGGCTATTAGGAACCTTTGTAGTAATTTGTTTCAGCAAACAATTTTGGTGCAACATGAAACGAGTCAAGAATGATAATGTTTACGAGCCCAAATCTTCGTTGGTGTTGGTCAAAACGGGAGGATTTGGAAGTTTGTTGACACTTTCAGAGTTAATTGTCTTTAATATACATACGTCGATGATTTATTTTCTTCTTTACATTTAAACATCTTGTGGGTGGAAGTGGTTTGAGTAGTAGATTGTAGGATGAAGAAGTTTAGCCTCAAATTCAAAGAAGGAGAATTACTTCCTGAAGTAAGAGTACTGCCACTTCAAAATAATATTCCTCCAAGGAATGACTCACACACGAGTAATTGTAAGAATATCTGAATACAACTTTAAAAGGGTGTGTACCTTGGTACCTGGTATTTTATAAAGGTCCTGGTATTCCTGGGGCCGCTATGCCCCACACTGCAGAATTGAGGAACATCAGTACCGTGGAACATAGGTCCGTGCACATTTACAGAAGTCTCGCTTTTTCCCCGACTGACGCATGACAGTAAAACTCGTGTGGCTTATGGGCTGTATTTGTTTTGTTCACCCGGAGCCGCTTCAGTTGTGCGGCCACCTGTTGTTGTTGAATCCCACGGTTCCACCATCCTCAATAGTTGTGCATAAATGTATGGTTTTACAGCAGGACATAACTTCCAGCATATCCAGTCACGGTGCAGCGTCCCGTTTGGTAATCGACGCACAGAGCGGCAGACTGTGGATTTCCGGCCTTTATTCATCCAGGACTGTCCGCACTTATCACTTATTCCAGAAGGTTTGTTCATTAGGTATAGGATTTTCAAACGATCCACGAACGGCAGCGCATTCAGAGAACGTGAAGTTGAGTCTGGTGAGTTGGAGTCCGGTCCTTGAGGTTATTGGTTGAAGCGCCGCGCTGCGGACACGCTGTTTGTGACTGCAGGAGACAGGTGAGAGTCGTCACCTTACGCTCACCTTTACACACAGATCAGGAATCAGGAATCAGGATATATTTATTGCCAATTTTGTCAACTAACAGAATTCACAAACAGAGGAACGTGACTTGATGTATGGACCGATGGCGCACATGAGAGACATGCCATAAAGAGCATCAGCCACCGCGGGCGGCCTGTGCTGCGCCTGCCGGGGTACTTTGAATTCTTGAAAAATGAAAAAAGAGTTCAGCCAATAAGCACAACACTGATGATACAACAGGTGAATGCAGTACACAAGGTCAAACGTGAAATGGGGATATTTTCAGTGGATAGTGGAGCATTGGGCACAAACAACATAACAACAGAGATTAGGATGAGGAATGAGGGATGTGCAGACCCGGTGGGAGTGAAGGCCGAGTCTTGTTTTGTGTAAGTGTCTGTGTGTGCGCTTCAGTATGGCCTAGCCCGCCTGCTTGCTTGCGCAGCATCCGGGGCGAGATAAGGAACAGGGAGAGAGATAGAAGGCCACAGCGAAAAGAGAAATAGTATTTTCTTTATAGCATTTTTGTTTGCTCAACTGATTACGATCAATTAATCCAATCGGTGGGGTACACAGGTGGCAGAGCCACCGTTTGGTTAGAGCCACCGACGTGGTTAGAAAGCCACCGTGGTTAAGATCCACGCGTGGTTAGAGCCACGTGTGGTTTAGAAGCCGCTGTGGTTAGATCACCGTGGTTAGAAGCCACCGTGGTTAGAAGCCACCGTGGTTAGAAGCCACCGTGGTTTAGAAGCCACGTGGTTAGAAGCCAACCGTGGTTAGAAAGCCACCGTGGTTAGAAGCCACCGTTGGTTTAGAAGCCACCGTGGTTAGAAAGCCACCGTGGTTAGAAGCCACCGTGTTAGAACGCACCGTGGTGTTAGAAGCCACCGTGGTTAGAAGCCACCGTGGTTAGAAGCCGTGGTTAGAAGCCACCGTGGTTAGAAGCCGTGGTTAGAGCCACCGTGGTTAGAAGCCACCGTGGTTAGAAGCCACCGTGGTTAGAAGCCACCGTGGTTGATGAAGCCACCGTGGTTAGAGCTGCTTCGGTTAGAGCCTGCCCAAGAAGGAAATCATGGGTTTCGATTCCCGGGCGAACATCACATCACAATGGTGGTGGACTCTGGGTGGAGTCTGCATGTCTCCCCGTGTCACCTGTGGGTTCTCTCCGGGGTCCTCCGGCTTCCTCCCACCTTCCAAACACATGCATGTGTGAGGTAAATTGGCAACTGTAAATTGGCCCCTAGTGAATGAGTGTGAGAGTGAATGGTTGTGTGTCTATGTCTCTGTGTTAGCCCTGCGACGAGTTGGTCCAGGGTGTACCCCGGCCTAAGGCCCAAAGGCACTGGGATAGGCTCCAGTCAACACTGCGACCCCTACTAAGGGAACAAGCGGTAGAAAATGAATGAATTGAATAATCCAGTCGTTTTCTGGTCCTCTGTGTGCGATCAGCTTGATTCATTGAGTTACAGCCCGAACAGCGAAAAGTTTTCCCATTTCCTTGATTGAATCCCCCAAAAGTCTTTTGCATCTCCGTGGTCCGAAATAAGATGTTCCGGTTCAGATCAGTGAGTTGCACCGTGCTGTGCTCAAGTCTCTGTTCGAGTCCTTTCATTCTTTCACTCAAATCCAAAAACCCTTTGTTGTTGATGTCAGATAGTTGTTGGGTGAATTTTCCTGTCTTTCCAATTTTCCGATAGACCAGGGCGACTCCGAGCCCAATTAGGGGGAATCCTGCTATCATGAATCCAAATACGAATAGGTCCTCCACATCTTCTATGAGCAGGGGCTCATAGTTGTAGATGCCTACAGATCATAGTAGCTTAACCCCCTTTAAGCTGCTTATATTATTCTAACATTTTGAATTATTATGATATTTTATGCCTAATAAAATACTTTAGGACCACAGATCTTCCCCTTTGCGTCTGACTTGGTGTGAGTGGGTTTCAATGTTGCTTCCGCCTCGTAATGACACGCCCAGATCCGCTGCTGCCTCATCACGTACAGCGGGACTGAACAACACGTGTGGACAAACGCTGGATATTTTTTTACAACTCGCACGTTCACAGCACTGTTGGAGCCGTGCGTCAGAATCAGAATCAGAAGGTTTATTACCATTGTCAATTAACTGAATTCACAAACATAGGAACTTGTTTTGGCATTAAGGTGCAACATTAAACACTGAGCAATAATAAATACAACATATATGAAATCACAAGGGCATGCATTAAGAAACACTTCAAAATTACCATAGTATAAAATAAAAATAGGCATTACAATGTACACAAGAGTTACAGTTCAATTTACAGTTGTAGTGCAGAAAGTGACAGTGAGTGATGAAGAGTTGTAGTTAAAGTGGCAGGTGTTTAAGAAGTGTTCATGAGTCCAATGGCAGAGGGAGAGAAACTATTCTTGTGGCGGGAGGTTCTGGTCCGGATGGACCGTAGCCTCCTGCCTGAGGGGAGTGGTTCAAATAGTCCATGTCCAGGGTGAGAAGGGTCAGCTGTGATCCGACCTGCTCGTCCCAGAGCCCTGGAGACGTACAGGTCCTGCAGAGATGGAAGTCTGCAGCGCGATCACCTTCTCAGCAGAGGGCGCTGTAGTCTCTGTTTGTCCCTGGCTGTGGCTCCAGCAGAGGGGCGCTGTAGTCTCTGTTTGTCCCTGGCTGGCTTCCAGCAGAGGGCGCTGTAGTCTCTGTTTGTCCCTGCTGTAGCTCCAGCAGAAGGCGTTGTAGTCTCGTTGTCCCTTGGCTGTGGCTCCAGCAGAGGGCGCTGTAGTCTCTGTTTGTCCCTGGCTGTGTGCTCAGCAGAGGGCGCTGTAGTCTCTGTTTTGTCCCTGGCTGTAGCTCCAGCAGAGGGCGTTGTAGTCTCTGTTTGTCCCTGGCTGTGGCTCCAGCAGAGGGCGCTGTAGTCTCTGTTTGTCCCTGGCTGTGGTTCCAGCAGAGGCGCTGTAGTCTCTGTTTGTCCCTGGCTGTGGCTCCAGCGTACCACACGGTGATGGAGGAGGTGAGGATGGACTCAATGACGGCCGTGTAGAACTGCACCACTGATGCAGAACTGATGGTGGGTTCCCACTTGAGGTCCTGGGTGATGGTGGTGCCCGAGGAAGCGGGAAGGCGTCCACGGTGGTGATGGGGGAGTCTGTCATGATGAGGGGGGCTGGGGGGCTGTGACTTTCCTGAAGTCCATGATCATCTCCAGTGTCTTCTGGGCGTTGAACTCCAGGTTGTTACGCGCTGCACCAGGACACCAGCCGGTCCACCTCCCTCCTGTAGACAGACTCAACCACATCCGAGTTGAGCCCGATGAGGGTGGTGTCGTCCGCAAACTTAATCAGTTTTACGGAGTCGTGGCTGGAGGTGCACCCGCCGGGGGTGACATAGGGCTGACCCCCTGTAAAGGGGTTGGGAACAATTTAGTTTTTCAGTTTTCCCCAGCACAGACGCAGGAAAAAGCAGCTTTTAGGGTGAAAAAGATACCGCTGCATGCTGTCTAATCTAATCTAATTCAGAAATGTCTCTCCACATAGCAGGAAGTGCGCTGTTAGCATGCTAATGTTAGCGCTAGCATGCTCTGGCTTCTGGGCGCTGTGAAAAGTGATTAATGCTCGGAACGGTTTTTAAGACCTTAAAATTGCTCTTCGAGGCAACCGGTGTTGTAATTTCGGACGTTACAAAATAAATTGAATTGAATTGAAAATGTACAAAACTTTTAAATGTAAATCAGATGAAGGATAACACATTTAACAACATACAAATCTGAAAGGTCACGATTTGTTTACTCACTCAAAAAAAGCAACTGCAATATTTACTCTAAGCCGTTTGTCCCAGTTAAATACATTACTCAGTTAGAAGCTGTATTCGTGTTGTCCCAAACCCACATCCATCCAATAAGCTCCAAAAGCAACAAGAATAATGAGGAAAATGGTGGAAACATTTTATTTTGGACCAATACTGGGTAACCTGCCTCTCCATTAAATCCCACACCCCAATTTGAAAGCTTTATTTATGGAAATAAACATCCCTTTGCCCCAGTTTGGCAAATGAGAGAAGAAGAAAGAATTTGGCAGCTGCGGTTCCGTAGCAACACGCAGTAATGGCGCTCCCTCTCACTGTGACCCACAAATCCATCCCATAATACAATTCTGGCTCCTAACTTGTTTTAATAGTCTCATTTGCATCCACAAATGACTAAATACCGCCTCTAAAAATAGCTTTCCATCGGCGGTGTAAACTTAAATTGGATTTCTCCGTCCGTGTGCGCGAGCCGCTGATAAGTTTCTGCATTTTTGTAACTCAACTACCCAGCATGCCTTTCTTCTTGGTTTCTCGTGAAATAGCAGCTTGATGAAGTCCGGGCCGCGGGTCGACAAGACGCTAATTTGCGAGTTTTCCTTCCCTGATAGATTTCTTACAAGTTCGGATATTATAATGCCCTGACGTTTGCTGATATGGTCCAACACGGCCAAAATAAAGCTGCATTTCATTACTTTTTCACGTTTTCATCAGCGATAGGCCTAATCATGTGTGAATGTATAAGTAAATATGATATTATTTGGGGGGGACTTTAGGCAGCATGTAAAGTATAAAAATAAGACACATTTTTCCAATCCCAAAAGCTGCTGAAAGAGGAAACCCTGCCAAAAACCCTGCCTTTTCATGGAAGACAAAAAACTAAAGTTCACAGTTTCGATCTCTACAAACATGTTTTCAAATGGATGAGTTTAGCGGTTTACATTTCAGTTTTGTCTCACATTTGAATGCTCCTGGATGCACTTACAACGTGCTCCGTGACCTGAACCCAGACTTGAAAGTATGAGGCAAATAACAACACCTAAAGGATATTTCCCTGTAAATTGTGCCACCATTAAACATTCTAATCACTAAAGACAAACTGTAGCTGTTGCTTGGCGACCCGCTTGAACTGACTTGTAAAACTTGGTGTAAGCCTTAGATTGGATGTGAATGATGCAAAGTGAACACAACAGTGGCTTCGCTTCCCTCTGAGAGCTTTCGCTCGCTCTTATCTGTGTGTGAGCACGTTTTGTTCTGGCAAACACACCATGAATTATAGAAACAAACACTTTGCATGTTTAACTTTGTGAGGGCCAAATGGATTTCCAGCTGTTTCCAGGGAAGTCACCAAAGATCTCCAACAAACAAACCCATTATAAAGACGGCCGGACCAAACAAACAACAAACAATCTCGCCTGCCGCACAATTGCCTGTCTTTTACCAGAGCCGGGCAATTTATTTAGGGAACGTGGAAGATAAAGTGAGATCTCAGCGTTTGGCGTGACAAAGGAGGGCAGCCACAGCGAGATGCAGTTCATTACCAGCAGCAGATACCAGTTTGGAGATGCAAGACGAGGATCCACAGCGTTCAAATCAGACAAACTGCACAACCACCAAATCTGTGACAAAAGGCACATCCTGAAAGGGTCGTGGGTCACATGTAAGAGACCCTAAGTGAGCCAAAACAATAGAAACGGTTGTTAAACGGCTGTTTGGTTTAAGGAGCCTTCATGGAGAGAATCAATACAATCAATACAAGTCTTGAGTTTGGTTATTTAGTCATTTAAACATGTTTCATATTTCAGAAGAAGGAGGCAAGGGGCCAACCGGTACTGCTGGAACAGGCTCCCAAATCTATGACATACCTCTGTCCTGAGCAGATATCTGACTGAACCTCACGAAACCACGAGCTCATAAGACCACTCGCAGAATGAGGTATCAAAGTGCTGCTAAACTATGTATCCACGTGTGGGAAGAGCATGAGAAAGTCCCAAAGGACACGATGGACCGACTGTGACTGAAGACCTCCAGCGCCAACTGTAAACACCCACTTCTATTTATATATTGGAAATTCAAGATTGTATTGTCGTTGTCATGGGAAACAACATTGACTTTAGAGCATGGGTCTCAGACATGCGGCCCGCGGGCCAACTGCGGCCCCCGGTACGATAATTTGCGGCCCCCATCTTAATATGAAAGATTAATATAAGTGCGGCCCTCAAGATTTACACTTGTTGTGTGCGGCGCTAAATGAACCAATCACGGTGAGGGTATTATGCCTCGAGGGCGGGACATCGGCCGGGCTGCCTCGGTCAGAGGAGAAGCCGTTGTGTCTGTCGGTTTGAGCTATGCGCATGCGTCTGAGTGGAGCCCATCAGTTCTTTGTTGTTCTCTCGAGTCGCCAACGCGCCATCTGCGTTTGTAGAGTGAAGACGGCAGCAGCGAAACCACGTCTGTCTCCTCGAGGTAAGTTTCTGTGATTATTTCGGATTTCATTTTTATTTCTGGCGCGATATGATGCGAGAAAATATACCCTTCTGATGAAATCCCGACGGCTAGTTTTCTGTTTTGGACTCATAAACAACCCCGTCTCTTACGTGAGGACGGCTTTTCCCCGCTTCCGCTCGGCCAGTTTCACGGGACTTCGCGTGAACTGGACCCGAATGCAAATAGGTGGTTCTCGGTCAAAGTTCCGCAGGGTTCCGCTTGCCTCACGAGGGGTTTTGAAGCCCTTAACATACTATCGAGGCGATTGTAATTTATTTTAATGATTGAATCTGTATAGAATATTGGTTTATGTTACGCCGTGGTGAGGCCTTTACCGTTTGCACGTCTTTTCATATTTTGGTGCACACGCAGCATAAGTAATATAACTAAAGGCATGTCTGTAATGATGTGTTAACTGTATTCAAATGTGTTTAGGAAGAAAATCTCGTCACGTCCAAACCGTGACCATATTTGGACGAGGAAAGTGGAAGTGGATGCGTCCAGCTCTGAGTGTCTGGAGGGGAAGCTATTGAAGACTTTCTCTTCCCTAGCAGTGATATATTAATTACCCTTTGTATTATACCGTGATTCAATACACTTCATTTACAAACAGTCTCCATTCCTTCACATTGTCAAATGGCAATGTGGTTTTGTTGTGATTTAAAGGAGCTATCCATGATTTTTGCAGAGATGGGGTCACCTCAAAACTGGAAACTGTCATTGAAGGTTCAAATGTGGTCCATTTTTTTCTGATGCATTGATATTTCCCAGATTTTACTCCAGAGTCAATTTAAAATGATGTTTCAGAACTTGTGGAGAGGAAAACTGTCATAATACTGTGAAAAACAGGAACTTGCCGGTAAGATTATAATCAACTGAAAGGTTTTGAAAAAAATACTTTTGAAATGTCTATTATGACGTAGATAAAAAGGACAAAACACTTCATATTTTGCTATGCTTGATCAAATCAAGCATAGCTCCTTTTAACTGGGTGTCTGGTATTACTTGCGTAGCTGGGTGATGTATAAAAATAAATTGTTCTGCTTTCTGCCTAATATAATTTCCCAAAATGAATTTGCATAATTGCCATGTTTAGTTGCTGTCCTTATCCTTACTCCTTATTTATTATTTTATTCATTGTTTCATGTCTTTAATTCATTATTTTGTGTTAAAAATAAAGATATTTGATAACAGTGTAATGTTTTATCAGCGCTTTTCTTGTCTAAATCCTGACGCGGCCCAGCCTCACCCAGACTCTGCCCCCAGCGGCCCCAGGTAAAATGAGTCTGAGACCCCTGCTTTAGAGCATCAAACTGTGCATAGCTTCGGTGTATAGTGCAATACACAGTGCAATGTCCCACACAGTTTCATGTTGCTAAGCAAAGTCCAGTTCATGTTATTGTATTTGTGAATGTGGTTACGGTCAGCAGCTCACAGCAGGAGGATACTGCACTGTTAGCTCCCTCACAGCAGGAGGATACTGCACTGTTTAGCTCCCTCACAACAGGAGGATACTGCACTGTTCAGCTCCCTCACAGTAGGAGGATACTGCACTGTTCAGCAGCCTCACAGCAGGAGGATACGACCCTGTTCAGCTCCCTCACAGCAGGAGGATACTGCACTGTTCAGCAGCCTCACAACAGGAGGATACTGCCCTGTTCAGCAGCCTCACAACAGGAGGATACTGCCCTGTTCAGCAGCCACACAGCAGGAGGATACTGCCCTGTTCAGCTCCCTCACAGCGGGAGGATACTGCACTGTTCAGCAGCCTCACAGCAGGAGGATACTGCCCTGTTCAGCACCCTCACAACAGGAGGATACTGCACTGTTCAGCTCCCTCACAGCAGGAGGATACAGCACTGTTCAGCTCCCTCACAGCAGGAGGATACTGCACTGTTCAGCTCCCTCACAACAGGAGGATACTGCCCTGTTCAGCAGCCTCACAACAGGAGGATACTGCACTGTTCAGCTCCCTCACATCAGGAGGATACTGCCCTGTTCAGCAGCCTCACAGCAGGAGGATACTGCCCTGTTCAGCAGCCTCACAGCAGGAGGGTACGCCTCACAGATTCATATGTTTTCTCAGAAACACTCGTCTAATGACCTGGGAGCCACTCCAGACCGCTCCACACTCCGGCAAAGATAGACTTCCAGTGGATTCTTTCTGCAGACCCACTCGGCTCCTGGACCTGTGACCGCAGTGCTCCATGGTAACAAGGTGCATTGGTTTGAAGGACTTTCTAAGTCTGGCAGGACTCGTACCGCCCTCAGACCCGAGTCAGTGTACATCCGGCGTGAATGTGGGACATCAGATACCAATGAGCCCATGGCAACGCTCTGTGTTTACAGCATGTGTCATGTTCATTACCACGCACTGTCCACAACTCATAAACAGACATAATAATGTTCGGCCATCGCCGCCGCCACGCCGCCACGCCGCCACGCCGCCACGCCGCCACGCCGCCACGCGCAAGAGGAGGGGGCACTGACGCAGGACATGCATGTGTGAGTGTCGAAGAGCGTTAGTGAGTGTTTGGAAGCTTCACATTCGATCTTGTGGCCACTTTTGCGGCCGTGACTTGCACGGCCTTACGGAACTAATAGGCCTCTCGCCAGCTTGTGACGCTCAGGCCTAATTCAAGCCGCGCGCAGCCCCCCTTGCGACCGCGGGGTACGCGCCACCGTAACATTTAGGAACTGTGTTCTGCGTTTCCCGATAACAATATTCAGGAGATATTACATCAATCCAACAGAAATGTGTGAGAACATGTCTTTAAACATGTTAGTTGAGGTTTAATTATGAGAACCTTAGAATGTTCATTGCTGGTCACATGTTTTTCTCCTTCTTCCACTTCTCTTGGGGAGTAGTTCTGTTTCAGACACTGCTGATGCAGACCTGTAGATCCAGATGCTCTTCATCTGCCTGGAGGAACTGTCTCTAGATGAACCTCACTCTCTCCTCCTGAGCAGAAGTTAGATTCTGCTGATGTAAAGTTATAAAGGAGCAGAGTTTGCATTCAGTGTGGGCGTGGTGGGACTGGGCCAGAGCGTGGTCGGACCGGGCCAGAGTGTGGCTGGAATGGCCCAGAGCGTGGTCAGACTGGGCGTGGTCAAACTGATCCAATGGGCCTGTGGTTCAACAGAACAGCAGCCATTTTGTCCTCAGCAGCTCTGAGCTGAGGCTGATGTCTGACCGTTTGATAACAGACTTTTGACTCGTGCGTCACATCGAATCAGAGATAAGGTTCCTAAAAGTGATGTTGAAAATGTGTCCACGTGTAAGAAATGTCAAGAACATTATCAATCATTTAAGATGTATTTCCTTTCACAGAGGCAATAACAACAATCATACAAAAAACCTGGACTCGTGCCTCCTCACTGGGTTGGTCTGACGCAGGACCCCAGAGCGCTGTGCATCTTCATCTAGGAGCCACAAACCACTCGATTGAAGACAGTGAGGTGGAGATCCTGAACAGGAGAAGAGATGGTTTGAAAGAATTCAACCTTCTAATATAAAAATTTGCTGAAACACTGGAGACGCCCGAGGCATTCTGACGCTAATCAGGTACTCAGTGAGGAGGTTGTTAATGGTCCATCAGGGTGTTTCAATGGGCCATTATCAGGAGGTCCCGCCCTGTGGGCAGGGCTTTCACAGAGGAGGATATAAACAGGAGTTCTCAGACTTGTATCACAGATTGAGAATGACTCTTGGATGAGGGTTGAAACGTGTTGTTTTTTCTAAAACACAGTCCAGATGAAACAACTGAATCTTTTTCTACATGGAACACTCCTGGACGAATGAGGGATTACACCGACAATACATGATTTGTGTATTTCGAGCATCAAAAACATGAAGGAGTCCCACACTGGTCACTCTTAAAGCCAGATTATGTCACATTGACTTCCAGAAACACATATTTTCACCTCAAAAGTGGAATCATGTTCAGACTTTTGTCACTTTTTCAGTTTGACATTCAAAATCCATTTTCTCGTGTTGTCAGAGGGACATTGTGGGGTCAGAGTTCACATTGTGGGGTCAGAGTTCACATTGTGGGGTCAGAGTTCACATTTAATACAATAGTAAATACTGATTCAAAACATGATCTTCTAAAGCGTCCTCACTTTAGACCTGAACATGATTGGTTTTTCAGCCTTTTTCTTTTGATCCCAGCGTTTGGACTTGACTTTCTGAAATGTGTAAAATGATGTGTTTGTTTGTTCCCGAAAATTGAAAACAGTTGTTTTCTCTTGCGTGTGTCAGGATGATGTGTGTGTTTGACATGTTTGAAGTCACATTCCACAGGAGCTTTGGTGCTCCTGCTCCTGGAGCTCAGCAAATCCCATGTGTTCCTAAAATGACTTGAAGAGGAAGAGTGGGACTTTCTGCACGTTTGTCTAAATAAGACCAAAACTAAAAGAATCCCATCCGTTGTTCTGTCTGGGGCCAGTAAGACCTGCACAAAGCACAAGCACTTTCCATCCTTTCTATGGGAAATACAGCGTCTTTCATTGAAAGGTCAAACTCTTAAATGAACCTTTTTGTGCTTGGATCAAACTCTAATTGCCGTTGACTTGACTCCATCTCCTTCAAGTCCTTTCTCCTAAACAGGACTCACGTTTCATGTTTCACACACAGCTCCCAAAACTGTGTGTCCTCCTTGTGCAGAACACTGGGCACGTTCACAGCTCAGGAGGCTGAAGCTGAAGGAGAAAACACATTTGTCCAACACTGAGGATTCTTTAGTCCTTAAATGTTGTTCACGTGTTTTATGAGTGAAAAGATGTCATCATAAATAATCGTGTGTCAAACCCCAGAGTGTGATCAGAGCGATAGTGAGCTTCCTGTTTCCACCGAACTGATAAAAGTGGGCCTGTGCGCTTCAATGAGGGGTTAGGTTAGCAACTACAGAGATAAATAGAAGGATTCACATTAACCACACTTCAGGTCAGATGCTCCATCTGAGCTGTTAGCTCTGATGATGCGCGTGCAAACACACTTTTTATTAAATTAAAACGTTAGAAGTGGATAGGCGACTTAAAACAACTTGATCTATAAGAGGCGGTCTATAAGAAGGGGTCGTGTGTGTGCGGGTGGAGAGATGAAGACGGGACTCGTTTGGACCATATAAACAGTGGAAGTAGTTTGGCATAAGAAAGAAATGTCCCATTAATCATTCAATCCAATAAACTCAAGACTGGACTCTAGCACAAAACCTCAACTTCACGTTCTCTGAATGCGCTGCCGTTCGTGGATCGTTTGAAAATCCTATACCTATGAACAAACCTTCTGGAATAAGTGATAAGTGCGACAGTCTGGATGAATAAAGGCGGAAATCCACAGTCTGCGCTCGTGCGTCGATACCAACGGGACCTGCACCGTGACTGGATATGCTGAAGTTATGTCCTGCTGTAAAACCATACATTTATGCACAACTATTGAGGATGTGGAACCGTGGGATTCAACAACAACAGGCCGCACAACTGAAGCGGCTCCGGGTGAACAAATACAGCCCATAAGCCACACGAGTTTTACTGTCATGCGTCAGTCGGGGAAAAAGCGAGACTTCTGTAAATGTGCACAGACCCATGGTCCACGGTACCGAAACAGCGGTACTGTAGTTCCCCCGTCCGTAGAAAATGGGAAACATTGGGACCGGGGAACATAGGTACCGGGGATTATCGGTACGCGCCCGTATGTCACTGGAGCGTAATCTCTGATCGTTTGCTGTGCCGTGTCTTCCGCAAAAAAGTTCAGCTTTTACCAACTTTTCGACCCCTAATGCACACAGAGGAGAGTGGAGACGAGTGGTGACCTCTGACCTCTGGGTCATGGAGGAAACAGCTGCTGTGCGTCGAGACCTGGATGGTTGGCTCTGCTGGTTCTGGAGGAGAAAGAGGTGGTTTTCCACAGAGTCCTGTGTGGAAGATAAGACGTGACTGTGTGAAGAAGTCGACAGTGACAGAGTGTGTCATGAGCACAAACTCTTCCTCTTCTCGGGGTCTGGAGGTGGTGTGTTCAGGTAAAAGTCTGGTCTTAAATCCTCAGGTTGAATCTCTCAGATGTTCCTCACAGACTGCTCCTCTCTGTGGCTGGAGTCAGTCATTATGTAAGTATTATTGGCTCAATATAACAGAAGATGAACAGTTTGATGCTAAAGCTTAGCATTAGCTCTCTAAATATCCAAATATGAATAATGAAGAGGGTTTGGGCTGGGACCACCACAGTGTCAGGAGCACAGACTCGTCTCCCTCACGTGCCCTGTATCTGTCCCATCTGTCCCAGTGTCTGGTGAATCTCCATGTTTAACTTGAATCATGTTTTATCCCCGCTCCAGCTCAAGGAACTGCTCCTCTGGAGCCGCTGCCCAACTCACCAGCTCAGGTAAGGGGGCGGGGCTTCAGCTGCTCAGGTAAAGGGGCGGGGCTCACTCTGTCTCTTGTCTGTTCAGAGCTACTCAGGCTGGTGGAAGCAGGGGATCCGGGTGCTGCTGGGGTCAAAGTTCAGGGTCAAATCCTTATGTTAGAGTCACAGTCTCATGTTAGAGTCACAGCCTCATGTTAGAGTCACAGCCTCATGTTAGAGTCACAGCCTCATCCAGTCATGTTAGAGTCACAGCCTCATGTTAGAGTCACAGCCTCATGTTAGAGTCACAGCCTCATGTTAGAGTCACAGCCTCATGTTAGAGTCACAGCCTCATGTTAGAGTCACAGTTAGAGTCACAGCCTCATGTTAGAGCCACAGCCTCATGTTAGAGCCACAGCCTCATGTTAGAGTCACAGTCTCATGTTAGAGTCACAGCCTCATGTTAGAGTCTGGACTAAACTGGGTCCTTTTGTGTTGCAGCTTCAGACTCACACTTGATCTTCAGAGTCCTGGTTGTTTCTACTGTTGGTTGTCATAGTCGTCCTCTACTTTTTCTACTACTGCAAGGTACTGGAGTCTTTAGACCTGGTTTAGTCCTTGTTATCCCTGGGTCAGTCCTGGTTTAGTCCTGGTTTAGATCTAGTTTCGATCTGCTTTACACTGGGTTAGAGTCCTGGTTTAGACCTTGTTTCGCCTGGGTTGGAACTACTTCAGTTATTGTTTTTGGTTGGGGTTTATTCTTTCATTGTTCCTTCTGATTTTGAACCTGAATGTTTTTTGTGAACAGCACCTCCTGTTGTTTCAGGCCAGGGCCAGACGGGGCGCTAGAGAGACAACCGAAGTGGAGCTGGAGTTAGACCTGTTCAGAGCCTCCTGAGCTCCGGACTCGGACCTGTTCAGATCCTCTTGAGCTCTGGATGTATGTATATACATATACATATATACAAATATCCCATCTCACCCTCAGCGGGTGGTCTCTCTCTCTCTACCAGAGGCCTGGTGCTTGAGGGTTCTTCAGTATCTTTGCTGTTCCTGCATTTTTCTGTACTGAGATGTCTGATGTTTTTCCAGGGATCTGTTGAGTCCATGCCTGTGGCACAGTACAGCACGATGCCAGGAGTGTTTTTGGATATACAGCACTTTGCGCTGCTGTTGACTGTTTTTCTTATAGCAGGAGTAAGTATGCATGTCCCATGCCTTTGGCATGAGCTTTTCACTGGTTTTTGTGCCCAATCCCGGCTGAGGCTCGGGCTTAATAATATTCCAATGCTAAAACAATGTTTCTCATTCTTCAAATATACTTAGTGCGCACTAAAGTAGTGTGCACGGGACGTGCACGAGTGGAGGAGTGCGTTAATGAGTGTTTGGAAGCGGGCGAGCGCTTTGCACGGACTTAAAAACGGCCTCATGGAACTAAAAGGCCTCTCGCCAGCTCGTGGTGCTCGGGCCTAATAATGATGACTGAAAGTTGCACAAATAAGGCTAAACATCACTCTGTGTATGTTTTTTATGACGATCTAACTATGGCATAATAAAGGCCCTTTAACATCCCTCCACAGTTCCAGCCCACGCTCAGACCCCGCTCCCTGGGACGCTCCAGGAGGGGTCAGTCCATTCAGCTCCACAGAAACATCCATGTTGGTTTTTTATTATGTTTTATCTCCGCTCCGATTACAGTTAGCACGTCTTTGAAGCCGCGGCGGGCTGGACGCTCTTCAAATGGTTTCTTGTTGATCATTTCGGTCATGATGCGTCTCGAGATGATTACAGCCGTAATCCTCTGTTTGTAATCTGTCAGAGATGATGGAATTACACTTAATGAAAGAGGCAGGATAACCAGGAATGTTCCGCAGCGTTCCAAAATGGCGACGTTGTTGTGAGTTGTATTTTTTCAGGCGTAAAGTGGCGAGATGCAGACGTCCGTACACTTACACCCGCTTTCCTTTAGCCGGAATGGGAAATATAACTAGCTGTTTTGCCCATCTTAAACTTGAATTTCTGTAGATGAAAAGATGTTGAGTGCTTTTTGCATCTGAATTCATATTATAATTACATCTATAATTGGAATGCGTTAATGAAAGATAAAACGAGCCACAAAAGTCTCGTCAGGTTCCCCCTCTGGAGAATCAAACTGTTTTCTCTTCTGTGTTTGCCAATTAAAAAGCATTTGATCATAATGAAAAAGCAATTTCCAACGATTTGTACCTAATTTAATTGTGTGTAAGGCTCATTTACGTGGCTCTCCCCTCAAGGCTGTTGATAATGCACCAGCCGGAATGTTCTAGCTCAGAGTCGTGTCAAAAGATTAGGCGGGCTGTAAATTGTGCATATTGCTGCAAAAGTGTTGCAATAGTCAGTTTATGTCTGTAGGTCAGATTAAACTGCTCCAGAAATGTTACATACCGTATTTTGCGGGCTATAAGCCGCTACTTTTGTCAGATGTTTTGAGCCATGCGGCTTATTTAGAGGCTGCGGCTTTTCTGTGTTTTTTTTTCTTTCACCGCTAGGGGCGAACTAACCGGAATTGGAATCAAAACTACAGAAAAGTTAAGCAAAGAAGCAGATGTTGCTTTTTTATTCAGCTAGCAAATAGAACACGGACGACAAATTACCAACTATAAATTATTTTCAAATTCTTGCCGCATCATTATGGAACCCAAACGAAGAAGTTCGTACGAAGCAAGTTTTAAGCTGAAGGCCATCGATCTTGCTAGGAAACCGCGCGGCTGCACGCAAGCTTAACATCAATGAATGTACGGTGAGACGCTGGAGGGGACAGCGGGACGAGCTCATGCAATGCCAAAAGTCAAGGAAAGAGTTCTGCGGCCTATACAAAAGGTGCGGCCTATGTATTGTTTTATTATCGTTTTTTTAAAAATAGAGCAAATGCGGCTTATATAGGGGAGCGGCTAAAAGTCCGGAAAATACGGTATTTATAATAGGTGTTTCTTGTACTTTTGTTTCCTGGTTTTTATATTTGCCAGATATCGTGGGAAAGCTGCACCGCCGATGTCGATCAAGTGAAACATTTTTGCAATTATTTGGGTTTTAGAATGTCCTTGTTTTGATGGAATATTCTAATAATATTCCAACGTGAAAACAATGTTTCCCAGTTTTCAAATACACTTTAGTTTAGAATCGTGTTAGTTTAGCAGTCCATATATGTGAGTCCTGGTTTACAAACTCACCACAATCACAAGACACAATTTGCAACTCTAATTTTTGTTTATCATTCATTCATTCATTCATTTTCGACTGCTTGTTCCCATTAGGAGAACAATCCTATCCTATCGGGAGCCTATCCCAGTGCCTTTGGGCCTTAGGCGGGGTACCCTGGACGGTGGCCAGCTCGTCGCAGGGCTAACACAGAGACGCAGACAAACATTCACTCTCACACTCATTCACTAGGGCCAATTTACAGTGGCCAATTGACCTCACACATGCATGTGTTTGGACGGTGGGAGGAGGCCGGAGAACCCGGAGAGAACCCACGGTGACACGCAGGACATGCAGACTCCACCCAGAGAGATCATGTGATGTGATGTTCGCCCGGGAATCAAACCCATGATCTCCTTCTAACTGCTCTGCCACCGTGCACGCTGGTTTATTTAAATATTTGACATTTTCCTCCTTTTATACCATTCCCCCAAAACACGCAGAACAACACTTTGTCAAAAAATATTCTTGAAAGTTTGTTGATTTCTAACATTTTGAGCAATTTTCAATCTCTTTGTTGTTCCAATCTTTTCTGGTTCAGGCCTTTGTGTGAAAACAGTCGAGAGGTTTCTCTAATCTCCTCTGAACGGCTTATTGAACACGGCAAACAAAAACGCACAAAGCAAAGTCTTGATTACTTACCAGTAGAATTTCACATTGCATTTGAATGATTTACAAAGAAATACATTTTGGGTACGACCGGACAGTTCCATTTAAATGTAAATATGGACACGTGAATGCGCTGAGGAAATGCTAAAGACGAGCTGCGATGCCTGTGCGTGAGTCAAAGCCTGAAGACCCTTTTGCGACGGTGCATGACGCCCACTCCTCCCTGCTACTCACTGATAACATTTACATTACCGATGCCACTATAGAACGTCGACATGTTTCAACCTGCACTGTAGAAAAACTCCTCGTGATGACGGTACAATTTATCGCTGACACCTTTCCCCGCTTTGGCCTGAGATCCTTTCATTTCATTTTCTGACAATAAAACAACTGTTGCTCGCAGCGTCACAGTTTGATCAGGGGCTTTTTCTTCTTTCTTCTTACGAGCTCACAAGTCTTACAGTGATAAGTGTGATTAGTACACAAATATGTGCTGTTGCCTTCAAACTAATGAGTGATGTAAAGTTACACATTACGAGTGGACAGCACGCAGCGCTGTGAGTACAGATCCGCCGCTGATAATTTGCAGCATTTCCTTCCCCAGTCTCATCCCCGCAGGGCCGCTGCTAGACGAAATGCTCAGTGGTGCCCCCAGGCCCCCAACCTACTTTGAATGTGTAAAAATTCTGTAGGGGTTTGATCCTTAAAGTGTCTATTACTGAAGTCATTTTCTAAAATCAATTACATTTTGTAAATATTGCATAGATCACAATCCTAAGTGGAATCTGGGGACCCTCAACCAAGACGTTTTCAACAAAAATCATGTATTTTCTGTATTTTGTTGCATTTTAGATTAGCAACTCATTACTCACTTTATTAGGAGCCCCCCCCCCCGTCCCTAAATGCCCTTGCTCTTCCCGTGCTCCGCCCTTGCTCCGCCCCTGCTCCAGCGTCACCTGAAGCCCTTCTCCTGCTCTTCTGCAGAACAGATCGAGGCACTAGAAAACACTACAGGCTAAAAACTATTGACGCTTCTGTTGCATTAACAAAAACATGATTTAAAGATTTGTAAGAAGTTGACTGCCCCACGGTGATGGCCCCATGGTGACCCCACGGTGACGTCCCCACGGTGACGTTCCCACGGTGGCGTACCCACGTGGCGTACCACGGTGGCGTACCCACGGTGGCGTACCCACGGTGGCGGCCCCACGCTGCTTGTGCGTCTGCTTGTGCGTCTGCTTGTGCTTCTGCTTGTGCGTCTGCTTGTGCGTCTGCTTGTGTGTCTACATATGCGTCTGCGTCTGCTTGTGCGTGTCTCTTGTGCGTCTGCTTGTGCGTCTGCTTGTGCGTCTGCTTGTGCGTCTGCTTGTGGCGTCTGCTTTGTGCGTCTGCTTGTGCGTCTGCTTGTGCGTCTGCTTGTGCGTCTGCTTGTGCGTCTGCTTGTGCGTCTGCTTGTGCGTCTGCTTGTGCGGTGCTGCTTGTTGCGTGCGTCTGCGTCGTCTGCTTGTGTGGTCTGCTGTGCGCGCTGCTTGTGCGTCTGCTTGTGCGTCTGCTGTGCGTCTGCGTCTGCTTGTGCGTCTGCTTGTGCGTCTGCGTCTGCTTGTGCGTCTACGTCTGCTTGTGCGTCTGCGTCTGCTTGTGCGTCTGCTTGTGCAGCCTGTGCACATCTCAAACTTGGAGAGAGAGAGAGGCGACACTCGAGCCCTAGTTAGTTTTGAACTGATGAAGAACTAAAGACAGAGTAGGCCTCCTGAAGGCTTCCTGTGCACTGCTGCACAAATAGCCTACTGTGTCATTCAGTCCAAACAGCCTGGTCAGGTTGGGGACCCTCGGAGCACTGCATTCCCATTTCCCCAAAAGAAAAAACATGAATCGATCAATAAAACCAGAAATCAGAAAATACTCCATAGCACAAGTTCTCAATGTTTAGCCTGTACCCATCCCTTTTCTTCTTAAAACTTGCTGCTGAATGTCTAAAAAAGTCCCAAAATTAAACAATGTTTCATCTAAAGTAAAGCTGAAAAGGTGGTCCCTGCTTGAATGAATGGTTGTGCGCAGTGGGTTGTGTGTAAACCTGTGGAGTGTTTCATTTGTCAGGGCAGATGGTATCTCATTTAGACTGTCCCAGGTCGAGGCGGGACAATCACTGGCCTTTGTCTCAAATGTCCTCCTGATTGGACGACTGGCCGCAGAGCACCGTTCACCCAACTCTGGGACTCAGGTGAGGTCAGACAGGGCTGTCCAGGATGACACCTCCGAGGCTGTTGAACTGGTAATTCCATTATTCATCCAATTCAAAGTTTGAAGTTCTAAGTAAGATCATGTACGCAGTTAAACATGGTGGAACACGTGTAAATAACATGCTAAGGAAACGAGTGAGTGGTGAAAGTCTTAAAACCGTTGTCCAGTTGACAGAGGTCAAACCTGTGTCATGGTGGGTGACACTTGTAGTCCAACATGCCCATGTTTATATTTGACCATTGAAGTTAGATTTGCCTGAGAGTAATGCAAAGGTCGTCTGAGTTCTTGTACTTCTGTTGAACAAAGGAGTGAGCTCATCAATCTCCCTTTGTCTCATTGCGTCTGACTCTTTTCTTTCGGGTTCAGTCTCAGTCGATGCAAAGACAGGTGACTTGTTTTTGAGTAATGATCCGCCTCACCACAGTCTGAAAACAACACCTCCACGCTGAACTTCTACCTGTATTTCCACATCTGCCTGTCTGATCTTCGTTCTCTCAGTGGTTATTAGCTGTGCACACTTCAGCTGTTAGTGGCAAATGTCAGTGATAAGATAAATACTGCCACAACAACAACAACAACAACAACAACAACAACAACAACAACAACACTAATTCAATCAGAGCAACAGCCTTTGTTTGAAACAAGGTCTCATCTAATGGTATGTGAATAGAGTTGAAGAAAAGAGCATTCAGTCCTTGATAAATCATTCAATAAATGAGAAATGAACAACGATCCATGTTTTTCAGAGTAATGGCTCAGCAAAGATTTTCAAACTGTTGGATTATTGTGTTTTTGATGTTATTTATTGCAGTATTTTCTGTGGCAATATTTCAAAATTCAAAATGTGTTATTGTGACAGGCGCACCAACCTGCTTCATCAGGTCAGTAAAAGCCTGACTTAAACTGCTCTCAGTTTCTGACTAAACAGAGACAATGAGCTTTTAAAATCGATCTCAATAAACGTGTGTTGTTTACTTGAACAGATGCGGCAGAATAGGCCTCGGACCATTAACGTTTAAAGCTCACAGTCCGCACGCATCAGGAGCAGTGCGGCGGGGGACCTACAGGGGGGGCTTTGGACATTTCCCATAAGGCGCTTTCTCAGTTTGGCATCCCCAAGGTGAACATCCTATTAACCCTCTCAATGTTTGTGCACAGACAGATTGGTCCATTTGAGTGCCAATGGAGCAGAAGGAGAACCATCGCGGCCTCATCCTGCCGAGAGACCCCATTTTTCAGGCCCAAGCAGAGCAGACCATTGTCAGTCTGGCAGAAACAAAAAACAACATCTCACCAACATCTTTGTGACGTTGCCATCAAACAAACACAGCTCATTCGGCGCCAAACACGTTGGCAGCTTTTCCAAGTGATTTTCATTTAACGCGTGAGGGATCCTGTCGTGGGATTAGGCTTTGACGTTCATTTACTGAATCTTTAAAAGTCGATGGATGCGTTTTTCGAAGCCAGTATGTAAAGTATTCTTTACACACCGGTGTAGCCTGGCAGCCAGACTGGACCTCTCTGCACATCCTCCCACGTCTCAAGACAAGAAACACAGAACAAATCCCACCCTGGACAAACATCCACGCAGAGCGGTCACTGGCGACAGCGGCCAGATCCACTGACCCACAGGTCGGTGGTCGCAGCGGTCAGATCCACTGACCCATGGGTCGGTGGTCGCAGCTGCCTCAGGTGAATCCTGCTGCTGTGTCCTCAGGCAAGACACTTAACCCGCCTCGCCCCAGCATCTGTTACACTGGTGAGTGAATGTGTGAGTGAATGTGTGTGTAAATGGGTGTGTGAATGGGTGAGTGAATGTGTGAGTGAATGTGTGAGTGAATGTGTGTGTGTGTTGTGTATGTGTGAGTGAATGTGTGAGTGAATGTGTGTGCAAATGGGTGTGTGAATGTGTGTGCAAATGGGGGAGTGAATGTGTGTATGAATGTGTGAGTGAATGTGTGAGTGAATGTGTGAGTGAATGGGTGTGTGAATGTGTGAGTGAATGTGTGTGTGAATGTGTGTAAATGGGTGTGTGAATGGGTGTGTGAATGGGTGAGTGAATGTGTGTGTGAATGTGTGAGTGAATGTGTGAGTGAATGGGTTTGAATGGGTGAGTGAATGTGTGTGTGAATGTGTGAGTGAATGGGTGTGTGAATGGGTGTGTGAATGGGTGAGTGAATGTGTGTGTGAACGGGTGAGTGAATGTGTGTATGAATGGGTGAGTGAATGTGTGTATGAATGGGTTAGTGAATGGGTGTGTGAATGGGTGAGTGAATGTGTGTATGAATGGGTGAGTGAATGTGTGTATGAATGGGTTAGTGAATGTGTGTGTGAATGGGTGAGTGAATGTGTGTATGAATGGGTGAGTGAATGTGTGTATGAATGGGTTAGTGGTTCCGCTTTGAGTGCCTTGAAGGTAGAAAAGCGCTTTACAAATGTGATCATTTATATTTGATTAACCTTTATTTCAGCAGGGAAGAAGCCCACTGAGATGAAAGCTCTTCATGAGGGTGACCTGGGGCAAAGGGAAAGACACGACAGCACACAAAAAGTGCATGAAAACCCCCAGTTGAACCCAACTCTCCCAAACTCAAGTCTTCTTCTACCTTCTCGTTCCCATTTATGTTTAATATGTTTAGTAGAATGTCCAGCTTGTTAATGCATTTATGTAGGTTCTGACTGAAGCCTTATAATAACGCCTGTAAAAGTCCTGTTTCTCCAAGACAAGGAATCTTTCAAAATGCTAAAGCTTTTTATTTGATTTTCTTTTACAATCTGGTGAAAACCTTTAAACCTTCTGTAATCCAGACCAGAAGATCCAAACTTCTCTCACATAAACAGCCTTTGGCGCTTCATACACGGACTCTGCAGCGGTCTGTGATGTTCCTCGTTCTGGTTTTCTTGAAAGCTTTCATGTTTGTTTGACACGGACAGACCTCGCCTTTCTCTGATTGGTTAATCCACCTCTCAATCACACCCACCGGGTTCCAGCGTGCATGTTTGACAGCACAGAAAAGGCGTGTAGTTATGACTGGCAAGAGTATCAATCTCATGTTTATGCATGAACTCAACTCAATACTATAACTATACTTTCCTTCTTCACACTGTAAATCCATCTGCACTTTTGCCCCCTCAGCGAGCGAAAGGCAAACTGTCCACACTTCAGCTGTGGTCCTGTTCAGACGTTTGGAGTTCATGTTGTTGCAATAAGCACTGCACTGAGCCATTCTGGTCCATACACGTTCCACTCCCACGCAGTAAAACTAAATATACGTGTTGAATAAAAGAGGGCAGGAGTGGATCTGCGTGATGTTTTATCTTACAATACCGCTGTGAAGTGCAAGAGGCATGGCACATTATGTACGGCGTTTGATCCTTAAAGTTCAGCTGTCATGAGGATTTAATGCGTCATCAAGCCGGGAAAACAAGCCGCTAACATCGTCGAATCATTGTCGGTGGAGAAGGCGTCTGGCATATGTTCTCTTTACGTTTTTTTGGAGAAGCAGGGTGAGGTGCTGGTAATGAGAGAGGTAGCTTCTAGTCTCCTACCTCCTTGTTCCTTAGCTGTCTGTCAGGATCCTCGTTATCGCCGGTTTTGTCTGGCGCGCGCCCTTGTTAAGCTTAAGTCCTGTCTATTGTCTTATTACAGGCGGGAAGAAAGGACTGGTGCTGTATTAAAGCAACGGACAGCGTCTATTCATAGTATCAAATTCCATCGCTCGCTCGGGCCGCTGGGGATTAGAATCAGCAGCAGTCTGCGGTTACACCGAGGGGATGTGAAGGAGAGCTTGATAAAAGTGGCAGCGTCTCGCAATGTAATCGTGATGGGTCTTCCAGTCCAGGGATTATCTGCAAATCTACCGCAGGGGATTCAAGATCATGAGGTCAATTTGACGTTGATACGGTTACATATATATTTGGTTCCATAACATTTTGACAGTTTTGTTTATCAAAGTGTCGGATGCAAGTCGTGACGGGCAGACAACTGGGGCAGAGCATTTATTACTTCTCAGAGAAATCCGTCAGGTGTTCCAGCCTGCAGTGGTGAGTAGCTATCAAAAGTGGGCCACGAAACGAACAGTGGTGGGCCGGCGACATGCAATGTGTTGAATAAAGAGCAGCAAAAGCTATTGCTTTTGAAAGAAATGTGCCAGAATAGATTCTAACCACAGGGAAACACTGGTGGCTGGGGAAACTTAAGCAGCCAGGTGGCCCACCATTACCATGTGTCCTGGGTGTTCTGTCCTAGAGTTCATACATATTGGACTGATATTAACAAAGCACTGCATATTTTCATACTGCATGGCCTCAGAACTATGTATTTGGGCCTCAAAACTCCTGTCATGGACACAATAAATGGATACCTCTGGAGCATACTTCCGGCAGCACTCAAACCGCACCAGCAACCAAGAACCGGACCATCATGACGTTAGGATGGACTCCCTCTCTCCCTTTGGTGTTTCAGTGGCGCATTAGGCGCATGGAGCTACCACACAAGAGTACCATTACTTCAACAGAATATTACTGAAGTTACAAAATGGTATTGGGCTAAGTGAAGGACAGAACATACCTTAATATTTGAATAATTATCAGAAGGAGAAGTGCGAGAAACACTTCAAATAATGTAAATATAATGTAAATTAGCAACACAAACCTTTCGTCACTTTGAACTGACGTGGAAAACCTCTACTCAAGTAAAAGTACTGTCAAATATATCAGTTAGAGTATTATCTCTGGAAGTAAATGCCCTGAGACACCCCAAATAACATTTTAAAGTTGCTTTTCCACTCAACTGTCCTCATTCTGCAAGTAGAAAACTTATTTAAATATATAACATTTTTCAAAGGCGCCTTGATGTGGAAAGCGCTGTAATTAAACAAAAGCACTAAGCGGGCGCACCGAGAGCCGTACCTCCGTATCTCCTCTGCGCTCGCTCTTCCCCTGGGTTATCACAAACAAGCCAGTCGCCAGCGCACAGCTCACTCCTGCACACACACACACACACACACACACACCGGGCACGCAGGTGTGTGGGCTCCCAGCAGAATAAGCACATCTCCAAATGTTCCCCTCCCGTCAATTCACCCGAGTCTGGCATCGGAAGGAGAAGAGAACGGCAGCCATCCGCACGCAGCCCTATAGCGCTTCCAGTCCAATTAAGAAAGGCATTAATTACTCAGCACCATATCATTTACCCTGTCAAACTCCCAGTCCTGTCTTGTCACAAACAATTATGGCTGCAAAGCGGGAGGATAATTACATTTAAAGCAGGGGCGACTCGCTTGTTGTTAAGACGTTCCTTCAGCCTCGACGAAGGCGGTTTAAAGGTTATGGATGGTCGTGGTCTCCCACGGTTAAAGGCCGAGCCGATTGATGTTCAGTCAGAAGAAGCTCCATGTTACCTTCTCTCCAGAGGTCACTTACTGATCGGCACAGGATATATGTGAAACTTTTCTGGAAAAAATGCTTTTATGCTTTATCTCCGGACGATCCACAGTAGAACACGTGTGTACGTGTACATCATATGTACGTGTACACGTGTGCACGCGGGCACATGTGCATGCGTAGATAAGTGCACGAGTACATATGTATGTGTGTCCTTATGTATGTGTGTACATATGTAACATACGTAAGTACACACATACATTCCTATACCTCCATTTTTACAATCGTACACATATTTACAGATAAGTCTACTTCTAAATCCATCAGTAGAATTCCTCCTCAGAACAAATGTTCATCAGGCGAGTATTCTTCATTTGATTTTGAGTATTCTTCATTTGTATAACAATACTTAAAACACAAAAATGTGAAAAAAGAGAATAGTCAGAGTCCCTATTTTGTACAATTAGTTTAAAATATATTTTCATAGAGAATAATCAAAGTAATAGTTGTTTTGTGCTCAGATTTTCCAGTAAAACTTAAAGAACTGATGGTACTCATGAGTGAAACTTTCTGCTGTACTTCATGTCAGTGTCAATGCCACTCTTCAAGACCCCCGAGCTGACCCCCGATCTGTAACAAAGGTGAAAAGTTATCATTTATATTGATTTTTTAAAAAAGGGTTTTTCCACAAAGTTGGATATGGGATATATTTCAATGCCGTAAAATTGAAATAACTTGAATTTATTTTTACTTCCATTTGTCGTTCTTTAGACCATCAACTTTGTTCTTCCACTATTTATTTTTGTTTGAGATTTTCCCCCAGAGCTGCAAATGACTGATTGACAACCCTAATCATTAAATGAGTTGAGAAAATGCTCATTTTGCACAGGTGTTTTTACAGCAAAACCACGCCCGCACAGTTTAGGGAATGTCACCCTAATCTGAGTCCGGAGGGGTTCATAGGAAAATGAGCAGCTTCAACTGCCAATGGAGAGGTCGAATCAGAGGGTGGGCTAAACAAACCCTCCCCAAGGTCTAATACAGGACTTGTCCTCATGATGGGCCCGTGCCAGTGTGTGCTCTGACCCGCGGTTCACCGGCCTCTGCAGACCATCAAACTGTAAACAAACCAAGTTCCAAAAGGAAAATATGGTTCTTTTGTCAGTGTGTTTAAAAATCCCTGCCAAGCCGTCACTCAGGCATGGAAACCACGGAGTCGGAGCTCATTAGCAGAGAGAACCGGACCCGCAGAAGTGGAGCCGGTTGTCCCCAGGGTGTGGTTGTACCACGCCGGTCCACTGGTTGTTTAACAGCTCCACGTTTCTCTGTCTGTGTCATCAGGTTTCGGAGCCCCATCTGCCGCAGCAACGCCAGGGTTAGGGTTAGAAGAAGTCAGAAGAAGAACATGGCCCACGCTTTCGCCAAACGGCCCCTTTGACTCCAGAAATCCATCCTCCACACCTCACACCAAGCAACACGCTAGCAACCATCTATAATTAGAACCAAATCTGCTCAGCCTGACTGACATGCTTTGAGTCGCATGTTCTGTGACTGCGATATGGAAACATGAGCGCTCCTGGAAAAGACTTGATCGAAAACAAGTCTCTAAGTTTACATGCGACTGAAGACGAGAGCGCGACGCAGAGATAAAGGCTGAGGAAAGGAGCAGCAAAACACACAAGGCAAGAAGCCAACGACACATACATATTTACACACACACACACACACACACACACACACACATCACACACACACACACACACACACACACATCACTTCACATCACACACACACACACACACACACACACACACATCACACACACATACACACACATCACACACATCACAACACATCACACACACACACACACACACACACACACACACACACACATTACACACATCATACACACACATCACACACATCACACACAATCACACACACACACACACACACACACAATCACACACACACACACATACACACACACACACACACACACATCACATACACACACATCATATACACACAATCATCACACATCACACACATCACACACACACACACACACATCACACACATCACACACAACACACACACACACACACACCACACATACACATCACACACATCACACACACACATCACACACATACACACGACACACACACACACACACAGCATCACACATCACACACATCACACACACACACACACACACACACACATCACACACATCACACACACATCACATCACACACACATCACATCACATCACACACATCACACACACACACACACACACACACATCACACACATCACACACATCACACACACACACATCACACACATCACACACACACACACATCACACACATCACACACACACACGACACACACACACACACACATCACACACATCACACACATCACACACATCACACACATCACACACCATCACACATCATCACACACACAACACACATACACACACACACAATCACACACATCACACACATCACACACACACACACATCACACACACACACATCACAACACACACACACACACACACACATCACACACATCACACACACACACACATCCACACCACATCACACACATCACACACATCAACACACCACACACACACACCACACACATCACACACAACACACATCACACACACAATCACACAACACAACATCACACACATCACACAACCACACACATCACACACACACACATCACACACACACACATCACACACATCACACACACATCACACACACACACATACACACACCACACATCACACACATCACACACATACACACAACACACACCATCACACACATCACACACAACACACCATCACACACACAACACACACACACAACACACACACACACATCACACACATCACACACATCACACACACACATCACACACATCACACACTACACCCAAACGCACTCACACACATCACACACATCACACACACACGACCACACACAACACCACACACAACACACACACATCACACTCACACACACACACACACATCACACATCACACACATCACACACACACTCACACACATCACACACATCACACACTTAACAATATACGCAAGAAACAAGTTTAGAAAAATAGCACGACAAAAGACATGAAGTTAAAACGAAGGCACACAAACTAACTACAAAACAAACGTCCTGATTGGTCCAAAGTCGGTCACATATGTCTAAGTTCAGGGTCATGTGATCTTCTCCATTTTCCGTCCGTCCAGTCCTCGGTCGTCAGTGCAGTTTGAGTCATCCATTTGTTTGCAATGGCCTTCTTTCCTGCAGCCAGATGTGTGCTCCAAAGGTATCCATTTACTGTGTCCGTGGTAGGAGTTTGGAGGCCCAAATACATAGTTCTGAAATCAGGCGGTCTGGTGACGTCTTAGGGTTAGGGTTAGTCTGAAGCTCTTTATTGATCTCAGTGGTAATGGTTTGCCTCCTGGTGCCACAGTTTCTCCAGTAGTCGGACTCTCCACTTTGACATGGAGTTATGTAAAAACATGACACATTTTCCCAGCAGAATTCCTTCCAAACATGTGATTTTGTAGTTCTCCAATGGGATGTACACACATTTTCCCACTCTTTGTCTGTCAAATTAAGAACCCTCTCTTTTTCATTTATTTTTAATGTATTTAGTAAAGTGGCTGCCCAAATTGTTAATACATTTATATAATTTTGATATTAATCCCTTTGAAAGTTCTGCTTCGCAAGCTTTATTAAATATTTCAGTCAAAGGGCTGTGATGGTCATTACTTTGTTTAATGACTTGGTTATAATTACTCCTCATTTGTAAACACCCACAAAAGCCCGGCTTCTCCATGTCAAAGGATTCTTTCAACTCATCAAAGCTAATTATTATCTTCCAAATAAAAAAAGTACGTGTCTGAAATTGAGCCTCTCAAACAGTACAATGAGATCCTCCATATTAATCAAATACTCGAAATGTGTAATCTTTTCAGTATTATGTTAAAATGTTAAAGGACATATATTATGAAAATGTTCCTTTTTTGAGCTTTTAACCATGTTATAACATCGTTCCCTCATTAAAAACATACCTGGGGTCGTGTTTAGCTTCATTCACAACATCTGAGAGTCGAGATCTACCGCACACTTGTTCTGAGCATTTGTGCTGTCAAATCCCAATCGTTAGAACTGCGTGCCGGCATTAGCATGTCGGGGGCAAGCTAGGTTTGTTTAGCTCTCATTTGTCATTCCCTCTGCTGCCAGTAGATGGCGCCCAAAGTCAATTTTCTGGCGTTACAAATGCCACAGTGAAAACGTAATTTTGTTTTTGTTCACTGTACGTTTTTGGTTGTCAAACATGAGATGCCAAAGTAAAAGTCCCAAAGAGCACGTTTAAAGGCCAATAACATTATAATACATAATGCTGTTTGTGTCCTTTGAATAAGAATGGAGCGTTCCAGGTCAGGCTGAACCTTCACAGAACATACACTCAGCCTTGGGGCTCGGCGCTTGTGTTCTATGTCTTATTACTGCAGCAGAGTGAGCGACATGAGCGGTTGTTGGAGGGCGCTGAAGGTGTTTCTGCTGTTTGTCCGCGGTGCCATTTCCCTCAAGACATTTTGGAATAGACTTGGCCTTCTCCTGAAGCCTGGTGCGAAGCCTGGGAGGGACAAAAGTGTGTGAAAGTGCAATCAAAACGTCCAGAGCCAGGCTGAGGTTGACTACCTGGATGCAGCTCAACATGCTGCGGCTGCTCCTCGTTTTACCGGGGCGTTCCCAGGGCATTGGTGGATCTGTTTCCTGAAGGTATGGCCATATGTGCGGTCCACGCGTGGGTGTGTTCTCTCTTTACACAGCACACTCTGTATTGTCGTGTTCACGCTCGAGTCGGATGCCTGCTGTTCTAAGTTTAGTGAGAGATAAGTTGTCCAAACATCATGTCGCAGGATGCAGATTTGAGTTGTTCCTCAGACATTTACAAAAATCAAAAAACACATAACAAATACACAAACAGGGTTTTTTGTTCACACGGAACATATATCGGTTCCAGTATTGGTTCCAGTATCGGTATCGGTTAATATAAGGGGAAAAACGGAGGATATTTTTGCGATGTTTGTTTGATGTTTTTATTTTTGTTTCTTGCTGATTAATGAGTCAAAGTGGGAATAGAAGGGCTCAAAAGCTGTGGTCGTGCACCGGATAAATGCATTCTGCTATTATTTATTCATGTATTAATGAAAAGTTTAATTGTGAACTTTACTTGAATTTAAAAAGTAGTCCACCTGAGAACTAAAAAGAATAGAACAATTCGATTCAATCTATTTTTGGAAATCACCAAGAATCACAACAGCAGTTTCCCGAAGGCGAAAAAAAGCCTCACAGCGCCCCTGTCCTTAGCCCCTCCTTCTGCAGGAAAAACTACAGATCCATTTGGGAAAAAGTAGAAACCTGGAGGAGAACCACAGTGAAGGAGAGATCCTCCTCCCACAGACGGACAGAACCATCAGGAGGAGAGGGGGAGGTTCATCTAGAGAGCGTTCCTCCAGGCAGTTGAGGAGCCGTTCAGCTGGAGTAGAGCGCGTTCCTCCAGGCAGTTGAGGAGCCGTTCAGCTGGAGTAGAGAGAGAGCGTTCTCCAGGGCAGTTGAGGAGCCGTTCAGCTGGAGTAGAGAGCGTTCCTCCAGGCAGTTGAGGCGTTTCAGCTGGAGTAGAGAGCGTTCCTCCAGGCAGTTGAGGAGCCGTTCAGCTGGAGTAGAGAGCGTTCCTCCAGGCAGTTGAGGAGCCGTTCAGCTAGAGAGCGTTCCTCCAGGTCAGTGAGAGCCGTTCAGCTGAGTATCGAGCCCGTTTCTCCCAGGCAGATGAGGAGCCGTCAGGCTGCAGTAAAGAGCGTCCTCCAGGCAGATGACGGAGCGTTCAGCGGAGTAAAGAGCGCAGGCAGTTGAGGAGCCGTTCAGCTGGAGTAGAGAGCGTTCCTCCAGGCAGTTGAGGAGCCGTTCAGCTGGAGTAGAGAGCGTTCCTCCAGGCAGTTGAGGAGCCGTTCAGCTGGAGTAGAGAGCGTTCCTCCAGGCAGTTGAGGAGCATCCTGATCTACAGGTCAGGCCCGTGAGAAGGTGGAACAGAACCAAAATAATGTCTTAATGTAGAAACTGCAGACATCAGAACAATGTTATGTCCAGACACGTATGGATTAGAAGTTTGTTGTTGAAAATCCTTCTTGGAAGATGGAGGGAAACAGCGAGGTGTGAAAAAGTCCTTGAACAACACATAAAAGTGCTTCTAATTAGACAGTTTTGTGTTGAGTTTTAAGTACCTTTTATGTGTCAAATATAATTTCAGATCGCTGTAATGACTGTAATGTTCAATCTTGGAGAGCTTTGTCACTCACAGCAGACGCTCATAATAAGTTCATAACAAAGAACTAACAGCGAAAACACATTCTGGCTAATAGTGTTCTTTATCATTAAACCGGCGTCGCCTCAAGCCTTTTGTTCGCTTCCTGACACAGTCTGTGCCGTTTGGTAGATGGAGTGTTTGTGGCTTCTCTGGAGTGTTTGTCCCAGGTGCTAACCACAGGGTGAGGTCACCATCTGCAGAGGGCACTGTAGGGCCAGGCTCCTTCCAGGACCGATTATTCATGCTGTAAAAACAGGTGGAACAAGGTCTCACTTTTGTTAGGGAAGTGTGTGTATCTTAAGTTTAGCTCTGTAAAGCGCCAAAACGACCAATATCTTCTGTCTGTTTGTCCTGTTTGTAGGACGTCCCACTGTTCAAAAGATAGATTTAGCTTTGAATGAAGTGCTATGGCAACAGTCCTAATGTGTCATCACTCTGAAACCCATGACTGAAGTGGTTTTCATCCGTGAGTCCGTCTCAAAATGGTGTCCATCGAGGCAAATCATTTGTACTTTAACCTGCCATTTAAAGTTGGATTGTGTATCTAGGATTTATTCATTTAGTCAATGACATGTGTTTTCATGAATCACATGAAACAAAGGCTTGTTGGGAGCGGTGTCGCCTCTCCACAGATCTGAAGTGTCATTTATAAACATCGCACATAGAATTCTGACCAAAAGTGCGTGTAAAGACAAAACCCACACACCTGTCACAAGTGTAATATTTTTATACGTATGCATGCTTTATATAAATGAGACCCCCCGACTTGTAACTGGGCCCCCTGGCTCACCTTCTTTTCTCCATGGAGATGGATTTGTTATAACACTTAATAATATCTACACTTTAAAATAGTCTCCATAAAAGCATGATCCCTGTGGCCCCTGTGGCCCAGTGGTCCAGTGGTTTCAGTGGCCCCTGTAGTCCCTGTGGCCCCAGTGGTCCCAGTGGTTTCAGTGGCCCCTGTAGTCAGTTGTCCCAGTGGTTTCAGTGGCCCCTGTAGTCCTTGTGGCCCCAGCCCATGTTTCATGGCCCCTGTAGTTCCTGTGGCCCCAGTGGTCCCAGTGGTTTCAGTGGCCCCTGTAGTCCTTGTGGCCCCAGCTGTCCCAGTGGTTTCAGTGGCCCCTGTAGTCCCTTGTGGCCCCAGTGGTCCCAGTGAACTTAATGGAGCCGTGATGTCACCAGCCTGATGCTCTGCTCATACGTCTGTCCAAGCCAATCACGTGCCAGGATCCTGAGGGATGGAGAGGTTTGAAGGCGGAGCTCTCCAGAGTATTTTCTTTTCTCGATATTGCGACATCTGCAGCTCTTTACAATGCAGCTCTTTACAACAGCGTAATGACTTAAGTGAGATAAGTAGAGCCGAGATCAGACACGATTATTGTAAATGAAGCTCATGAAACGTTTCAAATCACATAAAATTACACCGTATTCAAATTGCCCTAAATGTGCCGGGCGGCTGGTGAACGGTTGCGGAGAAGGATGTATTCAGCACTTCTGGATGTGCTCGTATTATTGGAAGCATTTTATACTATTTGTATTTGTTTATATTGATTTAAATACATGTTTTGTATTTGTTTATATTTATTTATATTTACTTTTTAATTTATTTTTAATTTGTTTATATTTATTTATTTGGGGGGAAAGTCAATGAGAAAGTCAAACGCGCCCCAATTTTCCTCCTTTTATTACACCGCCATCGCACTTTCTCCCCTCTGCTTTACAAATAGGGGCTTTATTGTGCACTGCAAATGTCAATATGTTGTGAAAAGTTTGCGGCTGGTCCGCACTAAAACCATATTTTGAGAAGTTGAATAACTTTTGATGGCCCACTCCTTTTTGTGGTCCCCACTCAAAAGGTCATCTTTTTGAAATTCTTGGCAAAATGTGTGGCTTTGCCGCACACAAACCATAACACTTACAATAAAAAATTGGATAACTATTGATGTTCCACTCCTGAAGGTGAGTCTCGCCAAATTTTAGGTTAGTCAGGCAAACGCCCAAGGAGGAGTTCATAAAACTCTCCGTAACAAAAATGACCTGGGTCTGATTCGATTTTTTGATCAGGACTCCGAAATGTAATTTCGTGCCAAATTTCATAACATTTCCAAAAACTAAATATTTTGCTCCCCATATAACATTTTATTTCACTCTGTAGGGGGCGCTATCGCACCAAATTAATTAATTTCACTTCAAGTTAGGTTTAGGGCAAAGGGTTTAACAACTGATTCAAATTTGATGCAAATTGGACTTTGTATACGCAAATGGCAGCAAATTTTAGATTTGAGAAATTTCTGAAATTCTAGCAATAGTTTGCGGCTTCACCGCACAGACACCGTGAAAGATATCAAAATAATTTGGATAACTTTTGATGTCCCACTCCTCAACACCATTGACATCAAATTTCAGCGTTTTCAGGCAAACGCCCCCTGGAGGAGTTCGTAAAAGTACGACATTTGGAAAAACTCCTGAGTCATGCTTAGCAAACTTTGATCCAACATGGCTGACATTTGGTTGGGCGGACGGCATTGCCGTAATAATATTATTTACTTCTCTTGTCAACATCTTCCTCTGCGCCAAATTTTATCATTCTACGATCAGATTTTTTTGGGGCCATTTTTTCAATATTTGGGGGCGCTCACGCACCAAACTTTTTAATTTTAGAAAAAGGAGATGGCCAGAATGTACAGAGGCATGATTTTTAGCGGTGTGCAAATGTTCACTCAGTGAAAGATAAGGGGGGTTGGTCCTGAGAAGAAGAAAGAAGAATATTCCAATGCAAAAAACAATGTTTCCCATTCTTCAAATATCATAAACTATACATTTTCCGTCATGGTGTGTGTCCCTGGTCACTGACGAGCACTTTCGTTCATTTTGAGTGGGCTCCGCCCACTTTGTGTTATTGGCCCTTTATACAATAATAGTGTTACAGTTTTGCATAACATGCTTATATGCATGGAACGGGCGTGAGCTTGCAGATCTAAGGCCTCTCGCCAGCTTGTGGCGCTCGGACCTCACTAATGTATAGAAAAATACACACAATATGGAATAAAACCATGCAAAGCACTGGAATTGTGGGTAATCTTTAACAAATGCTCTGAATTCCTTAAAGTCACAAGATGATCTCATTTGAATCGTCGAACAAACAGAGCAGCACGAGGCTGAACTGAACTGTCCTGAGATCTCAAGCAGGAACACTGGATCTGTGCAAATATGTTCAATAATCAGGCAAAGTCCCAGTGAGAGCTTTAGAAACACACAAGTCGAGCAGTTCTCTTCACATCCGACTTCAGAGTCTAACAGTGTTAGTTCTGTGTCCTTCCCCTGCAATGAACCTTAGAGCTAACCTTAGAAGGCTGAGCCTTAGAGCTGGCCCTTAGAGCTCAGCCTTAAAAGCTGAACTTAGAAGGCTGCAACCTTAGAAGGCTGAAGCCTTAGAGCTGAACCTTAAAGCTGAAGCTATAGCTGAACCTAGGAGCTGAGCTTATGAGCCTTAGAGCTGGCCTTAGAACGAACTAGAGCTGAACATTAAGAGCTAGCCATTGAAGCACCTTAGTAGCTGAAGCCTGTAGAGCTGAGACGCTTAGAGCTGAACCTATAGAGGCTGAGACTTAAGCTGAACCTTAGAAGCTGAACCTTTAGGCTGAGCCTTAGACTGAGCCATTAGAGCTGAACCTTAGAGCTGAACCCTTAGCTGCAGCCTAGAGCTGAATCCTTAGAAGGCTGGAGCCCTTAGATGCTGAACCTTAGAGCTGGCCTCAGTAGCTGAGCCTTGAGGGAGCTCAAGGCATGAACGCCTTAGAGCTGAGCTTAGAGCTGAACCTTTAGAGGCCTGAACCTTAGAGCTGAACCCTTAGAGCTGAGCCTTGAGAGCCTGAGCCTTAGAGCTGGAGCCTTAGCGGACAAGAGAGCCGAGCTTTAGAGCTGAGCCTTAGAAGCTGAGCCTCTTAGCAGCTGAAAATCTTGGACCGAGCCTAGACGCCTTAGAGCTGAAACCATTAAGAGCGAAGTGCTGAGCCTTAGAGCTAGAGCCTTAGAGACTAGCCTGTACGGCTGACCATAGAAGATTAGCCTAGAGCTGGAGCCTTAGACTGACCTTGAGAGCTGAGCCATGGCTAGAGTGAGCTCCAGAGCTGAACATTGAGCGTGAACCTCAAGAGCTGAGCTTAGAGCTGAGCTTTTAAGAGCCTAGAGCCTTAGAAAGCTGAGCCTCAGAGCTGAGCCTTAGAGCTGAGCCATTAGAGCTGAGCCTTAGAGCTGAGCCTCAGAACGTACTGCCTTAGGAGCTTGAGCCTAGAGCTGAGCCTTAGAGCTGACCTTAAGTGAGCCTTAGCTGAGGCCTTAGAGCTGAACCTCTAAGAGCTGAGCCTTAGAGCTGGAGGGGGCCTTTAGAGTGAAGCCTTAGAGCTGAGCCTTAGCAGCTGAGGCCTTAGAAGCTGAGCCTTAGAGCTGAACTCTGAGAGCTGAGGCTAGAGCTAGCCTTAGATCTGAGAGCCTGACGAGCTGGCCTGGAGAGCTGAGCCTTAGCGTCTAGAGCTAGCACAGAGCTAGCCTAGAAGCTGGCCTGAGAGCTTCTGAGCCCTCAGAAGCGTCTGAAATCCATCCAGAGCGATGAACCTTAGAGCTGACGCCTTAGAGCTGAGCCTTAGAGCTGAAGCCTTAGAGGCTGAGCCTTAGAGCTGAGCTTAGAGCTTATATAATAGCAGCATGATTCCAGAGCTGGACAATATGTAGTCTAACTGTTTTCTACACGTTTTATTTCTAAAGAAGAATGACAGTCTAACTTTAAAGATGATCTTGTCACGTCTTATGTGTTTGTTCAAAGAGTTTATCATCGATCCAGATGCCCAAATATCTAGGGTTTTTCTTCTGTGATAAATCTGTGTTTTTCTTTGAAGTAAAAAGTGCTTGTTTCTAAAACTGAGTTCGATTAGAGTGATTGTGTTCATCTGAAACAGCTTCACGTCTTCACATGGTGGACATTGTCTCTACGCTCTCAGGCCTCATTACTGGAGCGCCATGACAGTCACTGTGTACTCACGACGTGTGGGCACCTCTGGCCACTAGGAGGGCACCTGGCCTTTCTTACTCATGAAATCAACCTTTCCTGCTGTGCGTCGGGGGCTCCGGAGTGTTAAAAGCCCCCAGGTGAGGCGCAGGTGAGGCAGATCCGACATGGCGCTTGCGTGCTTCTTCTTCACGCGCTCTGCCCCCACGACGAGCTTGCCTTCCTGGACGTAGGCCGCGTGCCCCTTGACTTCAGCCTCTACAACCCCGGCCCTCGGCTCTCTATCGTGGCCTTCAGCAAACGCCAGGGTCAGCTCACCGTATTTAGCAAGGCTTTAGAGTTTGTGCGTGTAACGTTCTTATTTTGTGAAATCCAACCTAATTTAGTTGATGTTAACCCACTCGTTCTCCTTTGTAGTGATGTGAAGAAAGTTCCACAATAGCTCTCTTATTCAAACCCTACCCCAACCCCTAACCCTAACCCCAAAAATAAAAAACCCCAAACCCCAACCCAACCCCAACCCCAACCCCACCCCAACCCCAACCCCAACCCCAACCCCACACCCCTGTTTAGGTCATTAAAGTTAGTTTTAAACAGGGCAATGTGTTGTGAATGTTCTTCAGTTTAAAATAAAGTTACAACCTAAAAATGACGCCGCAGTGACTTAAAGGAGCACTGTGTAACTTTTCCGCATGACAAGCTGAGCTTTTTTGGATGTGAAATGAACGTCCGGCGTTCCCTTCCCACCTGTTCCTGTCCCCTGACCTCTCCCTCAGGCCTCGTTCGGCTGCAGCCCGACTCCAGCGCGGTTCCGCAGGCCGCACTCCAGTCGCTCCTGCCTCTCTTTGCTACCAGCAGATGTGGAGGCGTCGGGCCGTGGCCCTGGACGCCGCCGTTCGGACGATGGTGTTTCGCCACGTGCTCCCGCGTACTTCGTACTCGGCCCTCATCGCCATGGCGGATCCAGTCGGCCCCGAGGGAGAGGCTGACGCTGAGCCAGATCTACAGCTACCCGGTGAGCGAGCGCTTCCCCTTCTACCGGCCGCGGGAAAGCGGCTGGCCAGAACTCCATCCGCCACCAACCTGATCCCTCAACGACTGCTTCCAGAAGGTGCCGCGCGACCCCAACGACCCCGGTCAGTTTTAAAGGGACACAGTCACTACCCCTGTCCCCGCCCACAAGCCTGTGATGGCTGAGTTATTGTAATGTCTCTATACGTACACGAGAGCGGACGATATATCGCGCCCGATATTGTGCTGTTTTAGAGCTGTTGGATATCGGGATTCAAGATGAACTTTATCTGTCACAAGTTCAAACAACACCATCTGTAAATACATGACACGTTCAGAGGACAAGAGACGCAACAGACCTCACCGAGCGCGCTGACCTCACGCGCGCGCCGTGGACCCTCACCGCGCTGCCGTGACCTCACCGCGCTGGCCGTTGGCCTCACCCGCTGCGCCTGTGCCTCACCCGCGCACGCGTGCACCTCACCGTTGACCTCCGCGTGACTCACAGTGCGCTGGCCGTGACCTCACCGCGCGCTTGCCGATGGCCTCACCAGTGACCTCACCGTGAACCTCACCGCGGCTCGGCCGTAGGCTCACCGCGCGCTCCGTGGCCTCACCGCGCGCCGTGGCCTCACCACGCTGTTGCCGTGGCCTCACCGCGCGCGCCGTGGACCTCACCGCGCGCTCCGTGGCCTCACCCGCTCGCTCGTGGCCTTCACCGCGCGCTCCGTGGACCTTCACCGCGGCTGGCCGTGGCCTCACCGCGGCGCTCCGTGACCTCCACCGCGCTGGGCCGTGACCTCACCGCGCCGCGCTTGTTGCCTCACCGTGATGCGCCGATGGCCTCACGTGACCTCACCGCGCTGGCGTGGTCACCGGCTTCTCCGTGCCTCACCGGCGCGCGCCGTTGGCTCACCCGCTGCGGCGCCGGGCCTTCACCGCGCAGCGGCCGTGTGGCCTCACCGCGTGCGCCGTGGGCCTCACCGTGATGCGCCCGACAACATTGAGTTTACTTCTGTCATTGTTCAAACTCCCAGGAATGTTTTTAAGGAGCGCAAAAAAAGAGGATTTAGGAGCTTTAAATATTCCTTCATTTCCTATTGGCTTCTCGTTTTCGTTAACCTGCGTTTCTATTGGCTGTCTGCGCCAGGTAAAGGGAATACTGGAGCGCTGGACCCAAACTGTGAGGGAAAATGTTCGAACAACCTGGAAACTTCCGCGCAAACGAAGAGGGAAAGTCCGACGGCGCTACTTCCTACTGATGCTTGAACCCCACTTCCTGTGAGGCCAAAGCTACTTCCTGTTGAGAGCCGAAACAAGCGTGCCCGACCACAGCTCCCCTGGTGGCCGTCGTAGGACACTCTCCTGGACGACTCCTCTCGTCTTCTTTCTCCGTTCCTTCGTCCGGAACAGTCTCCAAACGCCTGCGGGACTCCTTTCACTTCTCCATTCGCAGGAGCAGCTTATTCGCTGAAGGCTTTCTCCCAAGTTGCCGTCGTGCCGTTTTTACCTTGGAGTGCAGATTCGTCCGTGTCTCTTTCCCGTCGTAACCTGGACCTGAGCGCAGGTCCTTTCTCCGGACCTGCAGAGAGGCCGAGCAGCTCCAGGCCCAGTGTTGAGGCGCCTGTTTCAGGGACGAGCCGGTGGAGACGTCGCCCCTGGACTCCTGCACCTTCTGGGTCTGAGGCTCAGACACCACCGGGGCCAGGGCTGGGGCCGGGGCCAGGGTCCTAGGACCAGGCCAGGGCCGGGAGGCCGGGGCCAGGGCCGGGCCAGGCAGTGGGGCCGGGCCAGGGGCCAAAGACCGGAGGCCGGGCCGGGGCCAGGGCCAGGATCGGGGCCTGGGGCAGGGGCACGGCAGGACCAGGGCCAGGACCAGATCTGGTTCCGGAAGTTTCAGCCACAGACCACTGAATGAGGGTCAGATTACATGTTTATTACCTAAAAGTCTTTCCATTTCAAAAGTATCAAAATTAAAACCTTTTTAATTGTAATATTGTATTATTTAATGTTTTGATATTTATTGACGTGTATTTATGTTTTATCATTATTTCGGTTAACGGAATGTGAATATACTTTGTTAAATAAAACAGAAACTGAACCTGAAGTTGTCAAATCGTATGTTTCTTTGATAAACGTAAACTAAAACTAACCTAAAACTGAGACGAGTCTGGGGCCAATCAGTCAACTGGCACAAGAACATGTTCTGCTGCGTCACAAGAGTCAAAAGATCTAGTTCCTGGCCCTTTGACCTTGGTCCTGTCTGGTCCTGGTCGCTGATCTGATTTCCTGTCTGTCCTGGTTTGAGTTGATGCTGAGATCTTGTGCGACGCCCATATTTCAGGACAGTACATGTCCGGTCCAATCAGACATTCCTTGGCAGGTTAACAAGGTGACGCTCGTGATTCAAAGTGATCTTTGTGATGAAGATGAAGCTCCTTCGACAGAGTCCAGCTCAGATGGGGTCGCAACTTTGCAGGACTGCAAGTCCTGCTTTAGACCTTGGCTTCCAGACCTTGTTCAGACCTGGTTCAGACCTGTTTCTAGACCTGTTTTAGACCTGGTTCAGACCTGTTTCAGACCTGGTTCAGACCTGGTTCAGACCTGTTTTAGACCTGGTTCCAGACTGGTTTCAGACCTGGGTCAGACCCTGAGTTTAATCCCGGTTTAACCTGTTAGTCCCGGTTCAGACCTGGTTTAGCCTGGTTTAAGACCTCAGTTCAGCACCTGTTGCAGACCTGTCAGACCTGTTTAGGCTGGTTTAGACCTGGTTCAGACCTGTTTTAGACCTCGTTCAGACCTGGTTCAGCGACCTAGGTTCAGAACCTGGTTTATGCCTGGTTTAGACTCGGTTCAGACCTGTTTTAGACTGGTTCGACCTGTGTTCAGACCTGGTTCAGACCCTGGTTTCAGACCTGGATTTAAGTCCGGTTTAGACCCGGTTTAGACCTGTTTTAGACCTGTTCAGACTGGTTAGTCCTGGTTTGGACCTGGTTCAGACCTGGTTCAGACCTGTTTAGACCTTGAGTTCAGACCCTGGTGCAGACTGGTCAGACCTGGTTCGGACCTTTTAGTCCGGTTGAGACCCGGTTTAGTACCCGGTTTAGAACCGGATCAGACCGGTTTAGACCTGGTTTAGCCCCGGTTAGACCTTGGTTCAGACCTGTTCAGACCTGCGTTAGACCTGGTTCAGACCTGTTTTAGACCTGGTTCAACTGGTTCAGACCTGTTTAGCCCCCGTTCCTAGACCTGGTTCAGACCTGCTTTTAGACCTGGATCAGGACCTGGTTTATTACCGGGTTTAGACCTGGTTCAAGACCTGAGTTCAGGACCTGGTTTAGACCTAGTTCTGTCCCTCAGGTTGTCGGTCTTTTCTGCGTGCTTTTTGTGCATTCGTGTCAACGGTGAAGCATCACGGTGAGTGTCTCTGTCTTCCCCCTGCTGGACACGTGCCTGCTTCAACCACCCCATCCGCCATGACGCAGAGAGGGCCACCACCAGAGAGCGCCTACAGCATCCGGCGTGAGTTCAGGATCCAGACCGGAGTCCGGCTAAACTAAACTATCTCCTGGATCTATTCTCATAAACTTGAACAGAAGCAGTTCTTAACAAGATCGAATCTTTAATCACATCTACACTCGGACTCCGCTTCAGTCAAGCACCACCCTTCAGGCTCCGCTTCAGTCAGCACCACCCTTTCAGGCTCCGTTCAGTCAGCACCACCTTCAGGCCTCCGCTTCAGTGCCAGCACACCTTCAGGACTCGCTTCAGTCAGCACCACCTTCAGGCTCCGCTCAGTCTTAGCACCACCCTTCAGGGCTCCGCTTCAGTTCAGCTCCACCCCTTCAGGCTCGCTGCGTCAGCCACCACCCTTCAGGACCCGCTTCAGTCAGCTCCCCTTCAGACTCCAGCTTCAGTCAGCACCACCCTTCAGGCTCCGCTTCCAGATCAAGCTCCCACCCTTCACAGGTCCGCTTAGTAGCTCCACCCTTCAGCTCCGCTTCAGTCAGCTCCACCCTTCAGGCTCCGCTTCCAGTCAGCGCCACTCTTCAGGAGCTCCGCTTCAGTCATGCTCCACCCTTCAGCTCCGCTTTCAGGTCGCTCCACCCTTCAGGCTCCGCTTCAAGTCAGCTCCACCCTTCAGACTTCCACTCAGTCCAGCCCCCTTCAGGCTCCGCTTCAGCAGCTCCCACCCTTCGACTCCGCTTCAGTCAGCACCACTTTCAGGCTCCGCTAATCAGTCAGCTCCACCCTTCACAGTCCGCTTCAGTCAGCTCCACCTTCAGCTCGCTTCAGTCAGCTCCACCCTTCAGGACTCCGCTTCAGTCACGCGCCACTTCTTCAGCTCCGCTTCAGTCAGCTCCACCCTTCAGGCTACCGCTTCAGTCAGCTCCACCCTTCAGGCTCGCTTCAGTCAGCTCCAACCTTCAGGCTCCGCTTCAGTTTCAGTCCACCCTTTCAGATCCACTTCAGTCAGCACCACCCTTCAGGCTCCGCTTCAGTCGGCCCCACCCTTCAGGCTCCCTACATTCAGCGCCACTCTTCAGGCTTCCGCTTTCAGTCAGCTCCACCCTTCACAGTCCGCTTTCAGTCAGCTCCACCCTTCAGGCTCCGCTTCAGTCGCTCCACCCTTCACAGTCCGCTTCAGTCAGCTCCACCCTTCAGGGCTCCGCTTCCGTCAGCTCCACCTTCACAGTCCGCTTCAGTCAGCTCCACCCTTCAGGCATCCGCTTTTCAGTCAGCTCCACCCTTCACAGTCCGCTTTCAGTCAGCTCCACCCTTCAGGCTCCGCTCAGTCAGCCACTCTTCAGGCTCCGCTTCAGCTCAGCTCCACCCTTTCAACCTCCGCTTCAGTCAAGCTCACCCCTATCAGGCTTCCGCTTCAGTCAAGCTCCACCCTTCACAGTCCGCTTCAGTCAGACTCCACCCTTCATGGCTCCGCTTCATCAGGCTCCACCCTTCACCAGTCCGCTTTCAGTCAGCTCCACCCTTCCTCTCTGCTTCAGTCAGCTCCACCTTCACAGTCCGCTTCAGTCAGCTCCACCCTTCAGGCTCCGCTTCAGTCAGCTCCACCTTCACAGTCCGCTATCAGTCAGCACACACCCTTCAGCTCGCTTTCAGTCAGCACACCCTACGACTCGCTCAGTCAGCACCACCCCTTCAGGCTCGCTTCAGTCAGACACACTTCAGGCTCCGCTTCAGTCAGCTCCACCCTTCAGGAATCCGCTTCAGTACACCCCCTTCAGACTCCGCTTCAGTCAGCTCACCCTTCAGAGCTCCGCTTCCAGTCTCATGGCACCACCCTTCAGGCTCCGCCTTCAGTCAGCTCCGCCCTTCACCAGGTATCCGCTGCAGATGTGTTCTCACTTGTCCTTACATCGCTTCCGCAGCTCCACATATCAGGCTCTCTCTCTCTCTCGGCTCGCAATTCTAGTCGCGCCAACTCTTCAAAGCTCTTCTCTCTCCCTTCAGGCCCGCTTCATGTCAGCATTCCAACCCTTAGGCTCCGCCTTCAGTCAAGCTCCACACCTTCAGGCTCCGCTTCAGTCAGCTCCACCCTTCAGACTCCACTTAGTCCAGCACCACCCTTCAGGCTCCGCTTCAGTCAGCTCCACCCTTCAGACTCGCGCTCAGTCATGAGCACACCTTCGAGCTCCGCTTCAGTCAGCTCCACCCCTTACACAGTACCTGCTTCAGTCTAGCCGCAGGCCCTTTCAGTCGCCCTTCAGGTCACGCTCCAGTCCTCAAGTCTGTCGGCTTCAGTGTCAGCGTGCACTCTGCAGAGCCTCCTTGTCCAGTCAGCTCCACTTCAGAGCTCCCGCTTCAGTCAGCTCACCCTTCAGGCTCCGCTTCAGTCCAGCTCCCACCCTTCAGACATCCACTTCGAGTCATTCACACCCTCAGGCTCCGCTTCAGTCAGCTCCACCCTTCAGGCTCCGCTTCAGTCGCGCCACTCTTCAGGCTCCGCTTCAGTCAGTCTCCTACATCCTTCGCACAGTCCGCTTTCAAAGCTCCCAGCTCCACAGCTCTCACGTCCGCTTCTGTCAGTCCACCCTTCACAGAGTTCCGCATTATCGCGAAGTACCCCAGGGCTCCCGCTCATCAGCTCCACACGCTTCAGTACACGCAGTCCACTCTATCCCTCAGAGCTCCGCTTCAGTCAGCTCCACCTTCACAGTCCGCTTCAGTCACTCCACCCTTCAGGCTCCGCTTCAGTCAGCGCCACTCTTTCAAGGTCCGCTTCCATCAGCCTCGCACTCCTGTCAAGTCCTCTTCTCGCTCCACCCTTCCGAGCGCTCATCAGTACCTTAACAGCTCCGTTCAGACACATCCACCCTTCCAGCTCTCAAGCTCACTAGGCCGTCAGTCAAGCTCCCTTACAGGTCAGTCAGCTCACCCTCAGCTCTGCCAGTTACACCACCCTCAAGTCCTCTCTAGTTATTGTGGGAGGGCACCTGATGGTAAATATTTATCCCCGTCTTTCCATGATGACCGCTTGCAGTTATGCGTGAATCAAATGTGAAAAATAAAAACATATCTTTAACAAACTCCCTCTGTTGATGTCATTGCCCAGTGTCGCCACCACGTTTAAACCGTCCGGATCGGACTAATGAAAGGCTGTTCATTGGTGTTAGTTTGGTCGGAATTCAAGATACTGGTGGATTGGCTCTCTGTGTACAGTCTGGTTGCCTAGGTAACCTTAGCTGAGTGGAATGACCTCCGCCTGCTGTCATATTCTGTGCTTCGTGCTCCAACATGAAGTTACAAGTATAAAGCTGTGTACACAATTCGGGCAAATGGTTGAGATCGGAATCTTGAAAATATCTTGGGTGTTGAGTGCCGTTGTTTGACGTGACATGTGGTCGTTATGTCCTTATAGTTTATTCCTGCACCACCTGTATCCTGTGAGTGCAAGCTCACTGTAGAACCACCTATCCTCCACGTTCTGCTCTGAGCGCTTGTGTTTTCCTGCCTCCGCCCCTGAGGACTCTGATCGTCACAAACAGCAACCTCATCCGTTTTCTGTCATTAAATCTGATCATACCTCTTTAAAGACTTGGGGTCGTATCTGGAGGCGCGCTTCAAGTCACAAAAGACAGCCGTTTTAGAGTCACCACCCAGTGTGTGTTGTCGTCGAGGGCCGTGGCCTAAAAGGCCATGTGAGCCTGCAGGTCTGTTTGCCTCATGCTCTTGCCTTAGGCTGTGCAAAGCCTCCTCCGACGCCGCGTATTGAACCTCTCTTTATGGAATCATCATCATGGGGAAACCATCACCCATCTGTGACCAAACCCAGGAAAACAGCTGTTGCTAACGTGCTGTGCTTAGCTCTGTGTTGCTAAGGCTCCACATATAAGTTAGCATCAGTGGAAACACGGCGCTTTAGCACGAGATCAAGTCAGAGTTTGGAGACAAATGATTCTTTTGTGTTTCTCTGCTTTTGGCCTCTTGTGTCTGCGTTCTTTCTGAGCCAATCATCTGGCTGTGCTGTAGAGCTCCTCCTCCTGTGGTGTGAAGCTCCTCCTCCTGAGCTAAAGTCCACCTGGAGCCCAAGAGCCAGACCGCTTTGGGAGCCAGAACCTCTCAGGGGCCACTATGGATCCAAGACACAGACCAGAGACTTAAGACTGAGACTCACTTTAGGACCGAACCAAAGAACCAGTGGAAACGTGGCTGTGGAGCAGTGGAACCTCCAGCAGATGCTCTCCTCTGATGAAGCGTGTGTTTTTCAGGGTCACCTCTGCGTGGACTGCCAGGTCCACAGGGCGCTCGAGCACCGGCAACTTCCCATCATGCTCAGCGACATCGTGCATGTTTGACCCATCATGTGCGTCAACACAAGACCTGGTTAGCGCTGGGAATGATAATCCCACGTTTGAAAGTGGCACTGTGGAACATGAACCCCTGTCTTCACCCTGTCATGTGTGTGATGTTCTGTGCCGGCCTCAGGGGGCTCTCCCGGGGTCTGTTCCATGCTTGTAGACCACCGGCTTCTTCGGAAAGTGTATTTAAACGTACATTTTGCATTGAAGTTTGAATGTTGCAGTTCAAACGGGACTTCGGGGAAAAGAACCGGTTTGCTGCTCACGTCGATCCAGATTCAAGTTCCAGAATGTTCTTTCTGGACTTCAGTTTGAGATCGTTTGTGGTTCTAAGTGCTGCTGTGTCAGATCTGTGGAGCGGCGCACGCTCAGTCGGGTTCTGTCCTAAAGGCCCAACTCTGAGCAGACGAAGTCTGTGTTAAACTCCTTTAAAGTTCATGTCGGAACATTTCACTGAAGCTGAAGCAGACGCACTCCGTTTCCATGGTTACACAGACATTTCCCTCAGATTTAATGGAAAAACAACACATTTTATTTTATATTTATTTACAAAAACTGAATCACAGATTTGACAGAAATATTCGTTTCTTTTCAATAAAAACTCAAAGCGTTTGTTCAAAATAAACCACAATAAAACATGAAAGAATCAAGTTTGGACCCGGACCAGATCTTGCCTTGGAACTGGTTTTGTCTCGGTTCATTTTGAGATTAGACCCACTGAAGTCCTGGTTTAGTCCCGATTTTAATCAAATGTGATTCACACAGACCAGGACTGGACCAGGACCAGACCAGGACCGAATGACAAGCCTGGATTGGGACCAAACCATGCCAAGTGTGAACGAGCTCCTTAGTCTAGTTCCAGTTTAGTCCAGACTCTGGCCTTCAGTCCTGGTCCTGGTCCTGAGGCTTTGGCAGGGAACACCTCCTCCAGAAACTCTTCTTACTGCTCCTGGTCCACTCATAGTCTGGTCGTGGTCTTTCTGCCCCCGGCCCCCTTACAGAGGCTTGGGCAGGGCCGACACCTCCTCCAGGACCTCGTCGTACTGCTCCTGATAGTCGGCGTGAGGCTTGATCAGAATCACACACGTGGGACGTTTGGATCCGGCCGAAGATCCCAAATCCTGCACCAAAAACAGAGCCACACGAGCCGGTGTCAGGCAGACAATACAACCGGGGGCACAGACCCAGACCCGGGCCCAGACCCGGGCCCAGACCCGGGCCCAGACCCGGGCCCAGACCCGGGCACAGACCCGGGCCCAGACCCGGGCCCAGACCCGGGCCCAGACCCAGACCCGGGCAAACACTGAACTCGAATCACACAGAAATCACATTTAATAAGAATAAAAAGCTGCTGCGCCGGTGGTTTAGACTCAAACTTCGGACACACTAATCTTCAGTTTGTCGTAGACGTGTTTGCTGAATGTCTCACCAGTTTGGACGGGATGTAGGCGTAGGGCAGGCTGCAGTCCTCACACATGACAGGCAGGTGGCAGTACACGTCGATCGGCAACGTGTCTCCGGCCAAAACCACGATTCTGCAACACAACACCACACTCTGAACCGGGGCCCCGAGGCCTGGGACCGGGGCCCCGAGGCCTGGGACCGGGGCCCCGAGGCCTGGGACCGGGGCCCCGAGGCCTGGGACCGGGGCCCCGAGGCCATTTTAAACCAAATGTGGACTTGGTTTAGACCTGGTTTAGACCTGGTTCAGTCCTTTTTTCAGGACTGAAATAAAAGCCGTTTTTTCACTCATTCTTGATGTCAAATCTGCTCATCTCGTTAGCGCGCTTTAGTCGGACGCTCGTTTGGGGTTTTCCAAAGGCGTGGCCGCCCTGGGACTCAAACAGGACTAAGTCAGTCTTACCCTCGCTCTCCTTTGTTGATGAACTTCTGAACTTCTTTTACTCCACGTCGGATGTGTTTCACTTTGGACGCTGCAAAGATAAAAAGACAGAGTCAGGAACTAAACCAGGTCCGAACCAGGTCTCAAGGTTCTTCTCTCACGTTTTTAAACTCAAACTTTATACAAATTTAGACTCATGTCAAACTGTGTCCAAAATAAGTTATTGAAGTAATTTTAATCATTTCAATGTTCGAGAGTTAAACGATTATTTCTATTTAATAAAAAAAAACACATTTTTATCCAAATGAAGGCGTAAATACGAGACTAAAAGTTTTAACGTTTCCATTTCATGACGTCACTGTCTTTTGTACGTGTTTAGTCCAGAGAAACACGCAGAAGTCACTTCATCTTTACAGTGAATACAATGTTTTAATCAGGGGTGTCAAACTCAAATCCACAGTGGGCCAAAATGTAAAACTTGAACAAAGTCGCGGGCCAGTATTGAACAAATGAAACTTTTAATATTGACCCAAACAAGATTTGCTTTAACATTGAATATGGAACAAGCAACACTTATTACTATACAATATATCATGGGATTTGTAGTAGTAACGATGAATGAATGCGCTGTATAATACCGGCGCGCCAAGCCCTAGTGGTCATTTGGTATAAGCCTCCCGGGCCAAATATAATTACACTGCGGGCTAAATTTGGCCCACGGGCCAGAGTTTGACACCTATATTTTACACCGTACACTTTGTTTACTGGCGCTGAACACGTGGCTTGACTTCTCCGCTTCATTTACACATTTGGTGAGTTTTATTTTAAAAATCACACTCAACCGAATTGTCCGGAGACGTATCTTGTACGCAATAATGTAAAAACTGCATTAAAACGCTAGCGCTTTGAAACGCAAGTTACAATCTAATATAACATTTGCACTTTTCTAAAGGGAGTTCCGGATTGCGTCACTAAAATGGGTCAAATGAACAGATCCGAGGTTAAAACGTCCTGGCACGGCTCGGCCCAGTTTACAGTTTGTGTGTGGAAACGTTCTCACCCTTTTTGACGCATTTGTAGAGCTTTTTGCAGAGTTTCTTGGAGGCTAAAGGCTGCGCGATGGGGTTGACGTTGGCGATCAGCTCCTGGTAACTCTTCTCCGCCGGCGCGGACTCTTCCGCCGGCGCGGACTCTTCCTCCGCCGCCGCCTTGTCCTTCTTCACTTTAGTCATTCTGGGTCAAAGTGAGTGCGGAATTCAAGTGTGAAGTGGAAACTGAGCAGGAGTTTCTGTGCGGACACACGCGTGTGCACGGGCGGAAGCACGTGTTTGAGAAGAAAGACGCTAAAGCAGAGCGACACCTGCGGCAAGGAGGAGAACTGCAGCGAAACAGGCCCAGGTCTAAACCAGGTCTAAACCAGGTCTAAACCAGGTCTAAACCAGGTCTAAACCAGGTCTAAACCAGGTCTAAACCAGGTCTAAACCAGGTAGGGCTGCAACGATTACTCGAGTAAATTGAATAATTCGATTACAAAGAAGCTTCGATTATTATATTATTGCGTCGATAATTCGTTTAATTTACATATTTAATTAAAACACGTGAATCAGTGGCGCGCGGAGCGCACGGAACGACTTGTGGCGCTTTTGTTTCACACGGAGCTTGTTCCGGTCAGACGAAAGCGCAACAGTGTAAAAGTGCGACCCGACCATCGAGTGCCGGGAAGAGTTCTGATGCGTGAAAGAGCGCGGCGCGCGGAGCGAGATGTGGTGTTTAGAGACCGCATCTGGCTCCGCCCACCGCAGCCCCCGCGGACCCCCGCGCCCCCCACGTGCCTCCCAGTCACACTTAAACGCAGCCGATACACATGGAAATAGCACGGAGGACCGCGGTCATAATAATCTGTTGTGAAACAGAAAGCTCCAAACCCCAGGACCACCGGGCCCACCCAACCTAAAGTTTGACAAACAAATGTCTTATTTAAAGTGACGTGACATAAATGCTAATTAATTCAAAGCTACTGTAACTGTTTCATAAGTCTGTGACAAGTGAATGAGTCCTTTATATATATTCTTTATATACAAATGTTGCTGTTTTGGGCACAAATTTATGTGAAATTAAGAATAAAATGTGTTATTTTTAAACAGAAACGACTTATTTTGTACTTGCTTGGTTGTGACTATGAACTATAACATTTATTTAAGAAATGATTTTAATATGCGTTTAAATGGTTTACAGAATGTACCAAAACATTTACCGAATAATCGAATAAAATAATCGATAGATTACTCGATTACTAAAATAATCAATAGCTGCAGTCCTAAAACCAGGACTAAATCAGGTCTAAACAGGACTAAACCGGGACTAAACCAGGACTAAATCAGGTATAAGTAAGAACTGAACCAGGTCTAAACCGGCAGTAAACTGGGACTAAACTAGGACTAAATCAAGACTAAATCAGGACTAAACCAGGATTGAACCAGGTCTAAACCAGGTCTAAACCAGGACTAAACCAGGACTAAACCAGGTCTAAACCAGGACTAAATCAGGTCTAAACCAGGACTGAACCAGGTCTAAACCAGGACTAAACCAGGTCTAAACCAGGACTAAATCAGGTCTAAACCAGGACTGAACAGGTCTAACCAGGACTAAACCAGGACTAAACCAGGTCTAAACCAGGACTCAAATCAGGTCTAAACCAGGACTGAACAGGTCTAACCGGGAGTAAACCGGGACTAAACTAGGACTAACTCAAGACTAAATCAGGACTAAGACCAGGATTGAACCAGGTCTAAAGAAGGACTAAACCAGGTCTAAACTGGGGACTAAACTAGGACTAAATCAGGACTAACTAGGACTGAATCAAGACTAAACCAGGTCTAAACCGACTAAATCAGGTTCTAAACCAGGACTATCAGGTCTAAACAGGACTAAACCAGGTCTAAATCAGGACTGAACCAGGTCTAAACAGGGAGTAAACCGGGACTAAACTAGGACTAAATCAAGACTAAACCAGGACTAAACCAGGACTGAACCAGGTCTAAATCAGGACTAAACCAGGACTAAACCAGGACTAAACCAGGACTAAATCAGTCTGTAAACCGGGACTAAACTAGGACTAACTCAAGACTAAACAGGACTAAACCAGGACTGAACAAGGTCTAAATCAGGACTAAACCAGGATTGAACCAGGTCTAAAGCAGGACTAAAACAGGTCTAAACCGGGACTAAACTAGGCCTAAACTAGGACTAATCAGAGACTAAACTAGGACTAAATCAAGACTAAACCAGGACTAAACCAGGTCTAAACCAGAACTAAACCAGCTCTAAATTGGAGAGTAACCGGAAATAAACTAGGTCTAAACCAGGTCTAAACAGTCTAACTAGGCCAACTAGGACTAAACCAGGACTAACCAGGGCTGAACCGGACTAAACCAGCTTCTAAAACCAGGACTAAACCAGGTCTAAACAGGTCTAAACCAGGGCTGAACCAGAACTAAACCAGCTCTAAACCAGGACTAAACCAGGTCTAAACTAGGACTAAATCAAGACTAAACTAGGACTAAACGCAGGTCTAAATCAGGGTAAACCGGATAACTAGGCCGAGTAGGATTAATCAGGATTAACTAGGGACTAAATCAAGACTAAACAGGACTAAACCAGGACTAAACCAGGTCTAAACCAGGTCTAAACCAGGTCTAAACCAGACTGAGCCAGGTCTAAATCAGGACTGAACAGGTCTACAAACGGGAGTAAACCGGGACTAAACTAGGCCTAAAGTAGGACTAAATCAGACTAAACAGGACTAAAACCAGGAACAATCAAGACTAAACAGAACTAAACAGGTCTAAACCAAGGACTAAACCAGGACTAAACCAGTTTCAGTTCTCTTTATATAACGCTGCGGGGAGAGTGTTTCTGGAGTTCATTACCGCGGGTTTATTTCGGTTTGACTTTTGAGTGTAAGAGGGTTACTCTGCAGCGGCGGCGCCCTGCTTCGGTCCCGCAGCCGTTTGCATCGTTTGCGCCGCGAAAGACGCCGAGACAAACAACCAATTCTCTACAAAACTCAAGGAAAGTCCAACGTTGGATGCCGCCCACCTTTTCAGGACCAACCGCAAACGGCCCAAACGTCTGAGAACTTTGGGTGAACGTCTCGGGTCATGGACACGTTTGAGCCGCCGCCGAGCTAAAACGCAACAAGAAAATATTCACCGCAATCACTGACGACATTTCGGAAACGTGGACGCCATTTTGTCAAACGGATTCTAAAACATGTCGAATGTCTTTTAGGACATTGTGCAAACTCTGAGACGGCGGAGGAGTCTCAAGGACGAACATTTAAGACAACGTTCTGAACTGTTTTGAATGGTTCGGGGAGAAGGGAGGTGAATGTATGAAGAAAAGCAAATGGTTGCGGTGAGGAGCAGAGCGTGACTGTCGGATCGCAGCGCAAAGCCGTGAAATCCACTTAAAACTGAACTAGGACGAGCAGAAGGGGCCAAATCTGCACGCAGCGTCGGCAAACGGACAGAAACGACAACGACACTGAACACAACTCTACAAACGCACAAAAAGACAGACTAGAGCGAATGAGAGCATGTTTACACCAGGACGTGAAAGAAAAGCCCGACTTAAACTTGAACTAAAATGATGAACTGCCACAGACGAAAGGAGCGCCATGGAAACAATATTGGATAGTTCTGGAGAAAACAGAAAAGAAACAGTAAAAAATTAGATTTTTTTATCCAACTAAGAAGCAACCAAGCTGTTGAAACCGATGAAGGCTCGTGCTAAGCTAACAAAGAACAATGGGCTGTCAAAGGTAATGCTAACAGGAGCTAGCTAAACCACAACCACCGTTTTATAATTCAGTTCATTGTAAATATGATTTTAATTGATAAAGCTAAAATTAGAAGCGCATGCTCAGACCTAACTCTCTGGAACTCTTTACCCTCTGATATTTAAAACAAAACCATCCATCTTCTTCCGCTTTATCCGGGGCCGGGTCGCGGGGGCAGCAGTCTAAGCAGGGACTCCCAGACTTCCTTTTCCCCATCTAAAAAATATATATATATTAGCATTTCTCTAGTTTTATTCATTTCAATTCATATCCAAACCTTGAATTGTATTTTATTGCTCCAACGTTTCTGAAAATCACTTTGAAGCTGCTTTATAAATAAATACTACTACTGCTACTGCTACTACTGCTACTACTGCTGCTACTGCTACTGCTACTGCTACTGCTACTGCTACTACTGCTACTACTGCTACTACTGCTACTGCTACTGCTACTGCTGCTGCTACTACTGCTACTACTGCTGCTGCTACTACTACTACTGCTACTACTACTACTGCTACTGCTACTACTGCTGCTGCTACTACTACTACTACTACTATTACTACTGACAGAACTACTGCTACATTACGTGTAGTAGGAGCAGGAGTACTCGGCCATAGAGGGAGTACCTGTAGGTTCCAGCAGGGGGCCGTTGGTTCCAGCAGAGGGCGCTGCGATGGGGAACTACGGCTCAAACCTGGACGAGATCCTGGGCGAGGACATGCATCGCTGGTACAATAAGTTCATGAAGGAGAGTCCGTCTGGTCTGATCACACTGTTCGAGCTCAAGGCCATCCTCGGACTCCGGGGCATGAACCCAGATGCCTCCAGCTACGTGGACCAGGTCTTCTACACCTTCGACATGGACGGGGTCAGTACTGCAACTACTACTACTACTACTACTGCAAATACTACTGATACTGCTACTGTTTATCAGAGGTGTGTGGACTTACAGGTCCATCCCGAGTCACAGGGGTTCAAGTGGAGCCCCGAGTCACAGGGGTTCAAGTGGAGCCCCGAGTCACAGGGGTTCAAGTGGAGCCCGAGTCACAGGGGTTCAAGTGGAGCCCCGAGTCACAGGTCCACAGGGGTTCAAGTGGAGCCCCGAGTCACAGGGGTTCATGTGGAGCCCGAGTCACAGGGGTTCAATGGAGGAGCCCGAGTCACAGGGTTCAAGTGGAGCCCGAGTCACAGGGGTTCAAGATGGAGCCCCGAGTCACAGGGGTTCAAGTTCGGAGCCCGAGTCACAGGGGTTCAAGTGGAGCCCGAGTCACAGGGGTTCAAGTGGAGCGCCCGAGTCACAGGGGTTCAAGTGGAGCCCGAGGCAGGGGTTCCAGTGAGCCCGAGTCACAGGGGTTCAAGTGGAGCCCCGAGTCACAGGGGTCCAAGTGGAGCCCCCAGTCACAGGGGTTCAAGTGGAGCCCGAGTCACAGGGGTTCAAGTGGAGCCCGAGTCACAGGTTCAAGTGGAGCCCCGAGTCACAGGGGTTCCAAGTGGAGCCCGAGTCACAGGGGTTCAAGTGAGCCCGAGTCACAGGGGTTTCAGTGGAGCCCGAGTCGCAGGGGTCCAGTGGACCGAGTCACAGGGTTCAGTGGAGCCCCAGTCCAGGGGTCCAGTGGAGCCCCGAGTCACAGGGTTTCAAGGAGCCCGAGTCACGGGGTTCAAGTGGAGCCCCGAGTCACAGGGGTTCAGTGGAGCCCGAGTCACGGGGTTCAAGTGGAGCCCGAGTCACAGGGTTCAAGTGGACCCGATCAAGGGGTTCAAGTGGAGCCCCGATCACAGGGGTTCAAGTGGAGCCGAGTCACAGGGGTTCAGTGGAGCCCCGAGTCACAGGGGTTCAAGTGGAGCCCCGAGCGTCCATTTTATCAAGCATCCAAATAGTGTTTTCAAGTCCAAGTCTGACTTTACGTCCACACCTCTGTTTGTTTTACTACAAATACTGCTCATACTATTCATAGTATTCATACTATTTATACTATTCATACTACTGCTGCCAGAATCAACCCAGGTCTACTATTACTACTACTACTATCACTATTACTACTACTATTACACTATTACTACTAGTACTACTACTGGTGCTGAACTGCTGCTTCTAGAAATACTAATGCTACCAGTCCTGATACTACTGCAAATACTGTTACTACTATTTAGGTCCTAGTCCTGGTTCAGTCCTGGTTCAGTCCTGGTTCAGTCCTGGTTCAGTCCTGGTTCAGACCTGGTTCAGACCTGGTTCAGTCCTGGTTTAGTCCTGGTTCAGTCCTGGTTCAGTCCTGGTTCAGACCTGGTTCAGTCCTGGTTCAGACCTGGTTCAGACCTGGTTCAGACCTGGTTCAGTCCTGGTTCAGTCCTGGTTCAGTCCTGGTTCAGTCCTGGTTCAGACCTGGTTCAGACCTGGTTCAGTCCTGGTTCAGTCCTGGTTCAGTCCTGGTTCAGTCCTGGTTCAGACCTGGTTCAGACCTGGTTCAGTCCTGGTTCAGACCTGGTTCAGTCCTGTTCAGTCCTGGTTCAGTCCTGGTTCAGTCCTGGTTCAGACCTGGTTCAGTCCTGGTTCAGACCTGGTTCAGTCCTGGTTCAACCTGGTTCAGACCTGGTTCAGACCTGGTTCAGACTGGTCAGTCCTGGTTCAGACCTGGTTCAGTCCTGGTTCAGACCTGGTTCAGACCTGGTTCAGTCCTGGTTCAGACCTGGTTCAGACCTGGTTCAGACCTGGTTGCAGTCCTGGTTCAGACCTGGTTCAGACCTGGTTCAGTCCTGGTTCAGACCTGGTTCAGACCTGGTTCAGTCCTGGTTCAGTCCTGGTTCAGACCTGGTTCAGACCTGGTTCAGACCTGGTTCAGACCGGTTCAGACCTGGTGCAGTCCTGGTTCAACCTGGTTCAGACCTGGTTCAGACCTGGTTCAGACCTGGTTCAGACCTGGTGCTGCAGTCCTGGTTCAGACCTGGTTCAGACCTGGTTCAGTCCTGGTTTCAGACCTGGTTCAGACCTGGTTCAGACCTGGTTCAGACCTGGTTGAGTCCTGTTCAGGACTGGTTCAGACCTGGTTCAGACCTGGTTCGGTCCTGGTTCAGACCTGGTTCAGACCTGGCTCAGACCTGGTTCGGACCTGGTTCAGACCTGGCTCAGACCTGGTTCGGACCTGGTTCAGACCTGGTTCAGACCTGGTTCAGACCTGGTTCGTCCTGGTCAGACCTGGTTCAGACCTGCTCAGACCTGGTTCGACCTGGTTCAGACCTGGCTCAGACCTGGTTCGGACCTGGTTCAGACCTGGTTCAGACCTGGTGCAGTCCTGGTTCAGACCTGGTTCAGACCTGGTTCAACCTGGTTCATCCTGGTTCGACTGGTTCAGACTGGTTCAGACCTGGCTCAGACTGGTTCGGACCTGTTCAGACCTGGCTCAGACTGGTTCGGACCTGGTTCAGCTGGTTCAGACCTGGTGCAGTCCTGGTTCAGACCTGGTTCAGACCTGGTTCAGTCCTGGTTCAGACCTGGTTCAGACCTGGTTCAGACCTGGTTCAGACCTGGTCAGTCTGTCAGACCTGGTTCAGACCTGTTCAGTCCTGGTTCAGACCTGGTTCAGTCCTTGTTCAGTCCTGGTCAGACCTGGTCAGACCTGGTTAGTCCTGGTCAGACCTGGTCAGACCTGGTTCAGTCCTTGTTCAGTCCTGGTTCAGTCCTGGTTCAGACCTGGTTCAGACCTGGTTCAGTCCTTGTTCAGTCCTGGTTCAGACCTGGTTCAGACCTGGTTCAGTCCTTGTTCAGTCCTGGTTCAGACCTGGTTCAGACCTGTTCAGTCCTTGTTCAGACCTGGTTCAGACCTGGTTCAGACCTGGTTCAGACCTGGTTCAGTCCATGTTCAGACCTGGTTCAACCTGGTTCAGTCCTGGTTCAGACTGGTTCAGACCTGGTTAAACTTGGAGCAGATCAGGTCTAAATCTCTTAATCCTCAAACACCGATCTGATGGCGCTGAGTCCAAAACCTGGTCCTGGTCCAGCCTCGAGTCACTTTCAGACCTTTGGTTTTAACTTAATCTACTCAAAATAAGAATGTTTAAATAAAGCTGCTCTGGAGTAATCAGATTATGTAGATGTCTATCTGACGTGAGTAATCTGAGTTCTCTCTGATCGTTCTCTCGTTCACTGTGGCAAAGACAAGTTCACAGGACGCTGTTGAACACTGTTTATTCTGTTTTCCACTGTCGCCCCTCGAGACCACTGCTGTTGTGACTTTGGGCGTCACAAACATAAACTGAATTGAATTAAAGTCATTGTACTTTGTCTTCCAAACCAGAACCACAACCAGAACCAGAACCAGAACTTTCCATTGTCAAAGAACAGAATTCACAAAACTGGAACTTGTCTCGGCGTTAAAGGTGCAACATGAAACACTGAGCAAGAATAAAACAACATATGAAATCCAAAGGGCATGAATTAAGAAACTATTTAAAATTACTAGAGTATAAAATAAAAATACACTTACTCTGTACACAAGAGTTACAGTTACATTTACAGATGTGAGAGCAGAAAGTGACAGAGTCATGAGTCCAGCAGCACCTCCTGCCTGAGGGGAGTGGCCTCCTGCTGAGGGGAGTGGCCTCCTGCCTGAGGGGAGTGGCCTCCTGCCTGAGGGGATGGCCTCCTGCTGAGGGGTGGTTCAAATAGTCCGTGTCCAGGGTGAGAAGGGTCAGCTGTGATCCCACCTGCTCGTCCCAGAGCCCTGGAGACGTACAGGTCCTGCAGAGATGGAAGTCTGCAGCCGATCACCTTCTCAGTAGAGGGCGCTGTAGTCTCTGTTCGTCCCTGGCTGTGGCTCCAGCAGAGGGCGCTGTAGTCTCTGTTTGCCCTGATTGTGGCTCCAGCAGAGGGCGCTGTAGTCTCTGTTCGTCCCTGGCTGTGGCTCCATCACCACACGGTGATGGAGGAGGTGAGGATGGACTCAATGATGGCTGTGTACAGGGAGAAGAGCAGAGGAGAAAGTACACAGCCCTGTGGAGCTCCTGTGCTGATGGTCCGAGTGTCTGAGACATTCTTCCACAGCCGCACGCACTGCCTCCGATCCATCCGGAAGTCAGTGCTCCCCCTGCAGGTGGAGTCGGGCACGTTGAGCTGGGAGAGCTTGTCCTGGAGCAGAGCACAGTTCAATACAAATATTTTACTGATCAGATTTCTCCGGTGCTGCACCAAAATCAGATCTAGATCTAGATCAGATTATGGGATTATCTGATTATTCCAGTGTTTTTGGGTTGAACCTTCAGGAGCTGATTTGAGAAGGAGCTCAGGCTGAGGAGTTTCCAAAGCCAAGAGCCAAATCCCAGCGTCTCCTCGTACACAAGCTCCTCCCATTCAGGGAACACCCTCGTTTAAATGTGTTTGAACAAAAACACACTAAATCCTGAATGGAGGAGCATAAAGTGATGATGAGACGTTTGGTTCTTCTTCAGTAAGATGAAGGTGGTAGTAAAACCACAGATACATGAGCGTGAGATCAGAACCATAGTCTCAGAAGGAGGCGGGGCTTGTGTAACTCAAATATCTTTCTGAGGCCGTTTGTGCGACATGAGAGACATGAACCCTAAAGCTGACCTCTGACACTGAGAGTTCACCTGAGGAGTCACACCTCCGACCCACTAAGCATTATACTATGATGGGCCACATTGTGAGCCCTGTTATTCAGCCTGGTGAGAGAGCGCCCCCTGCAGCTCCTTGTGAAAAGACATCGTCAGAAAATAGATGTAACAGCGTTTCTTTCCTTTTTCTTTGCACTTTTTTTCTTAATCAGAATAAGAGTATGAGAGTATGAGTATATATGAGAGTATGAGTATAAGAGTATGAGCGTATGAGTATACGAGTATAAGAGTTTAAGAGTATGAGAGTATAAGAGTATGAGTATAAGAGTATGAGAATATGAGTATAAGAGTATGAGTATGAGAGTATAAGAGTATGAGTATATATGAGAGTATAAGAGTATGAGCGTATGAGTATGTGAGTATGACTATACAAGTATGATTATAAGAGTATGAGAGTATAAGAGTATGAGTATGAGAGTATAAGAGTATGAGTACAAGAGTATGAGAGTATAAGAGTATGAGTACAAGAGTATGAGAGTATAAGAGTATGAGAGTATAAGAGTATAAGAGTTTAAGAGTATGAGAGTATAAGAGTATGAGTCTAAGAATATGAGTATATATGAGAGTATGAGAGTGTATGAGAGTATAAGAGGATGAGAGTATGAGAGTATATGAGTATGAGTATAAGAGTATGAGAGTACGAGAGTATGAGAGTATGAGTATAAGAGTATGAGAGTACAAGAGTATGAGAGTATGAGAGTATAATCACATACAAAAACATTTCATTGTCAGGGTTTCTCAGGAGAGTTGTCTTCAGGTCGAGACAGCAGGGGGCGACGGACACATACACATTAAATATAAATACACATTTAACCATCACAGGGACGAAGAGGTTCAATAAGGTCAAAATGTTACGTAGTTCTGCTTTAACATCAACTGAATCAGATGTTGTAATGCCATTTTTATTTCAGCCCTTATAGTCCCGGCTCAGACTCTGGTCTAGTCCTGGTTTCATTCTCTCTGGTCTAGTCTCGATGCAGGTCTAGGTCTAGTCTTGGTTCAGGTCTAGGTCTAGTTCACACAGAGACACAGTCCCTCCAGCGTGTCCTGGGTCTCCCCCGCGTAAAAGTATTCCGATTACTTTTTAGTAACAAGGAACTTAAGGCGTGTGTTGTGTGCATCGGTTACCATGGCGACGAGCGCTCTATATTTGACCAAGTCTAAACCAGGACTACACCAGGACTAAACCAGGACCAAACCAAGTCTAAACTTAGTCTAAACCAAGTCTAAACCAGGTCTAAACCAGGTCTAAACCAGGACCAAACCAAGTCTAAACCAGGACCAAACCAGGACTAAACCATGTCTAAACCAGGTCTGAACCAGGTCTAAACCAAGTCTAAACCAGGTCTAAACCAGGTCTAAACCAGGACTAAACCATGTCTAAACCAGGACCAAACCAGGTCTAAACCAGGTCTAAACCAGGTCTGAACCAGGTCTAAACCAAGTCTAAACCAAGTCTAAACCAGGACCAAACAAGGACCAAACCAGGACCAAACCAAGTCTAAACCAGGACTAAACCAGGTCTAAACCAGGTCTAAACTAGGCCGAAACCATGACTAGACTAGGACTAAATCAGGACCAAACCAAGTCTAAATCAGGACTAAACCTGATTTAAATCAGGTCTTAACCAGGACTAAACCAGGTTTAAATCAGGTCTTAACCAGGACTAAACCAGGTCTAAACCAGGACTAAACCAGGTCTAAACCAGGCCTAAAGCAGGGCGTGGGTCTCCGGTCCCCGTGATCCGGTTGTGGGCTGAAGTGCCGCTCTCTCTTGCAGGACGGTTACTTGGACTTCGTGGAGTACATCGCAGCCATCAGTCTCCTGCTGAAGGGCGAGATCAACCAGAAGCTCAAGTGGTACTTCAAACTCTTCGATCAGGACGGCAACGGGAAGATCGACCGCGACGAGCTGGAGACCATCTTCTCTGTGAGTCTCTGAGACCCTTTAGAACGCTCTGTGTTCACAATGTCCCACAGTCCAAACCTGAGGCCAAAGGTTTGTTTCGTTTCAATGTTTAACGGACATCAAACCCAAATGCCAACGGTTGGAAGTCTTTATGGCTCTAAACAAGCTCCAAGTTTGAATTCCCCGTGTAATAATGTGAGTTTGTTTACTGTTCTAAAGCTAAAACTTTGGTCATAATCTGTGAAATAAACAAAAGTCAAATGAAATAGTAACAGTCTTTAAACCAGGATCTGACGGCTTTTCCTTTGTCACATCCTGAGGTTTCGTCCCGTTTGTGTCCGTATGTTCCCCTGAAACCTTTGCTTCCATTCCAGAGTCCAGACCTTTTAAAGAGCGTCTTTCACTCTAAAGACACAAATCTCTCGTTTTAAAACAGCGAGGTGTGAAGGAGAGTCAGAGTCTGGGCAGCTTCGGGTGCTCTCAGGACCGTGCCTTCAGATTGAAAATGACGTCCAGATGAAAGCGCTGAAGCCTTTCCTACCGCCGCCGTTGTCCTTAAAACACAGGATTTATCCAGTCCTTTGTGTTCACGCTCTGTTTTGACCGTTTTTTACCCCCAAAATCCGACTCCACAAACGTTTGCAGATGTCAGTTTGAACATGACAAACTCGTCATGTTCCTCTTCTGTCTTAAAGTCCCTGAACTGACAACATTCACGTCTTTGGAGTGGAATAGAAACCATCTCTGAGCTAATCTGCTACAAGAGCTTTCTGTGTCAACTCAGACTCGAAGCTCGGACCAAAACAGATCCAAACCGGGTCAAAACCAGGTCTAAGTTGCTTGTATTTTTCAGGCGATTCAGGACATCACACGGAACAGAGACATCGACCCAGAGGAGATTGTCACGCTCATTTTTGAGAAGATCGACGTCAAAGGAGACGGTAAAGTCCACTTTTATTCCTTTATAGCCACGTTTCCAGTTTCTTTGGTTCGGTCCTAAAGTGAGTCTCAGTCTTAAGTCTCTGGTCTGTGTCTTGGATCCATAGTGGCCCCTGAGAGGTTCTAGCTCCCAAAGCGGTCTGACTCTTGGGCTCCAGGTGGACTTTAGCTCAGGGGGAGGAGCTCCACACCACAGCCAGATGATTGGCTCAGAGAGAACGCAGACTCAGGCCAAAACAAGAGGCCACAAGCAGAGAAACACAAAAGAATCATGTGTCTCCAAACTCTGCCTTGATCTTGAGCTAAAGCGCCGTGTTTCCACTTATGCTAACTTCATCAAGCATTTTCCAAAGCCTTTTGACTTTTATGGACGGGAAGCAGAGTTGGAATGTTCATCGATATTTAGTGAAGAACATTCGTGAACCTTGGGTCTCCAACACGTCAGGCATGTATGTAACATGTATTTCACCGAGCTAAACTGCTGTCCCTGCTCCAGGTGCTGAACGGACTGAACGGTCTCACTCAGGTTCTTTCCACAAACTCACTCTTTGTTATTAACATACATAGGAACGTGATTGGATGACAGATGCGACGTGAGAGACATTCATCAAAGCACCGGCCCCCGGGCGGCCGTGCGGCGCCTGCTGGGAACTTGAATACAGTTTCAGCCATAAGCATGACAATGATACACAATATACAACACATATTATGACTACAGTACACATGGTCACATGATGGTGTTTTCAGTGGAGGTGGGGGAGGGGCACAAACAAGAGAAGAGATAGATATGGGAAGTACTGTGTGTGTGTGTGTGTGTGGTGTGTGTGTGTGAGCGTGTGTGTGTGAGAGTGTGTGTGTGGGTGTGTAGTGTGTGTGTGTGTGGTGTGTGACGTGTGTGGGCTGTGTCGTGTGTGTGTGTTGTCAAGTGTGTGTGATGTGGTATGCTCTGTGGTGTGTGGCGTCAGTGTGTGTGTGTGTGTGGGTGTGCGTGTGTGTGTGTGTGTGTGCTAGTGTGTTTAGCTGTGTGTGTGTGTGTGTGTGTCAGTGTGTGTGTGTGAGTGTGTGTGCGTGTGTGTGTGTGTGTGAGCGGTGTGTGTGTGTGTGTGCAGTGTGGTGTGTGTGTGTGTGTGTGTGTGTTGAGCGTGTGAGCGTTGTGTGTGTGTGTGTGTGCGTGTGTCAGTGTGTGTGAACTGTGTGTGTGAGCTGTGTTGTGTTGTGTGCGTGGTCAGTGTTGTGTGTGAGCGTGTGTTGTGTGTGTGTGTGTGTGTGAAGCGTGTGTGTGAGCGTGTGTGTGGGCGTGTGTCCTGTGTGTGTATGTTGTGTGTGTGTGTGTGTGGTGGTGTGTCAGTGGTGTGTGTGTTGTGTGTCAGTGTGTGTGTGGCGTGTGAGCGTGTGTTGTGTGTGTATGTGTGTGCGTTGTGTCAGTGTGTGTTGTGTGTGCCGTGTGTCAGTTGTGTGTGTGTTGGGGTGTGTGTGTGTGAGCCGTGTGAGCTGTGTGTGTGTTGTGCTGTGTGTCAGTGTGGTGCCCATGTGATTGTGAGCGTGTGTGTGTGGTGTGTGTGGCTGTGTCAGTTGTGTTGTGTGTGTGTGTGAGCGGTGTGTGTGTGAGCGTGGTTGTGTGTGTGTGAGCGTGTCTGTGGGTGTATGTTATGGTGTGTGTGTCTGTGTGTGTGTGTGTGTCTGTGTGTGTTTGTGTATGTGGTGGTGTCTGTGTGTCCAGTGTGTGTGTGTGTGTGTGAGCGTGTGCGTGTGTGTAGCGTGTGTGTGGTGTGTTTGTCAGTGTGTGTGTGTGTGTGTGAGTGTGTGTGTGCTGTGTGTGTTGTGTGTGTGTGAGCGTTTTGTTGGTTGTGGCGTCAGTGGTGGTGTCTGTGCTGTGTGAGGTGTGGTGTGGTGTGTGAGCGTTGTGTGTGTTGATGCGTGTGCGTTTGCAGTGCCTGTGTGGCTGTGGCGTTGTGGTTGCGTGTGTGCAGCCGCTGTGTGTGTGTGTCAGCTGTGTGTGTGTGTGTGTGTGCGTGTGTGTGTGGCGTTGTGTGTGTGTGTGTGCTGTGTGTGCAGTGTGTGTGATGTGTGTGTCCTAGTCGTGTGTGTGTGACTGTGTGTGTGTCGTGTGTGTGGTCCGTGTGCGTGTGTCAGTGTATGTGTGCTGTGTGCGTGTGTGTGTGTGTGGTGTTGTTGTGTGTGTGTGCGTCGTGTGTGTGTGTGTGTGTGTGTGTTGTGTGTAGTGGTGTCTGTGTTGATGTCTGTGTGTGTGTGTGTGTGCGTGTGTCTTGCGTGTGTGTGTTGTGTGTGTGTCGCGTGTGTGTGTGCAATGTGTGTGTCAGTGTATGTGTGTGTGTCTGTCGTGTTTGGGTGTTGTGTGTGTGTGCGTGTGTGTGTGAGCGTGTGTGTGTGTCTGTGTGTGTGTGTGCGTGTGTGTGTGTGTGTGTGCTGTGTGTGTCGTGTGTGTGTGTTGTGTCTGCTGTGTGTGTGTGTGTGTGTGGTGTGTAGGTGTGTTGTGTGTGTGTGTGTGATGTGTGTGTGTGTGCGTGTGTGTGTGTGTGTGTGTGTGTGTGTGTGTGTGTGTGTGTGTGTGTGTGTGTGTGTGTGTTGTGTGTGTGTGTGTGTGTCAGTGCTGTGTGTGTGTGTGTGTGTGTGTGTGTGTGTGTTTGTGTGTTGTGTGTTGTTGTGTGTTGTGTGTGTGTGTGTGTGTGTGTGTTTTGTGTGTGTTGTGTGTGTTTACGAGGGCTGAGCTGATGCTCCAAACTGGACCAGGACCAGTCAAAATGTGGAACCTTTTCAGAAGATCTTCTAATCAAACCTTTGGATGTTTGTGGTTTGGTTCTTTAGGCGAGCTGACGCTGGAGGAGTTCATCGAAGGAGCCAAAGACCATCCCGACATCATGGACATTGCTCAAAGAACCTCATGGACCTGACGCCAGTGCTCGTCATCAATCGTCAACGGAATGAAGAGCGAGAGTGGACCAGAACTGAGCCAGAACCTGACCACTGCTGAGCCCGAACCTGACCAGAACTGAGCCCGAACCTGACCAGAACTGAGCCAGAACCTGACCACTGCTGAGCCCGAAACCTGACCAGAACTGAGCCAGAACCTGACCAGAACTGAGCCAGAACCTGACACTGCTGAGCCCGAACCTGACCAAGAACTGAGCCAGAACTGACCACTGCTGAGCCCGAACCCTGACCAGAACTGAGCCAGAACCTGACCACTGCTGAGCCCGATCCTGACCAGAACTGAGCCAGAACCTGACCAGACTGAGGCCAGAACCTGACCACTGCTGGCACCGAACCTGAACAGAACTGAGCCTGAACCTGACCACTGCTGAGCCAGAACCTGACCAGAACTGAGCCTGAACCTGACCAGAACTGAGCCAGAACTTGACCAGAACTGAGCCCGAACCTGATCAGAACTTAGCCGAACCTGAACAGACTGAGACAGAACCTGACCAGAACTGAGCCAGAACTGACCAGAACTGAGACATGAACCTGACCAGAACTGAGCCAGAACTGACCAGAACTGAGCTCGAACCTGGAGTAAAACTGCGCCAGAAAATGGGCAAAAACTTACTAGAACTGGACCAAAAAATGGGCCAAACCTGGATAAGAACTGGACCAGAACTGGGCCAGAGCGTGACCAAATCTGGACCAGAACTGGCTGAAAACTGGACCCTGCTGAAATAGTCCTCAGCTGCATACGTCTGTCACAAGGTTCGTTTGGTTTGTTTTAGTTTGTTTTGATGCTTCAGCTTGGCTCCGCCCAAACCACACAGTGCTGTGCTGTGATTGGCCCGCCTCAAGCTCAAGCTCGTCTGGGTTTGTGAGCGACTCTTATGTACTCGCGGACTTTAGAATTCAGTTGTGAAATGTCCTCTTTGTGAACTTCTCCTGCACCAAGCGGTCGTCTGGCTGGTCCTGTGCCTGGATCCTGTAGGTTCAAGGCCCTGGATCCTGTAGGTTCAAGGCCCTGGATTTTCCTGGTAGGTTCAAGGCCCTGGATCCTGGAGGTTCAAGGTCCTGGATCCTGGAGGTTCAAGGTCTGGATCCTGGAGGTTTCAAGGCCCTGGAATCCTGGAGGTTCAAGGCCTGGATCTGGGAGGTTCAAGTCTTTGGATCCTGGAGGTTCAAGGCCCTGGATCCTGGAGGTTCAAGGCCCTGGATCCTGGAGGTTCAAGGCCCTGGATCCTGGAGGTTCAAGGTCCTGGAGCTGGAGGATCGTTCTGGCCTCAGGAAGAACCAGCACACTCCCAACTGAACCCAACTGAACCCAACTGAACCCAACTGAACCCAACTGAACCCAACTGAACCCAACTGAACCCAACTGAACCCAACTGAACCCAACTGAGCACTTTAGATTTTCAAAGGACGTTCTATTACGATTGGTCAGAGAGACGCTGCTCGGCTGTGATTGGTCAATTCCGGATGAACGACATGAAAGTATGAATGAATGTCGAAGCGTGTAAAAGTATTCATCTAGGTTAAAATATTCGATCTGTGTCACTATGACGACTGTCGACGAGTAACGCAACAACGACCGCGACATCGTCCAACAAGCACGAACTGTTAAAGGGGGCGTGTCACTTTTGTACTTAGTTACTCCACCGACGCCGCAGACACAGGGAGAACACGCAGTCGGCTGGAGCAGTGCATCATGGGAACAGAGCGAGATGTTCCGCGTCTTGAGCACAGAGTCATAATTCTGCCGCCAAGACAAAACCGGTTTCAGGATCTGGGCCAAAGTCGTCGGCCATCTTGTCTTTGTCAGCGTTAAGAGCAGGAAGAGGAAACTTACACGGCGAAATCCTCCCCAATCCAATCAGTGTGTCCCCAAACGAGAAACCAGGCCAGACCGGGGCTAAACCGGGGCTAAACCGGGACAGGGATGATTCACCTTCAAACCGATCCGACCGCGCGGCAAACGGAGGGCGACGAGCGCGACGCGGCCAAGTCAAACTGGTGGACGCTTCAGCCAATCGAGGAGCAGCTCGTCCAGAAACGTGGACAAATGAGTTGGAAATAAATCTGCGTGAAAACGACAGACGCGACGACATTTTGAACTATCTTTATTCAGCAAAATAAATGTTCTAGTTCTAGTCAGATATGTTTGACCCACTGCACATGGTTGCTAGGTAACAGTGTGATGTCATGATTTATATTCAGGACGTAAAATGATGAACCAGAAAAAATGGCAAGTTAACCGTGTTTTAGTCAAATTGGTCCAAGGCACTTTAACATATCTATCTCTATGGAAACAAGCAAGTTACAGGTCTGATCTGTGGAGGGGCGAGTCCACTCACTGTTTTGAAGTGAATGCAAACACCTGCGAGAGACAAACTGAGTGGAGAAGAAATAACAGGGAACAGACCCTCCAGAAACGTTACACAGCTGCCGTGTACTTGGGCGCCACCTGTCAGGAGAAGGCAGTACTACACCCAGGGGCCCCTGAGCCAGGCCTGGTCCGGAGTGTCCACCGTCACAGACCTCATGAGTTCATGTTTGACAGTCAAATGTTTATGGTATGTTCATTGATTATTAATGGAACCATCTTGTCTGTGTTGCCTTATCAATAAAGTTTTCAAAAACAGAATGTCTTAATGAAGCAGAAATCAGGCCTTCAAAGTAGAAAAGCGTTGAATAATATGATTTTAAAGCAACGTTTGGCCTCTGAAATGCGATCATTTACATTTCTGGCCCTGTTTTTACATTTGTATATTTTATTTGAAGGCGGCGGCTCCGGTGCTCTGGATCTGTGGAGCCGCTTCATGTTCTGCGGCGGCAAACTAAAGCACCACACTGTAACTTTCTCTACCGCAGAACTGCTCCGATGCAACAGGTGGCGATGTGCACCTTTTCTGATGGTTAAAGTCAAAGGAGAAGAAGGGGCCAAAACAATGTGGCACGTAGAAACACTAGAGAGACAATCGCCATGGTAACCTTCTGCTTCATGTTGTGACTGCTCAAGAACTCAGAACCAGGAGCTGGGATTATAATGTTCGCTTCAATACTTTTATAATTGTACATTTAATATTTATACTTATATGTAAAGCCCAAGTTCTGCCAAACATGAAAAACCTTTTAGGAAATAAATTCTTCAGTTTCAGTAACCGTGGTGAAGTAAACACTGATGCTCAAACACAGACAGGGAAGATTCAACTTCACAGAGACAGGAGCCATTATTTATACCGTTATATGTCCGTTTAAACCAAGGGTGTCCAAACTATGGGGCGGGGACCAAACGTGGCCCTCAGACTTCCTGTTGAAACGACCCAAAGGTCAAAAGGTCTAAAGGTCAAACACTTCACTGCACAAAAGCATTTGATGTGATGCAGACCTGACGTTAAGGTTCACAGCGTCATGGCAGATGTGACCACACAGCAGGGGTGGGCCTGGTTAGTACTTGGATGAGAGACTGCAGGTGCCACAGGGGGGCGATAGTGCACACTGTCATTGTGTCCTTGGGCAAGACACTTCACGCACTTTGCCCTAATGTTTTTGTTTGTGAGAGTAAACATGGGACAATGGATGGAAATGAGCCATGTGTGTTATGTATGTTCATTAACACGCACTGTCCCGATTAATAATAATAATAATAATAATAATAATAATAATAATAATAACAATGTGAGTCTAGTCTAGTTTTAAAAACACATTTAATTATTTCATAGTCTTTACATATTTAATTATTTCACAGGTTATTCAATTAATTTATTGAACATTTAATTGATTATACATTTAATTAATTAATTTTCTATTTATTTTCAAATGTAATAATTGTTGAAATATTAATTAATCACTTAATTCTGTATTTATTTATTTCATTTGTACAATGAATTCCTCCATAAATCTCTTTTTTATATTATAATTTCGATCCTCTTACAGTCACAAGATGGCCGTCGCCGCAGTCACAGAGTTTCTTTTCCTCTCATTTATTTCACCCTTACAGTGGCAATGCTAGCTCGTTGTCGCCCCCTTCAGGTCGTTACTCGTACTACACCTCAGACACACCATGGCGGCCGTGCGGAGCCTGCGCGTGTCTCTTCCGTCCCGCAGCGGCTCCGAGCGCTCGGACTCGGATTCGGACCGGGACCCGCGTGAAGCCGAGCCCATGGAGGTGGAGGAGGGTGAACTGGACCCGGAGCCGGGGCCGGAGGACGTGTCGGTGAAGCGGTCTCTGAAGGAGCTGCTGCCGGTGAGTAGGCCGCGCAGACCGGGGACTCGCGTGAGCAGCTGCCCGAACAGGACGCGCTCTGTCCCGGCTCAGAGTGACGCCGCGGCCCGCTGGAGCCTCGTGTCGTATTTTACGTGTTTAAATGTTTGTGTTCAGACTGAGCGCGCTCCGGGTCAGGGGCCCTCAGGGGCCCTCAGGCCCGGGCTCAGGACTGCTGGAGCCGCCTCAGCTTCTTCTAAAACCTTCCTCCTCTTCTTGACTTCAGATGTTCAGTTTAGGCGGTATCACATGGTATTTACTTGAAACTTTACATTTCTTTTGAAGATTAGAGCTGTAATGAGTTACGACTGTGACGTGATTCACTGTTTCATTCGGCGGTTTGTTTTTTGTCTGTTGTGGCATTTGCTGCCCGGTGGTCGAGTGGTTAAGGCGGCAGCACATGTGCCAGGCTCCAGTGCAGCCGGTCGCTGTGTCGTGAGTTCGAATCCCGGCTGACAGTTTGCTGCATGTCCTCCCCTCTCTCTCTCCCGTTTTTATATAAAGCCTTTGTTTATCAAAAACAGGGCAAACGTTTCATCATTGTGAGTACTTGTGTGAGGTTTGCATGTTCTTCTAGTGTCTGCGTAGGTTCGGGTACTCCGCTCTCCCCGCCCACTATAAACATGTGTGAGTGTGGGCGTGTTTACATCGTGTGTTTCATCGGTGCACAGCCAATCAGAGTGCTGCGTGGCTTGACAGGAAATAATATACTTCTGAGAGCTCTCTCTCTCTTACTCTCCCTTTTAAAAATGTTTCACAGTGTAGCGTGAAACACATACTTTGATGACGTACAACTCCAGTAGGGGGCGATAAATGCACCTTTTCAGTTGGCGGGCAAACGCCATAAAAAAAACAGTAGCATTAGTACATATTACCTGCAGACAACATTCAGCAGTCTCATTTTACAAAGTCTTACTTTTACACACACCATTCTCTCTGCGCTTGACCCGCCGCAGGACGGGTCAGGAGTGTGTCTGCGCTTGACCCGCCACAGGACGGGTCAGGAGTGTGTCTGCTCTTGACCCGCCGCAGGACGGGTCAGGAGTGTGTCTCTGCTGTTTCTGAACTGATTTGTTGTAAATAATCCAACATTTTCTGGATTTCAAACAGTCTTTGTTTGTTTCAGGACACGAGTCGTCGATATGAAAACAAGGCCGGAGCCTTCATCACCGGCATCGACGTCACTTCAAAGGTCAGTCCTGGTTTTAGTCCTGGTTTAGACCCGGTTTAGGCCCAATTTAGACTCTGTTTAGGCTCGGTTTTAAACTTGTTTTTAGACCCGGTTTAGACCCGTTTTAGACCCGTTTTAGACCCGGTTCAGACCTTGTAGTGACACGGTGTTGGTGTTTCAGGAGGCCATTGAGAAGAAGGAGAAGGGGCGAGCGCAGCGTTTCCACTTCCAGGCTGAGGGAGAGCGCCCCCCAGAGGAACGTTCTGCCTCGACAAAGACCTCATAAAGAAAGGTTTGGAGCTTTAGTTCTGTCACGAGAATCACCACGGCAACAACCTTCACTACAGCTGCAACAATATTATCTGTGTTCTGGCTCAATATTATTAGGGGAGAAAAGTTCTTTAGCAACTCAACATTTGAACTTGAACTAATCCTGAAGAATGTGTTCATGAATAATATTTTCACATTTACAAAGGTTTCACTTCTCAGTCTTAAGTAAAGTATTATTGTGATACTTTCTGTAACAAATATATCACACTTCTGTTCTGGTTTAGACCTGGTGTAGACCTGGTGTAGACCTGGTGTAGACCTGGTGTAGGCCTGGTGTAGGCCTTGGTGTAGCCTGTGTAGACCTGGTGTAGACCTGGTGTAGACCTGGTGTAGACCTGCGTTCTTGTCTTGCAGCGCTCCCTAGTGTTCGTATGGAGGCGCTGCACATGTCAGACCTGGTTCAGACCGGTTCAGGCCTGGTTCTTGTCTCTGCAGCGCTCCCTAGTGTTCGTATGGAGGCGCTGCACATGTCAGACCTGGTTCAGACCTGGTTCAGGCCTGGTTCAAGACCTGGTTCTTGTCTTGCCAGCGCTCCCTAGTGTTCGTATGGAGGCGCTGCACATGTCTGGCCGTGGACGAAACATGAGCACTCAGGGCGTGTTCGGGTTCTTCAGAGAGTATCCTCCGGCGCACATCGAGTGGATCGACGACACTTCCTGTACGTGAGCACAATGATGACATCACTTCCTTGTGGGTCGGGCCAAAGCTCGTCTCAATTTACACGATCACAATTAAAAACTTCTGTCGCATATAGGTAACGTGGTGTGGGCTCGACGAAGACACCTGCGTCCGAGCGGCTCGTCAACACCAGCCGCATTGCCCCGCCCCTCCGACACTGACCCCCGTCCACCCCCGAGCAGACGGACGTTGACGGACAGCCAATCAGAGGCGCAGCAAAGGTACGCAGGCCAGTCAGAGGCAGCAAAGGTCCCATCAGGGCAGAAAGTCGCAGGGCAATCAGAGGGCAGCAAAGGTAGCGGCAGAGGGCAGCAAAGGTACGCAGGGCAGATCAGAGGCAGCAAAGGTACGCAGGCCAATCAGAGGGCAGCAAAGGTACGCAGGCCAATCAGGAGGGCAGCAAAGGTACGCAGGGCAATCAGAGGGCAGCAAATACGCAGGGCCAATCAGAGGGCAGCAAAAGGTACGCAGGGCCAACAGTAGGGCAGCAAAGGTACGCGCTAGGGCCAATCAGGCTAGCAAAAGGTACGCAGGGCCAATCAGAGGCAGCAAAGGTACGCAGGGCCCAAATCGGGCAGCAAAGTACGCGAATCAAGGGCAGCAATCGCAGGCAGTAGGGCAGCAAAGGTAAACGCAGGGCCAATCAGAGGGCAGCAAATGGTACGCAGGCCAATCAGAGGGCAGCAGGGGTAGGGCCATCAGAGGGCAGCAAAAAAGGTACGCAGGGCCAATCAGAGAGCAGAGAGAGCTGTGCCTGAAAGAGCTCAGACCAGTTCACAAAATCTTCAAAATGGCTTTGGACTAAAATGATTGGCTGACAGTGTTTGTGATGTCAGAACGCAGAGGTCAGAGGTCGGACGATGAGGATGAGAGGGGGAAGTGGAGGAGAAGAAGGGAAACAACGGAGCCGGAGGAGCAGTGAGACTCCGACGCCACCGGGGGGCGCCGGGCCTCGTCTGTAGTTGAAATGTTCTTTTGTGCGTCAGAGTCGGGATCTGTCTGGAGCCGAGGTCGAGTCCCTGATGAGGAACGAGGCGCGGCCCGTCCTCAAACCCTTCAAAGGAAACAAACTCATGCTGCGGTTCGCCACACACGCGGTCCGTTCTCTTGGTTTTACTGCTTTCGTTCATTCATTAAAATAGTCACTGAGAGCGCCCCCTTAGGGTTGTGTAGGATATGACAAAAAGTGTGTCATGTCGACCGTCATTTTTGATTGGATTAAATTAGTTTAAATAAGTGTGATAATAAGTGATGCAGTATTTTGAACGAAGTCTGTCTTGGTTTGGACGATTCGGAACTCCATAAAAAGAGCCCGAAGTTTGTTTTCAGACGACAAGAAGGAGCTCGGAGTCCGCGCGGCGCAGCAGATACTACATGAAGTACGGGAACCCCAACTTTAACGGAGGCATGAAGGGCATCCTCAGCAACTCCTGGTACTTCAGACCTGCGAGACCGCTTTAGACCCGCTTCAGCTTAGACCCGCTTCAGACCCGCTTCAGACCCGCTTCAGACCCCGCTTTAGACCCGCTTCAGACCCGCTTTAGTCCTGCTTTAGTCCTGCTTTAGACCCGCTTCAGACCCGCCCCTTTAGCCCTTAGACGTTGACCCGCTTCAGACCGCCCCGCTTCAGACCCGCTTCAGACCCGCTTCAGAGCCTTCGACCGCTTCACGATTCAGACCCGTTGCTTTATCCGTTTAGCCCGCTTCAGACCCGCTTCACGTTAGACCCGCTTCGACCCGCTTCTAGCCCTGCTTTCTAGACCCGCTTCAGACCCGCTAGTCCGGGTTTCGAGTCCCGCTTCGCCTTAGTCCCGCTTTAGGACCCGCTTCAGACCCGCTTCAGACCCGCTTTAGACCCCGCTTCAGACCCGCTCAGACCCCGCTCCGCTTTAGTCCTGCTTTACGCTTGACCCTGCTTGACGTTCAGACCCGCTTCAGACCCGCTTTTCAGACCCCGTCAGCCGCTTCCAGACCCGCTGTCAGACCCGCTTCAGACCCGCTTAAACAGACCGCTTCAGACCCGCTTTAGTCCGCTTCAGACCGCTTCAGACCCGCTTTAGTCCCGCTTCAGACCCCCGCTCAGACCGCTCACCGCTTCAACCCGCTTTAGTTCCGCTTCAGACCCGCTTCAGACCGCTTCAGACCCGCTTCAGACCCGCTTCAGACCCGCTTTAGTCCCGCTTTAGTCCCGCTTTAGACCCGCTTCAGACCCGCTTCAGACCCGCTTCAGACCCGCTTCAGACCCGCTTCAGTCCCGCTCAGACCCGCTTCAGACCCGCTTCAGACCCGCTTCAGACCCGCTTCAGCCCGCTTCAGACCCGCTTCAGACCCAGCTTCAGACCGCTTCAGACCCGCTTTAGTCCCGCTTTAGTCCCGCTTTAGACCCGCTTCAGAACCCGCTCAGACCCGCTTTCAGTCCCGCTTCAGACCCGCTTCAGACCCGCTTCAGACCCGCTTTAGTCGCTGCTTTAGCCTGCTTCAGACCCGCTTCAGACCCGCTTCAGACCCGCTTTAGACCCGCTTCAGACCCGCTTTAGACCCGCTTTAGACCCGCTTTTAGACCCGCTTTAGACCTGCTTTAGTCCTGCTTCAGACCCGCTTCAGACCCGCTTTAGTCCTGCTTTAGTCCTGCTTCAGACCCGCTTTAGACCCGCTATATAGACCCGCTTCAGACCCGCTTCAGCGACCCGCTTAAGACCCCGCTTTAGACCCGCATTTAGTCCTCGCTTCAGACCCGCTTTATAGTCCTGCTTCAGACCCCGCTTTAGTTGCTTTACCCGCTTAGCGCTTCCAGACCCGCTTTAGACCCGCTTGCTCAGACCCGCTTCAGACCCGCTTTAGACCCGCTTCTAGACCCGCTTAGACCCGCAGACCCCTCGCTTTAGTCCTGCTTTAGACCCGCTTTAGTCCTGCTTTAGGACCTTGCTTTAGTCCTGCTTTAGACCCGCTTTAGTCCTGCTTTAACCCGCTTTAGTCCTGCTTCAGCCCGCTTTAGGACCCGCTTTAGACCCCTTCAGACCCGCTTTAGACCCGGCTTCAGACCCGCTTCAGTCCGGCTTATTACCGCTTCAGACCCGCTTCCAGACCCGCTTTAGACCCGCTTTTAGAGCCCGCTTCAGACCCGCTTTAGACCCGCTTTAGACCCGCTATTAGACCCACTCTTAGTTCCTGCTTTAACCCTGGCTTTAGACCCGCTTCTAATCCTCTTTAGACCCGCTCTAGTTCCTGGCTTTTGACCCGTTCAGTCCTGCCGTTCAGACCCGCTTCAGGACCCGCTTCAGACCCGCTTCAGACCCGCTTTAGACCCGCTTTAGACCCGCTTCAGACCCGCTTCAGACCCGCTTTAGACCCGCTTTAGACCCACTCTAGTCCTGCTTTAGACCCGCTCTAGCCCTGCTTTTAGACCCGCTCTAGTCCTGCTTTAGACCCGCTCTAGTCCTGCTTTTGACCGGTTCAAGTCAGCTTTCCTGCTTCAGACCTCAGACCCGCTTCAGACCCGCTTCAGACCCGCTTTAGACCGCTTAGACCCGCTTTAGACCCGCTTCAGACCCGCTTCAGACCCGCTTAGACCCGCTTTAGACCCGCTTAGACCCACTCTAGTCCTGCTTTAGACCCGCTCTAGCCCTGCTTTAGACCCGCTCTAGTCCTGCTTTAGACCCGCTCTAGTCCTGCTTTTGACCCGGTTCAGTCCTGCTTTTGACCCGGTTCAGTCCTGCTTCAACCCGTTAGACCCGCTTCAGACCCGCTTCAGACCCGCTTTAGACCCGCTTTAGACCCGCTTTAGACCCACTCTAGTCCTGCTTTAGACCCGCTCTAGCCCTGCTTTTAGACGGCCGCTCTAGTTTCCTGCTTTAGACCCGCTCTAGCCCTGCTTTTGACCCGAGGTTCAGTCCTGCTTCAGACCCGCTTTAGACCCGGTTCAGTTCTTGACTTTAAATTCTGTGTTGAAGGAAGCGCCGGTTTCACAGTCGTCGGATTCACAGAGACGTCCTGAAGAGTAAGAAGCCTCTGATTGGAGACAGCCTGGGGACACACCCCCCCGTACCCTCACAGGCACTCGGGTGAGTACCACAGAGAGCGCCCGCGGGAGGAAGAGAGGCTCCCGCAGAGGAGAGAGAGCTCCCGCAGAGAGAGAGAGAGAGCGCCCGCGGGGAGAGAGATGAGAGGATGAGAGAGCGCCGCTAGGGAGGGAGAGAGAGCGCCGCAGAGAGAGAGAGAGAAGAGAGCGCCCGCGGTGGAGAGAGAGAGCGCCCGCAGGAGAGAGAGAGAGAACGGCCGCACGGAGACATGAGAGAGAGAGCGCCCGCAGAGAGAAGAGGAGGAGAGCGCCCGCGGGGAGAGAGAGAGCGCCCCGCAGAGAGAGAGAGAGAGCGCCCGCAGAGAGAGAGAGAGAGCGCCCAGAAGCGAGAGAGAGCGCCCGTAGAAGAGATGAGAGCGGAGAGCGCGCCGCAGATGAGCACAGGCGCCCGCAGAGAGAGAGAGCGCGCGAGAGAGCGCTCCGAGAGAGACGAGCGCCCGCAGAGAGAGAGAGAGCGCCCGCAGAGAGAGAGCAAGAGAGGCGAGCGCAGAGAGAGAGCGCCCGCAGGAAAGAGAGAGAGCGCCGCAGAGAGAGGAGAAAGCTCGCCCGGGGAGAGAGAGAGCGCCCCCCGAGAGAGAGAGAGAGAGCGCGCCCGCAGAGAGAGAGAGAGAGAGCGCCCCGCGAGAGAGGAAGAGAAGAGAGAGCGCCCGCAGAGCGAGAGATAGAGCCCGGCAGAAGTCTCAGGAGAGCGCGCCGCCCGCACCGAGAGAGAGAGATGAGCGCCGCCCCAGAAGAGAGGCCCGCAGAGAGAGGAGAGAGAGAGAGCGCCCGCAGACGAGAAGCGACCCCCGCAGAGCAGAGAGAGCTGCCCGCGGAGAGAGAGAGAGGACAGAGAGCGCCGCAGAGAGACGAGCGCCCGCAGAGAGAGAGAGAGAGCGCCCCGCAGGACCGCCGAGAGAGCGCCCGCGGAGAGAGAGAGAGAGAGAGAGCGCCCGTCGGACAACGAGAGTAACGGAGAGCGCCGCATGAGAGGGGAGAGAGAAGCGCGCCGCGGGAGAGAGGAGAGAGAGAGAGAGAGCGCCCGCGCGAGAGAGAGAGAGCCTGCCCGCGCAGAGAGAGAGAGCGGGGGCCCGCAGAGAGAGAGAGCGCCCGCAGAGAGAGAGAGAGAGAGAGAGGCTGCGCCCGCACAGAGAGAGAGAGAGAGAGCGCCCGCAGAGAGAGAGAGAGAGAGCGCGCCCGCAGAGAGAGAGAGCGCCCGCGGAGAGAGAGAGAGAGCGCGCCCGCAGAGAGAGAGAGAGAGAGCGAGAGAGATGAGAGAGAGAGAGAGAGAGAGAGCGCCCGCGGAGAGAGAGAGAGAGACGCCCGCGAGAGAGAGAGAGAGAGCGCCCGCAGAGAGAGAGAGCGCCCCGGAGAGAGAGAGAGAGAGAGCCCCGCGGAGAGAGAGAGAGAGAGAGAGCGCCCCGGAGAGGGAGAGAAGAGGAGAAGAGCGCCGCAGGAGAGAGAGAGAGAGCCGCGCCCGCAGAGAGAGAGAGAGCGCCCGCGGAGAGAGAGAGAGAGAGCGCCCTCAGAGAGAGAGAAGAGAGAGACGCGCCCGCGGAGAGAGAGAGCCCGCGGAGAGCACCCACAGAGTATCGTTTCCGAGACTGGAAGGTCTAGCATCTGAGCAGTAATGGAGCTAATGGAGAAGATCCCTCACGCAACTGATCAGAAACAGGATAGAATCAGAGTGTTCATTGATTAGCTCTTATCAGAGGAACCGTGCACAAACGCCCCCTAGTGACGTTACCAAGAGAAAACCATGTGTACATTTTAATGGACAAGATTCAGAATGTAAAGGAGTAGAAGGGGGCCCACAAGGGTCCGTTCTCGGCCCATTATTCTTATTATGTGAATCTTATTTAGTCGATCTTAAGATAGTTTTAGTTTTGTTGAGAGATGAACTAAGAGCTCTACCAGAAGCTCTACAAAGTCTTTAAGTATGAAGTTTAAAGGGAAACATCTCCACGTTCCTAAAGCCCCTCCACGTTCCTGAAGCCCCTCACGATCCTGAAGCCCCTCCACGATCCTGAAGCCCCTCCACGATCCTGAAGCCCCTCCACGATCCTGAAGCCCCTCCACGATCCTGAAGCCCCTCCACGCATCCTGAAGCCCCTCCACATCCTGAAGCCCCTCCACGTTCCCAAAGCCCCCTATGTTCCCAAAAACCCCCTATGTTCCCAAAGCCCCTCCACGTTCCCGAAGCTCCTCCACGTTCCCGAAGCCCCTCCACGTTCCCGAAGCCCCTCCACGTTCCCGAAGCCCCTCCACGTTCCTGAAGCCCCTCCATGTTCCTAAAGCCCCTCCACAATCTGAAGCCCCTCCACGTTCCTAAAGCCCCTCTATGTTCCCGAAGCCCCTCCACGTTCCCGAAGCCCCTCCACGTTCCCGAAACCCCTCCACGTTCCGAAGCCCCTCTATGTTCCTAAAGCCCCTCCACGATCTGAAGCCCCTCCACGATCTGAAGCCCCTCCACGTTCCTAAAGCCCCTCCACGTTCCTGAAGCCCCTCCACGTTCCTGAAGCCCCTCCACGTTCCTAAAGCCCCTCACGTTCCTGAAGCCCCTCCACGTTCCTGAAGCCCTCCACGTTCCTAAAGCCCCTCCACGTTCCTGAAGCCCCTCCACGTTCCTGAAGCCCCTCCACGTTCCTGAAGCCCCTCCACATTCCTAAAGCCCCTCCACGTTCCCATTGGCTCTAAAAAGTCTGCTTCTCTAAACTCATGTGTGTTTTGCAGCAGATCTGGTGAATCTGCCAGAGGAGCGCCATAAAGGAGGAAGAGGAGGACGAAGACGAAGACATGGACGAGGACGACCGCGTGGTGGAGTACAGAGAGAGGGGCGAGATGGGTGCGAGCGATTGGGGGCGAGCGAGTGGGGCGAGCGAGTGGGGGGCGAGCGAGTGTGGGCGAGCGAGTGGGGGCGAGCGACGTGGGGGGCGAGCGAGTGGGCGGGGGCGAGCGAAGTGGGGGCGAGCGAGGCCCAGTGCACAGCCGCAGCTCGGACTCGACTCGGACGACATGGACTACGACCTGGAGCTCAAGATGATCTCCACTCCGTCTCCAAAGAAGAGCAAGAAGATGACCATGTACGCGGACGAGCTGGACAGCCGCCTCAGGAGCATCCGGTGAGCAACTGGACCTGGGTCTGGACCCGGGTCCAGACCCAGGACCCCCCGTGAATCTCTTGAACCAAAACCCTCAGTTTGGATGAGTCCCAGAGTTCTCGCGCGCCCTGTGTCCCAGAGTTCCTCGCGCGCCCTGTGTCCCAGAGTTCTCGCGCGCCCTGTGTCCCAGAGTTCCTCGCGCGCCCTGTGTCCCAGAGTTCCTCGCGCCGCCCTGTGTCCCAGAGTTCCTCCGCGCGCCCTGTGTCCCAGAGTTCTCGCGCGCCCTGTGTCCCAGAGTTCCGCGCGCCCTGTGTCCCCAGCGCCCTGTTCCCAGAGTTCCTGCGCGCCCTGTATCCCAGAGTTCCTCGCGCGCCCTGTATCCCAGAGTTCCTCGCGCGCCCTGTATCCAGAGTTCCTCGCGCGCCCCTGTATCCCAGAGTTCCTCGCGCGCCCTGTATCCCAGAGTTCCTCGCGCGCCCTGTTTCCCAGAGTTCCTCGCTGTTTCCCAGAGTTCCTCGCTTTTCCCAGAGTTCCTCCTGTTTCCCAGAGTTCCTCGCGTTTCCCAGAGTTCCTCGCTGTTTCCAGAGTTCCTCGCTGTTCCCAGAGTTTCCTCGCTGTTTCCCAGAGTCCTCGCTGTTTCCCAGAGTTCCTCGCTGTTTCCCAGAGTTCCTCGCTCTTCCCGCTGTTTCCCCAGAGTTCTCCGTTTCCAGAGTTCCTCGCTGTTTCCCAGAGTTCCTCGCGTTCCCAAGTTCCTCGCTGTGTCCCAGAGTTCCTCGCTGTGTCCCAGAGTTCCTCGCTGTGTCTCCAGAGTTCCTCCGCTGTGTCCCAGAGTTCCTCGCTGTGTCCCAGAGTTCCTCGCTGTGTCCCAGAGTTCCTCGCGTGTCCCAGAGATTCCTCGCTGTGTCCCAGAGTTCCTCGCTGTGTCCAGAGTTCCTCGCTGTGTCCCAGAGTTCCTCGCTGTGTCCAGAGTTCCTCGCTGTGTCCAGAGTTCCTCGCTGTGTCCCAGAGTTCCTCGCTGTGTCCCAGAGTTCCTCGCTGTGTCCCAGAGTTCCTCGCTGTGTCCCAGAGTTCCTCGCTGTGTCCCAGAGTTCCTCCGCTGCTGTGTCCAGAGTTCCCTCGCTGTGTCCCAGAGTTCCTCGCTGTGCCCAGAGTTCCTCGCTGTTCCCAGAGTCCTCGCTGTGTCCAGAGTTCCTCGCTGTGTCCCAGAGTTCTCGCTGTGTCCAGAGTTCCTCGCGCGCCCTGGTGTCCAGAGTTCCTCGCGCGCCCTGTGAGTTCCTCGCGCGCCCTGTGTCCCAGAGTTCCTCGCGCCCTGTGTCACAGAGTTCCTCGCGCGCCCTGTGTCACAGAGTTCCTCGCGCGCCCTGTGTCACAGAGTTCCTCGCGCCCTGTGTCACAGAGTTCCTCGCACCTTGTGACTCTGGTGTTTTCAGGAACCGTCTGGGCGGGGCAGCGCCTCAGAGGAAACCCTCTCCTCCGCCCAATGTCACAGACGTGCGACAGCTGCTGGAGGAGAAGAGGCAGGGGCAGAGGAGTGAGCGCCCCCCGCAGGCCTCCACGGGGAAGACAGGTAAACACAGTGATGGACGTTAATCAGACAAACATCCAGGAACTGACTTTAGGTTTCATGTGTTCTGTGTCTGAACATTCGGACGTTTCGACTCGTCTTTCAACGTTCTCCTGAACCATCCAGATTTTTTTTGCAAATTGTTCACACCCGATAGTTACACAGATGTTTTATGAATATTCATGATATGTTAATGTGTTTATTATCAGAGCGTTTGTAACCATAGAAACACAATGTGAGTACAAAGGGTTAAATGAAAATACAGATTAATGAGGATGTCGACTAAAGAATGGCGAGGCGCTCAGACTGGCCAACGCGGCCCCAAACGAGTGGCCTCAGGTCCAAACCAAAAGAACGCTCCTGCAGAAGCTCCAGGTTAGAGCTTTACCCGGACTAAAGCCTTGTGTTTGTGTCAGATGTGCGTCACCGTTTGGGAAAGAGACGCCGCTCGCCCTCCCCTCGCTCGCCCTCCCCCCAACGTGACCCTCCCCCCGAGCGAGAGCCAATCAGAGACGTGCACCGCAGACTGGGCGTGGCCAAGGACAGGAAGTCAGGTACGAGCTCAAGATCATTCTGGAAAACCAAACGTCGCCGCGTGAAAGCTTCAAGTGCAGTTTAGACTCGACAGTCGAGTTCTGAGTCGCACCGGATCAGCACAGCGTCTAATAAAGCCTGGTCGCCATGGTAACCAGCTCATTGTGTTGGTAATTGGACTAAAGAAGTTGAAGACTTTTAACTAATGTGAACAAAAATGTTTCCCATGTCTATAGTATATAGTACTGTATACAGTACTATAGTATATCGTACTGTATACAGTACTATAGTATATAGTACATAGTATATCGTACTGTATATAGTACTATATATAGCTCTATAGTACTATAGTGTATAGTATATCGTACTATATATATAGTACTGTATATAGTACTATATTATATAGTATTATATATAGTACTATATAGTCTATAGTATATAGTACTGTATATAGTACTAAAGTATAATGTACTATAGTATATAGTACTGTATATAGTACTATATATAGTACTATAGTATACAGTACTATATATAGTACTATATAGTCTATACTACTATATACTATAGTATATAGTACTATCGTATATCGTACTGTATATAGCACTATATATAGTACTATAGTATATAGTACTATATAGTCTATACTACTATATACTATAGTATATAGTACTATAGTATATAGTAGTATGGTATATAGTACTATAGTAGATCGTACTGTATATAGTACTATATATAGCTCTATAGTTTATAGTACTATAGTGTATAGTAGTATAGTATATAGTACTATATATAGTATATAGTAGTATGTCTGACGTAAACAGAAGAACGATCTTTGTCCACGTGGTGTTTTTAGAGGAGATTCATGTTCATAATTCAGTTTTCTGCATTGTTAGGACAAACACAAACCACTAGATGTCACTGTAAACACTGCGATTGCCTTGTTTTTACAGGATTTTAGATTAGATTTAGCCAGTCACAAGATGGCTGCCGCTACTGCCACGGCATCAGAATCCATGATCCCTCAAAGTTAATTCCCTCTGCTTCCAGTAGATGGAGCGCTAACACAAATCCTGATGGGGGAACGCCTGACAGAGAAAGTCGTGTGGTTTTCAGGACAAACATTCTTTTACGTTGTGAAACATGAGACGCCGAAGCGAAGGCACAGGTCGTGTTTTAGAAGATAGACATTCTGCATTATTGGTCTTCTAAAGCGCGGCCCGTGGACTGAATCGAGGCCATGGAACTGAAGTGCTGTGTTTTCAGATCTGTGGAGTCGGTTGGGTTCATCTGACGACGACTCGGCTCCGGTGCGTCGAGCCGCCTTCACCGCATCCACCAGGACGGCGACGGAGAAGGTCAAACCGCGAGCGCACAGACAAGAAACTGAGGAGGAGGAGAAGGAGGAGGAACAGGAAGAGGACTCGCAGCTGCAGCGCGTTTGGGGCGCCATGATCAAAAAGAAACAATCCAGTCACAAGAACGTCAAGAAGAGCCGCCTGGACAACCTGCCGTCTTTACAGATCGAGATCAGCCGCGAGTCCGACGACGAGTCCGACAACTGAGGGGGGAGAGGGGGGGAGAGAGGAGCGAGCCAGAGAGAGGGGGAGAGAGAGGAGCGAGCAGAGGGGAAGAGAGCGAGCCAGAGAGGAGGGAGAGAGAGGAGCGAGCAGAGAGAGGGGAGAGAGAGAGCGAGCCAGAGAGAGGGGGAGAGAGAGGAGCGAGCCAGAGAGAGGGGAGAGAAGGAGCGAGCCAGAGAGAGGGGGAGAGAGAGGAGCGAGCAGAGAGAGGGGGAGAGAGAGGAGCGAGCCAGAGAGGGGGGAGAGAGAGAGCGAGCCAGAGAGAGGGGAGAGAGAGGAGCGAGCCAGAGAGAGGGGAGAGAGAGGAGCAGCCAGGAGAGGGGAGAGAGAGGAGCGAGCCAGGAGAGGGAGAGAGAGGAGCCCAGAGAGGGGAGGAGAGGAGCCAGAGAGGGGGAGAGGAGAGGCCGAGGAGAGGGAGAAGAGCGAGCCAAGAGAGAGGGGGAGAGGAGAGAGCAGAGAGAGGGGAGAGAGCAGGAGCGAGCCGAGAGAGAGGGGAGAGGAGAGCGAGCCGGAGAGGGGGGAGAGAGGAGCGAGCAGAGGGCGGAAGAGGGGGGGGAGCAGAGAGAGGAGCGAGCCAGAGAGAGGAGAGAGAGAGAGGAGCGAGCCAGAGAGAGGGAGAGGGAGCGAGCAGAGGGGGGGAGAGAGGGGGAGAGAGCGAGCCAGAAGGGGGAGAGAGAGGGGAGGAGAGAGAGGGGGGGAGACGAGAGAGCGGCAGAGAGAGGGAGAGGAGCGAGCCAGAGAGAGGGAGAGAGGAGAGCGGAGAGAGAGCGGCAGGAGAGAGCGGAGCGAGCAGAGAAGGGGGGAGAGAGGAGCAGCCAGAGAGGAGGGAGAGAGACGAGCCAGAGAGGGGCGGAGAGAGAGCGAACGCCAGAGAGAGGAGACGAGCCAGAGAGCAGGAGAGGGGGCACATGGGAACATAAAAATCGTCCCTGGAAAATGAAGACGACTCAAAGAATATTCACATGAGTTAAAATGCTTGAATTCATAAGAAAACAGAGAGGTTATATGTCTATATATATATATATATATATATATATATATATATTAGTATATAAAGGGGTCTTGAATCCCTCTAATTGTGACTCAGAAATGAACAGTTTGAGGTCCTTTGTCTTAAACTCAAAGGTTTTATCGCTCAAACTACAATCTGTGTTTTTGAAACATCACCCACATTTTGGGATGAATCTGAAGAAAACTCGATGGTCTCGTCAGTGGCTCCGGTGCGGACCCTCGTTAGGGCCGACGTTAAAGAGAACCGGGGTTTAATCATCTGAATTCAAGTTAGTTTAAAACCTGTGGACTTTCTGACCCCGAAACGAGACATTCCAGAGCCGCTGCTGCAGCCGCCATTTTGGGTCAAACGTGTTGGTGATGTTCAGGACCCGGGTGGGACAAATGCACACATCTCATTTCAAGTATGTTCGGGTTACTCAAACTGCAAAGTACTAGTATTGAAGCCGCGTTACGACGGTAAAGTCTGTTTGGAGCCGGTCGTGGGCGTGTTTAGTGTTCGATCGTTCCATTGGACAAAAATGGGTTTCTGTTGGGACAAAATGGCGCCTTCTAAAACCATCCCGTTTCCTGATTGGTGCACGCTGAAGACACTTTGGACCAAGCCCCCCCTCGGTTTGGTCACAACTGTAAGACTCTGGACCGGTCCTGGTTTCGTGTGAGACTTTAGTGGATCAGAACTCGCTTTGTAAATAAAGACCTTTTTTTGTTTGAAATGAGTTCTGGAAGTTTTCTTTTAAACGCAGCGTCACAGTTAGACATTGAAGCGCCCTCTACAGGCGAGGTGAAGGTTTGAGCCGTTTCTCATGGTTCACTTCTCACACGCTGGGCTCCTTTACCCAGGATGCACCTGTGAAACCCCCACGACGCTTCATAACGGCCCACATGGGCGTGTCCCTCGTACGTCCAGGAGCTTCATCTGGACTGAGACCAAAGGCTCCAGAAGCACTTTGAGCATGAACCGTTTGGAGCAGAAGAAAGTGTGTCATGTGTTAGTCTGGTAACCACTGGTTTAGCCAATCAGAGCCTAGTTTACAGAGAGCCTTGAACAAACAAACTTGTGCTTCTTCTGAAGTCTGAACTGGCCTTAATGCGGGTCCTCGCAGTCTGGGGGGTGTGGCTCTGCGGCCCCCTGCCCTCATTATGGGTCACAAGTCCAGTTTATAAGCAGAGACGTGTGCTCAGCGCCTCCAGGTTCTGGACCTGGTTTAGTCCGGGTTTAGTGTGGGACTAACTCTCCGCGTTGTGCAAACGCAAATAAAGGTGCCTTAAATAAAGAAACAAATATACATAAAGAAAAGGCTTTTCAATATGTATATTTATTGAATGTATTTATTTATATATTTATTTCAATTTTGAGAACAAATTGAACAATGGAAAATCAAACAATGTCATGGCTCACCCACAGGTGGCGCTGTTGAGTGCCACAGTTTTCAGTCTTTGGATCAAACACAATCACCATATATGGTCTCAAGATCAGCAGTACTCGTAGTACTCTCAGTATTTGCAGTTAGGACTGCAGCTATCGATTATTTTAGTAATCGAGTAATCTATTGATTATTTTATTCGATTATTCGGTACATGTTTTGGTACATTCTGTAAACCATTTAAACGCATATTAAATCATTTCTTAAATGTTATAGTTCATAGTCACAACCAAGTACAAAATAAGTCGTTTCTGTTTAAAAATAACACATTTTATTCTTAATTTCACATAAATTTGTGCCCAAAACAGCAACATTTGTATATAATATTAAAGAATATATATAAGACTCATTCACAGACTTATGGAACATGTTTACAGTAGCTTTGAATTAATTAGCGTTTATGTCACGTCACTTTAAATAAGACATTGTGTTTGTCAAACTTCATGTTGGGGGGCCCGGTGGTCCTTGGGGTTTGGAAAGCGCTAAGCCTTTTGCCGTTTTTGCGGCGTTGGCTCTGTGTGTCGTCGTCGTGACTTTCTGTTTCACAACATTCTTAATTACACGGTCGCGGTCCTCCGTCTGTTTCCGTTGTATTGGCTGTTGTGTGGGGGGCGCGGCGGGTCCGGCGGGGCTGCGGCGCGCGGAGCCAGATGCGGTCTCTAAACACCACATCTTCGCGCCGCGCTCTTTCACGGCATCAGAACTCTTCCGGCACTCGATGGTCGGGTCGCACTTTTACACTGTTGCTCGTGTCCGCGCAGCTCACTGATTCACGCGTTTAATTAAATATGTAAATTAAACGAATAATCAAGGCAATAAATAATAATGAAGCTTTTTTTGTAATCGAATTATTCAATTTACTCGAGTATCGTTGGGCAGCCTACTGCAGTACTACTTGAGTTGGCGGCAGGGTACACTTGCAGGATCAGCAGTACTCGCAGTACTCGCAGTACTACTTGAGTTGGCGGCAGGACACTTGCAGGATCAGCAGTACTCGCAGTACTCGCAGTACTACTTGAGTTGGCGGCAGGACACTTGCAGGATCAGCGCGGCGCGGATGCTCGGGTCTCTCAGGCCGTACACGAGGACGCTCAGACATTTGGGGAGAATGATGAGGAAAATGTAGAGCACCGTCTGGAGCCGTGAGAAGATGAGGTACGGCAGGGCGTAGTACAGCGCCCCCAGGAGGACGTTGTGGAAGGTGGAGATGACCATCAGGCTGAGCTGGAACAGGTGCAGCAGCAGCGTGGAGCGAGCTTTACGCGCAGACTTCTGAAAGACACGTCACAAGAGCACGTTTCATGTTTGGCAGTCGTGAGGAGACTTCTGTGTTCCTGAAGAAGAACGAAGGCTGAAAACGGTGTCTGTGCCGCTCGTGGTGGAGTGGAGAGCACATGTGCGTTTGAGTCTGGCTCACGACAATTTGCTGAATGTCGTTCCCCTGTCGAATAAAGCCTACAGAGCATTTTGAAAAAGAGATATATTCTAGGGGTCACGGCGGGGTGTGGGGGTCTTCCCCCAGAATTACATTTTTAAAAGGACAAATTCTGCTAAATTGATCTTCTCCTCTCGAATAGAACCAACTATCTCTTCATGAGAAACATCCACAAAGAAAACCCACAAAGGCTTTCCCTGATCATGTCTCCTCTCCACACCAGAACATCAGCAGGTCAACCATGACCTTTGACCTGCTTCTCACCTGGTCAGTGGAGACGGAGCGCGCCGCCCTCATCACGGCGGCGTAGGATCCGGCGATGGAGAGGAACGCCGCGAGGAACAGGGAGTAGACGAGCCCCTCATCAAAGAGTCTGGACTGAGCGTTTGGGTAGAGCACCAGGCTGTTACACGCCTGCGACATCTGCAGCGACACAGGTCAAAGGTCAGCAAGGGCAATCCCGAGAGCCGAGGCAGCACTTCTGATCACTGCAGATACTTTCTCACCAACAAACGCCAACGCTCCGAAAATGACAATAGTGAACGTTAAATACATCCATCTGAAGACGTTTGGACACGCCTTTCTCTCTAAAGTGACCTTCACGCTGAGCTGGTTGCCAAGGCCACGCGCTTTCACGATACTTCACAAAGACGTGTGGATGGCGGCGGATTAACGGGCGAAACACGTGGTCTTTTCGTGTCCAAACAAACCTGGCATTTTAGTTTTGGATGTCGTTTGACCCGTTTGAGGAGGGCCGGGGGTCCAAATGCAGATGTTTGACCTGGTTTACGGTCCATATCTCTGAAATGACGGGCCTATCCACATGAAACAAAGACCACCTGAACGAGCGCCCACCTGAGAGTCTGGAGCGGGCACGGCGGACAGCGGCAGCATGAAGCCCAGCCGTACCAGGACGGTGACGTCGGTGAGGGCCCAGGCGGCGAGGCTGGCCCACATGCTGCTGCGGGGCGTGGCGATGGCGGCGTGGCGCAGCGGCATGCACACGGCCACGAAACGCTCCAGCGACATGAGCACCAGCATGAGCGGCGAGAAGTCGTGCGTGGCGTGCGTGGTCAGCACCAGCAGGGCGCACAGCGGGAAGGCCAGGAGCACCCGCACGTAGGCCAGCACGAACAGCATCTGCGTGAGGACCATCTGCAGCGTGTCGGCCAGGAGCAGGTGGAACAGCAGCACGTGGCGCGCCGCCTCGCGGAACACGGCTCGAGCGCGGAGCGTGTGCAGGATCAGAGCGTTCACCGCCAAGAACCCGAGGCAGAGCAACGAGGCCGCCGAGCCGGAGAGGGCGCGCTCCAGCACCAACATGTACTGCCCCGAGCCGGACGAGTTGAGCGCCATCCAGGCCGTCCTGCACCTCCAAGGGTCCAGAGAAGGGATTGGACCCAGGCAGGAGACCAGAGGGTTCAACTATGGGCCGTAACGGTCAATCCACCAGAAGCAACACGCCGACTGTAACAAACACAAGGTGGTATTTTGACTCAAACATTCAGAAAGAGAAAACCGTGTGTTTTTCTTCAGTCCAACACTTGAAATCAGAAATATCTTCTATTTAGAATCTTTTTGTCAACACATTTTCTGGATGATGTATTTTTGACCCTGTTTTTCCAAAAAGTGCTCCAAAACTGCGCCGAGCGAGTCCTTCTCTAACTTCTGCGATCATGTCTTCATTTTAGCTTTAGTTTGGACGACAGTTCAGAACAAGAGCTGGAGCTTCATCAGAACCAGAACAAGAGCTGGAGCTTCTTCAGAACCAGAACAAGAGCTGGAGCTTCATCAGAACTAGAACAAGAGCTGGAGCTTCATCAGAACCAGAACAAGAGCTGGAGCTTCTTCAGAACCTGAACAAGAGCTGGAGCTTCATCAGAACCAGAACAAGAGCTGGAGCTTCTTCAGAACCTGAACAAGAGCTGGAGCTTCATCAGAACCTGAACAAGAGCTGGAGCTTCATCAGAACCAGAACAAGAGCTGGAGCTTCATCAGAACCAGAACAAGAGCTGGAGCTTCTTCAGAACCTGAACCAGAGCTGGAGCTTCTTCAGAACCTGAACCAGAGCACGGAAACATCAAGAACGTGCTGTCAGTTTGAGTGGAAAATGTCATGATTATAAATCGACTCTCAAGTTTGAAATGTTTGTGACAATAGTAGTTTAAACCTCGTTCATGTTTAGTCCTGGTTTAGTCCTTGTTTGGTCCTGATAAAGTCCTGGTTTAGTCCTGGTTTGGTCCTGATAAAGTCCTGGTTCTGGACCAGGACTACAGCAGGGTCTGGACCAGGACTGGACCAGGACTACAGCAGGGTCTTGACCAGGACTACAGCAGGGTCTGGACCAGGTCTGGACCAGGACTACAGCAGGGTCTGGACCAGGACTACAGCAGGGTCTGGACCAGGACTACAGCAGGGTCTGGACCAGGTCTGGTCTGCGCCACGCCAGGACTACCAGCAGGTGTCTGACCAGGACTACAGCAGAGGTCTGGACCAGGTCTGACCAGGACTACAGGCAGGGTCTGGACCAGGTCTGACCCAGACTAAGCAGGTCTGAGAGCATCGGAGCAGTCTGACCAGGACACAGCAGGGCTGGACCAGGTTGGACCAGGACTACAGCAGGTGTCTGGACCAGGTCTTGGACCAGATACAGCAGGGTCTGCATCCAGGACTACAGCAGGGTCTGGACCAGGACTTACAGCAGGGGTCTGGACCATGTCTGGACCAGGACTACAGCAGGGTCTGGACCAGGACTACAGCAGGGTCTGGACCAGGTTCTGACCAGGAGACTACAGCAGGGTCTGGACCAGGCTGGACAGCAGGGCTTGACCAGGTCTGGACCAGGACTACAGCAGGGTCTACAGGGTCACCAGGACTACAGCAGGGCGATCGGGGCTTGACAGCCAGGGTCTGACAGGACTACAGCAGGGTGCGTTGACCAGGTCTGGACCAGACTGACAGCAGGGTCTGGACCAGACTACAGCAGGTCTGCGACTAAGGACTACAGACCAGGTCTGGACCAGGACTACAGCAGGGTCTGGACCAGGACTACAGCAGGGTCTGGACCAGGACTACAGCAGGGTCTGGACCAGGTCTGGACCAGGACTACAGCAGGGTCTGGACCAGGTCTGGACCAGGTCTGGACCAGGTCTAAATATCGCTGAAAAGAATGAAATCAAGAAATCGTCGGAACAAAAAAGCATGTTTAAAATAAGACTCAACCGAAAGAAGCTCCAGAGTGAAATCCAACCTGAGCTGAACCAGACGTCTTTAAAGGAGTCTGGTCATGTGATCAGGAGTCTGGTCATGTGATCAGGAGTCTGGTCATGTGATCAGGGTATAACGGTGATGTCATTGAACATGTTTTCACTGTTGGAGCCTTCATTGCAGTCGTTTTGTTTGTTTTTAATTGACATTAATCTGATTCGACTTTTATGCTTAATTACTGTTCTAAAGCCCTTGAATCGCCACCTGAACATGGTGGAGGGGTTTGAGCTGTCGTCGGGGGCTTCATGCCCCGCTGGCAGGGTCACCCAAGGCAAACAGGTCCGAGGGGTCAGACCAAGAGCGGTCCAATACAAGGCCAGTTACGTGCCTGGATTGGCGTTACCGGGGCCCCATCCTGGAGCCAGGACTGGGGTAGGCGCTGGACGGCGAGCATCTTGTGGCCGGAGGGAGGTCCAGGTCGAGACTAGATATAGTCAGCCTCGACCACACACAGTTTGGGCTCTGAAACCATCTCCTCGAGAGGGGCTGACGCTCCACCTCTCTGGTGCGGGGAGAAGCTAATAGCCCCTCAAGTGCCATGTGTTGGAGATCAGCCCAGAACGAGAGGGGCACGTCCCAATGCCTTCAGGTTGGGAACCAGTCCCTATATATGCGTCCCTTATTTCTAAGCAAGGGTGCTCTACCAGAGGCCAAGGAGCTTGAGGGGTCTTCAGTATCTTTGCTGTTCCTGCACAGCACCTTTCTGGACTGAGATGTCTGATGTTTTTCCCAGGGATCTGTTGTAGCCCCTCCCCCAGTGGTGTAGCCCCTTCTCCAGTTTGGGGGTCACTGCCACAAGTGCTCCAATGACCACGGGCACCACTTTGGCCTTCACCTTCCACACCTTCTCCAGCTCTTCTCTGAGCCCTTGGTATTTCTCCAGTTTCTCGTGTTCCTTTTTCCTGATGTTGCCATCACTTGGTGTTGCCATGCCAACCACAATGGTTGCTGTTTCTCCACCACCACAATGTGTGGTTGGTTTCCATTACCATTCTGTCAGTCTGTATGTGGAAGTCCCACAGGATCTTGGCTCGGTCATTCTCCACCACCTTTGGGGGTGTTTTCCACTTTGACCTTGGGGTTTCCAGTCCATACTCCGCACATGTATTAGGTGTTCCTGTACACTATGCCAGCCACTTGGTGGCGCTCCATGTATGCTTTCCCTGCCAGCATCTTGCACCCTGCAGTTATGTGCTGGTCTCAGAGGTTTCTCCTTGGGTCTTGTCTGGTGTGGTAGATCTTAGTGCTCAGGGCCTGTTCCTGTGCAGCCATGATGAGTGCCTCTGTGCTGTCCTGTGCACTCACTTATGGTCCCTCCTCCAGCACATCCTCTGTTCCCCATTAGCTGAGACCTTCATGTCCTTGATGTACTTGTGGATCTTGGATGTTTCATCCTGGATAGTGGTTCTCACGCTCACTAGTCCACGGCCTCCTTCCTCACGGCTGGTGTACAGTCTCAGGGGACTGGATTTTGGGTGGAACCCTCCATGCATGGGGAGGAGCTTTAGCGTCTTAACATCTGTGGTCTGTATCTCTTCCTTTGGCCACCTTATTATTCCTGCAGGGCATCTGACACTGGCAGGGCATAGCTGTTTATTGCCCGGGACTTGTTCTTGTCATTGAGCTGGCTTCTTAGGACTTGCCTTACTCGTTGTGGGTATTTGGGTATTCCAAGGTACTTGTAACCATCCTCAATGTCTGCTATTGTTCCTTCTGGGTGTGGACCACCTTCCCTCTCTTTGTCACCATCCGACTACACTTCTCAAACCTGAATGACATCCCAATGTCAGTGCTGTAGATCCTGGTCATGAGGATCAGAGAGTCGATGTCTCGCTCGCTCTTAGCCTACAGTTTGATGTCCTCCATGTAGAGGAGGAGACTGATCGTGGCCACATTCCTGAGTCGGTATCCACAGCCAGTCTTGGTTATTATTTGGCTGAGAGGGTTCAGACCTATGAGGGGGTTCAGACCTATGAGGGGGTTCAGACCTATGAGGGGGTTCAGATCTATGAGGGGGTTCAGATCTATGAGGGGGTTCAGACCTATGCAGAACAGCAGTGGGGACAGGGTGTCTCCTTGGTACACACCACATCTGATGGACACATGTGCAAGTGGTTTACCATCGGTCTCAAGGATGGTTTTTCCAAAGCCGCATCGAGTTTGCTCTGAAGGCTCTTTGAGTCCTATTGATGTTGTACATCTCCAAGCCTCTCGTGTGCGGCATTGAGTCAGATGCTTTCTTGTGATCAGTCCAGGCCGTACACAGATTGGTGTGTCGGGTTCTGCAGTCTTGAGCGACTGTTATGTCGACCAGGAGTTGGCGTTTGGCTTTGCCGATGCCCTTCTGTGCTTTGCTCATGTATTGATCCATGCGCCCACTTATCTTAACCGCCATGATGCCTGACATGAGCTTCATGTTGTGGAGAGACAGATTATTGGCCGATGGTTGGATGGGACTGTACCCTTGGAGGATCAGGATCGTACGCCCTTCAGTTAGCCATTCAGGGTGAGTCCCATCCCTTAGCAGCTGCTTCATCTGTGCTGCCAAGCGCTTATGGAGTGTTGTGAGTTTCTTTTGCCGGTATGCGTTAATCATGCCAGGGCCCGGTGCTGTCCAGCTTTTCATACCTGACTGGATGTTCTCCACTGTGATGGGAACCTCCCTTCTGTTCAGGGAGGTGCTGTGGTCCGCTCTTAGATCCATCAGCCACTGTGCATCGCTGTTATGTGTTGTCCCCTTTTCCCATATACTTTTCCAGTACCTTTCAGTTTCCAGCCTTGGTGGGTCTGATCGGCTGTTATTACCTTGCCATTGAGCACACACTTTTGCGGGTTGAGTTGCGAGCAGCCAGTTTATTCTAATTCAATTAAATTTATTTCTGTAACGCCCAAAATCACAACAGTAGTTGCCTCGAGGGGCGACAGTGAGATACAGAATAAAAACAGAATAAACAATGTTGGTAATGTCCCAAAATCCCATGTCCTTAGACAGATGTCCCAAGCCCCCCTGTCCTTAGACCCTCCTTCTCGGCCAGGAAAAACTACCAATCCTCTTAAGGAAAAAGTAGAAACCTGGAGAAGTTCCACAGTGAAGGAGAGATCCGACTCCCTCGGACGGACAGGAGGACGAGCCTCAATTTGCAGATGGACGGTGGAGCTAAATTGATTCGTGTGGCTTCATTGTCTCTTGTGTGCCTCTTTAGGGGCTGGCCAAGGCTTGGAGCCTTTGTCTCAAGTGCTTGAGGTAGGGCATCTGGTTGTACCTCTTGGTACTTGTTTTTACATTGCACCTCTCTCAGCCTCTGTCAGTTGGCTCACTTCTCTCCGCGCTTGCTTGATTTCAGCCTCTATCCTTCATTTCCATGGTGGGTATTGTTTCTCATGGCTTCCATGGTTGCTCTTATAGCCAAGCATCTCTAAGATCACTGCTGCTGAGGTGGAGATCAGCTCATTGGTCTCAGTGATGGTTGTGGTAGAGATCGCACTCAAGGCTGCATTTAGGCCATTATCAGGAGGGGGAGAGGCTTACCCATAGTAGGATAACCATCCGAGTTCTCAGACTCGATCCACAGATTGAAAATGACTCTTGGGTGAGAGTCAAAACATCACATTTATCTACAATGGAACCCCCCTGAACGGATGAGGGATCACCCCGACTTTAGTTGGTTTAGTCCATGTGTCCGTTCTGGTGAACACTAAATACAGGTTTAATACCAACAATTAGTTCCATTGAAATGGGTTTTTCCTCCAAGAGCTGAGAACGGTCAGTGCCCTGTACGAGAACGGTCAGTGCCCTGTACGAGAACGGTCAGTGCCCTGCAGGAGGTGAGAACGGTCAGGGTCCTGCAGGAGGTGAGAACGGTCAGGGTCCTGCAGGAGAACGTTTTGTGTCCTGCCGGAGCTGAGCAGGTCGTAGCAGGACAGTCACTTCACGGAGGAATGATTCAATGGCGTTTAAAAGTCCAGCATTATAAAATTCATCATCGCAGTCTTTTATGTAAACCTTGAACTCGTCCAAGCATTTGCATCCTGGCCGTGGTGGTGGAAGTGACCTTCTAAATTTCCTCATCTTTGATATGATTTAGTTTGGAACAATGACTCAGAGAATGAACAAGTGTTTAAAGTTTAGTTTAGTGAACTGTTTGTTTGTGGTGACCTTTGGGAGTCCCAAAGCCCAGAGAGAGACTGCTCTGGCTCTGCGTCTGAGCCTGGAGGTTTGGACCTGGAGACCGTCTGTGCCTGGAGGTTTAAGCAGCATTAATATTTGATGAAGTGAGACTCGGTGCATTTTAGACTAGGTCAAAAAAACTTTAGGGAACTGACTCGAGCACAAACACATCAGACAAACTTAAACTTTCTCTAACATCAAATTTGGGTGATGTAACAGGACCTAGCCAACAGCCAACAGCTGTTTCTTCTGCTCATACCATGAGCCACAAAAATGCAGCGTTTGCTTTTGAATCCGCCAACCTGATTACTCTATTAATATTATTATTATTATTATTATTATTATTATTATTATTAATAATAATTAATAATAATATTATAATAATAATAATAATATATTAATTATTATTATTATTATTATTATTATTATTATTATTATTATTATTATTATTATTATTATTATTATTATTATTATTATTATTATTATTATTATTATTATTATTATTATTACGCCGTCTGCCCAACCTGATCATATTGGATGACATTTTTCTAAGCATAACCATTTGGTACATCACATGCTGCATTTGTTTAAGTCTGAAGAAACCAAACCTAAAGGAGCACCTAAGCATTTGCATACAGGATTTAGTGGAATATTTGCAATTTCTTATAGAATCTAGAATATTTAGACCTGTTTTGTGCATGTGCTTATAGTGTTGGCGATGTACACATGGTTCATGTGTGTGTTCATAGTCAGAGATTACAGTCTGTAGCTTTTTATTCAACAGCAGCAGTTTCATGCAAGCATAGATCTTAATTTTAGAATCTGAAAAAGGACTGCACAATACAATTCCAGTGTCATCCACTGGTAAGAAGTCACTTTTTTTTACAAGAAAAATGGCTACTTTCAACCTAAACCGGACTGTCGTTCCCAAAACTGTCTAAAGACCAGGTTGTATCTCATGTCAAACTCGGTGCAAAGCCTGAATGATACAAAGATAATATAACATCGCCTAAAATACAGCGTACACACAAATTTTTACCGCTTTCAGAGACTGAAGTAAATGAACAAAGAGAAAAATGTAATGTACATGACGTCGCCAAAAGGAGAGAATCTGTGTCAAACTTCTAGGTCACTGAGTCTGTCCTGATTGGACACTGTGCAATAAGTCATGTGATGCATGAAAAAACGAAAACAAATTTTTTTGTCCAGCATCACTATTTCTGAGATAACGTCACTTCTTCCTAATGTTTTGGCGAAACATAAAGGAGTTAAACAGCTGATTGTGCTCGTGGGTGCAGTGGACATACGACGGGAACAGACTGAAGTTTTGAAAAGAGTCTTCTTGGAGTTATTCGACGAGCTTGATAAAATGGAAATCAAAACATTCATAAGTGGACCTCTTCCAAACATCGACAGGAAGATAAACAAGTTTAGCTGCTTCAGCTGAACACATGGCTGTCCAAAGAGTGTGCACCCAGAGCAGGGGTGTCCAAGCTATGGCTCTGGGGCCAAATGCGGCCCTCAGACCAATTTTTGTTGGCCCTCAGGCTTGACCCAAATAATAAAAAGTTTTAGTTTTTACTGTTAATTTGGAATAATTCAAACATTTTGATATTATTCCAACCTAATATTAATGTTCCAAGTCTTATTAAAGGTGTTGAGGCTCATCAAAACTATTTCAAATGCAACATTTCGAATAATTCACTTCATAGTCGGGTTGTCTGTGGCCCTCTGCTCCGTATAAGTTTCAAAATGCGGCCCTCGGTGAAAAATGTTTGGACAGCCCTGACCTAGAGGATTACACTACATTGAGAACTTTATCTATTCTGGAAACGAGAGGACCTGTTTAAGAGAAATGGCCCACACCTCTGTAGAGGTGGAGTGAGGGTGCTGACAGAGAACCTGCTCCACGCTCTGAGGCATTGGACTGGGCCTGGACACCTGGCCCAGGGCAGGTCTCTGAGCAGATAGTTAGAGAGAGCAGAGGAATGAGAGAGATTCCTGCTCCATAACCAGAGCCGACCAATGTTTCAACATCAGCAGCTAACCAATCACCTTCACCCCGCATCCGTGAAGGACTCATCAGCCAGCAAGCACCACAACAATCTTCACTGCGGCTAGCGCAGGAGTCCCATTTCAATTCTTTTCCTGCACGGCCCTCCATCAAAGGCCTTGGACCCATCTGCTTGACAGACCCGCAGCTTCCTATTCATCGGCTTCCTGCCCTCAGAGCAGACCTGGATCCCCCTGCAACATCTACTCCCAATACGGATTCCTCACTCTCCTTTCCGATCTCCACCCTCCCCCAGGGCCTTCCCCAGCCATCTTGGAATATCTCGATCAAATCAAGCATTAAGATGGCTCCACTCACGCCTAATATAGTACAGATCAAGAGTTCCTGATGTCAACAATGATGAACTCTTCCCACGCACGAAATCTGTGTCCCCGACTGCCTGCTCACCACACAAAACAAAGCCCCCACCTATCGCCCCCTCGCCTTTCACCTGGTATCTCCCATTGCTAGGATACCGGTGGGTCTCAGCGTTGCCGAGACTTACAGTCATATTTAAAATCTCAAAACCATGCCGGGGTTTCTGGTGTAAAAACAGCCCCCCTCAGTGCTTATTTCTGTTGTACACCTATCACACAAGATGGGAAAACAAAAATGCCGAGTCAGGCCCAATCGCAGAAAATTTGATTCATATTCCCTGTAAAAGAGATAACGCCCAGTCTCACTGAAACTAATGTCTGAAACTTGTTGTGCTAAATGTCAGATCCTTATGTAACAAATTATTATTCATTCATTCATTCATTTTTTTTTTCTTCATTTTCTACCGCTTTTCCCGTTAGGGGTCCAGGTGACTGGAGCCTATCCCAGGTGCCTTTGGGCCTTAGGCGAGGTTACACCCTGGACACAGTGGCCAACTCGTCGCAGAGCGCTAACACAGAGACATGGACACACAGACAACCATTCACTCTCACACTCCATTCACTAGGGTCAATTTCACAGTTGCCAATTGACCTCACACCATGCATGTGCTTTGGACAGGGAGGAAGCTGCGAGAACCCGGAGAGAACCCACGGTAACACGGCCCAGGCGACATGCACGGACTCCACCCAGAGAAATCATGTGATGTAATGTTCGCCCAGGAATCGAACCCATGATTTCCTTCTAAAGTCTGTGCTGAACAGTTTTTTAGCACCACTCACTCACAGTTAACATGTCGCTTCAATCTGGAACATTCCCAATGTCTTTGAAAACTGCGGTCATAAAGCCTCTCCTGAAGAAGAGCAGTTCTTGATGCCGCAGTTCCTGAGTCATGCCACGCCCATCTCTAATCTGCCATTTTGGGGCAACAGTCCTTGAAAAAGGTTGTTTACCAACAGCTCACTGATTTCCTCTTAATAAAGAAACTCATTTGATGTTTTCAGGTTTTAGACCTCATCACAAGCACTGAAGACTGCCTGTTGTCACGGTGACCAAATGACATCCACCTGAACCACTGACGCGGGCAAAGCCTCAGATCTTAATTCTGTTAGATCTGAGTGCTGCTTTTGACACTGTCGATCATGGGACCCTCTTACAGAGACTAGAGGACTGGCGTGGCATCACTGGCACTGCCCTTAAACTGGTTAAAGTCCAATCCTGGAAGACAGGACAGTTCTTTTTTGAAATTGGTAACCCTGTCAGACCCAGATGCCCCTGACCTGGGACCCCTTCTGTTCAACCTCTACATGCTGCCGTCTAGGTTCAGTTGATACGCAACGAGAATGTGTCCTATCACTGATGCAGACGACCACTCAAATCTATGTTTCCATGACGACAGTGAATAGACCAGTGATTCACTCGTCACTGAACGCTGCTGGCTCGGTCCTGACTAGAACCAGGAATACCATCACATTAGTCCTGTACTCAAAGTCTCTGCACTGCCCCTGTGGCTCAGAGAATAGACTTAAAGCAGCTCTGCCTTGTATACAAGTCTCTCCATGGCCTAGCACCAAAGTACATCAAATCGGACATGTTAGTGCCATATGAACCATCTCGACTCATGAGGACCTCAGGACCGGCCTCCTGATGCGCACACACGCCCGCGGCACATTGCGGACACACACACACACACACATGCACGCACACCACACACACACACGCACACACACACATGCGCACACACACACAACGCACAAACACACACACACGCAACACACACGCACATAGACACACTTACACACACCACACACACGCACAAACACACACACAGACACACACACACGCACACACACACGCACATAGACACACATACACACGCGCACACACGCACACACGCACACCACACGCACGGCCACTCACACCACAACACCACACAGACATGCACACACCACACGCACACAGACACGCACACAAGACACGCACGCACACACAGTACACAGACACATGACCACGCACACACGACACACGACACACACCACAGAGCACACAACACACACGCACACAGACACGCACACACACACACACACACACAGCACACAACAGACATTGCACACACACACACAGACACGCACACAGACACGCCACACACACACACGCACACACACACGACACAAATCTGCACACACAAACATGACACGCACACACCCACACACATGCACGCACAACGACGCACACAGACACGCCACACAACACCGCACAGCACACACACAGACATGCACTACACCACCACACGCACACACACACAGACAGACACACACACCACAACACACCGCACCACACAGCACACACAACATCACACGCCACTAACACACCAGACATCCACTACACACACTCCCACACGTGCCACACACACAGACACGCACACACACATCACCGCGTACGCACAACACAAGACATGCACACACACACGCACACGCACACACAGACCACGCACACAACCGCAACCACACACACGCACACAGACACATGCACACGGCACACAGACATCAACACGCATCACAGACACACAACGCACACAGACACGTCACACACCAGACACAGACAGCACCACAGACACTGCACACACACACACCAACTGACACGGCGCACAGCCGCAGCACACGACATCACAGAACACGCACACACACGCACACAGACACACGCACACGGACACGCCAACAACTACACATTCTATGCCACACACGCACACAGACTACACGCACACAGAACCAGGGCGCAAAACAGCCACACGCGCACACACACACACACGCACACACACACACACACACACACCACACGCACACACGCACACACACACGCACACACACACGCATCACGACGCACTGACGCGCACACGCACACCACGCACACGCATCCACACACGCACACACAGCACACACACACGCACACACACCACACAGGCACACACACCACACACGCACACACGCACACACACACGCCATCACACACAACACGCATCTCACACACACGCACACACACGCAACACACACGCACACACACACCACACACACTACACACGCACACACACACAACATGTAGGGCTTGAAACAATGGTTGTAAAACAGGTCCGGTGAGTGTCGGATTACACGCACATAGCAGACTGATCCACTCCGGATGGGGCCCTGCCCCTTGTGGGGGCTTGGCCCCATCCGAAGTGGGGTTTTGTGGAACTTTTGGAATGTAAAGGTCAGAGGTGAGATTGCGTGACGAACAGACGCAGTGCCATCTCTCTCCGCAGATGTACCTCGTACAAAACTACCTGGATTCTTGAAACTTTATTAAATACAGAAAGGTATCTGAGATTTTTAGTCATTCTTTAAGGCAGGGCTCTCAGACTCATTTTACCTGGGGGCCGCTGGGTGGCAGAGTCTGGGTGAGGCTGGGCCGCATCAGGATTTACACAAGAAAAAGCGCTGATAAAACATTACACTGTTATCAAATATCTTTATTTTTAACACAAAAAATAATGAATTAAAGACATGAAAAGGCCGAGACAAGTTCCTATGTTTGTGAATTTTGTTCATTGACAATGGCAATAAACTCTTTCTGAAAAAATGACAGTTTATTTTTATACATCACATCCAGCTACGCAAGTAATACCAGACACCCAGTTAAAAGGAGCTATGCTTGATTTGTTTCATATTGTTGCTAGGAAAAATGAAGTGTTTTGTCCTTTTAATCTATGTCATAATAGACATTTCAAAAGTATTTTTTTCAAAACCTTTCAGTTGAATTATAATCTTACCGGCAAGTTTCCTTTTTCACAGTATTTATGGACAGTTTTCCTCTCCCAAAGTTCTGAAACATCATTTTAAATTTGACTCTGGAGTAAAATCTGGGAAATTTTCAATGCATCAGAAAAAACACACACCAGGCATTTGACCCTTCAATAACAGTTTCCAGTTTTGAGTGACCCCATCTCTGCAAAATCATGGATAGCTCCTTTTAAATCCACAACAAACCACATTGCCATTTGAAAAATGTGAAGGAATGGAGTACTGTTTGTAAATGAGAAGTTTAATTGAATTCACGCTAAATACAAACAAGGTAATTAATATATCACTGCTTCGGAAGAGAAAGTCTTCAATAGCTTGCCCTCTCCAGACACTCAGAGCTGGACGCATCCACTTCCACTTTCCTCGTCCAAATATGGTCACGGTTTGGACGTGACGAGATTTTTCTTCCTAAACAACTATTATAATTACAGTTAACACATTATTACAGACATGCCTTTAGTTATAGTTACTTAAGCTGCGTGTGCACCAAAAATTGAAGAAAAGACGTGCAAAAACGGTAAATGCGCCTCACACACGGCGTAACAGTAAACCAATTATTCTATACAGCTTCAATCATTAAGATAAATATACAATCACACCTTTTCGATAGTATGTATGTTAAGGGCTTCCAAACCCTCACCGTGAGGCAAGCGGAGCCCTATTGAACTTTGGCCGAGAACCACCTATTTTCCTCATTATTGCTTCCAGTTGGCACGTGCGAATGTCACTCCGTGAAACTGGCCGATGCTGAGAGGTAGCGGGAAAAGCCGTCCTTCACGTAAGAGACGGGGTTTTTTATGAGTCAAAACAGAAAACTAGCCGTCGGTCCCGATTTCATCAGAAGGGTATATCTTCTCTGCATCATATCGGTGCTTCCCGGCAGAAATATAAAATGAAATCCGAACTAATCCACAGAAACTTTACCTTCGAGGAGACAGACCGCTGGTTTCACTGCTGCCGTCTGTCACTCTACAAAACGCATGCGCGTATTTTGGGCCCGACTCGAGAGAACAACAAAGAACTGACTATGGCTCCCAGTCAGACGCGATCGCCCGGTCGCATAGCTCAAACCCGACAGACCACACGGCTTCTCCTCTGAGCGAGGCAGCCCGGGCCGATGTCCCGGCCCTCGAGCACTATTCCTCACTGTGATTGGTTCATTGACGCCTCTCTCACAACACTGTAAACAAGTGTAAATCTTGAGGGCCGCACTTATATTAATCTTTCATATTAAGATGGGGGCCGCAAATTATCGTACCGGGGGCCGCAGTTGGCCCGCGGGCCGCGTGTCTGAGACCCATGCTTTAAGGGAAAAAACAGGAGACGAGCGCTCTGGGTGGTCCCAGGAGGTCAAGTTACTTTCAAATCAGTGCCGTTTTATGAGAATGAGGAGTTTGTTGTAGTCTGTGGGTGTGTTTATCACACGCGCTGCTGGTTAGAACGTGCAGATTCTCCAAACTGAAGCTCCTTCTCCAAATGTCCTGGACTCTTCTGGTCGACCTCAGGATGTAGCTCCAAAGCTATAGGAGTTTGAGGCAAGGAGCAGGAGCTCCTTATCTCCTTTTTCGGCTCCATTTGACCTGGTTCTTAACTGGTTAAACAAAGGTTAATAAATAAATAAATACATTTCCCAAAGGCACGTCGCACATTGATGACATCACAGAGGGATTGCAATTGCTCAGCTCAACTTCCTGTTTTATTTTTTGAAATTTCTGCAACTTCACGGATGTAAAACTATGATAAATATCTACCTCAGATGCCCTCCCACCAAACTGAGTCAGAATTAGAGAAACAACCTTCATAGAGCTTCCTCGAGCCCTCTGCGGTGGACCACCCTCAACGCTTTCAAGAGCCCGGACTTTGTGTCTGATCCGAAAATATAACATAACTAAATCTTTTAATATTCAAAAGATAATCATGATTAAATGGTCCCAGCCATAGTTAGCTTGTGGGCGGGGCGGCTCTGACGGCAGGGACCACCGCAGGCGAGATCACCAAACTTAGCCAAGTAAAGACTTTTACAAACCTTTTACAAGATCAAAAACTCCTTTATTGTCAAAGGCTGATAGATTAGCACAGATCAATCACTATTTTCCATAGATTTTGTTGAAATTTTATATGAATAACTTAATTTGTGCAGTAAATCTCACATATTTAAAATGTTTGAGTGGCAGACCGTGTCACGCCTCCAGCTGAGTGTGGCTGGAGATGGAGGAAGGAGCGTGTCCCGTTTGTCCAGTATTGCAGGGTCTTGGCACACTTAAGGCCTGGAGGGGCTTTTTTCTGCAGATCATGTTTTGTGAGCAGTGACAGTGTTTAGAGAAGCCCACAGGTGGCAGCAGAGGCGAGACACCAGGACCGGTCTGAGTGCCGGGTCCTTGAGTCCGTAGGTCAGAGCTGAAAGACAGCGCGGCATCATCACCACAAATATGTAGACCACCACAAAAAGCTGCCTGGCCAGAGTCACATTTGCTAAAGTGGCCACATTATTAAAGATGGGCTGGCCCATGGTGGAGATCAGGGCCAGGCTCAACTGAAACATGTGCAGGAGCAGCGTTCTCCGAGCTTTGTCCGCCGATGCCTTGTCTGTGGACGCAGAGAGCGCCACCACCATCACACCAATGAAGGATGATGCGATGACTAAACCTGAGAACAGAAACAGAGTAATGGTGGACGCCGTGGAGTAAACCTTAGACCGGGGTCCAAGAAACAAGGCGGTGGAAATGCAGTAGAAGTTCATCTGAAGGCTTGGGAGCAGGTGGAAGGGGAATTCAAGAAGGAGAAGGACCTGAAACAAAATATCAACACAGACCAGCCCCCAGATGCAGAGGATCGCAAAGGCCGTGTTCCTCATGGTGACTACGATGGGGTGACGAAATGGGAAGCAAACAGCAATGTAACGTTCAATGGACATGACCACCAGCGTGAGAGGAGAGATCTTCACAGTCAAGATGCCGATCATGACGTAGACTCCGCACAGAGGGTAGGACAGGAGCACCTCAAAGGCGCTTTGCAAGTACATGAACTGCCCCATGAAGAGCACGATGGAGTCCGCCACCACCAGGTTCAGCAGGAGAACGTACCGCGGTGTTTCCGAGAACACGGGCCGACTGCACAGCGTGTGGATGATGACTCCGTTTATGACCAGGAACATGAGGCTGGCGAGGTTGGTCAGCATAACAAATGCAAACTTTATACTGATTATTGATGTCCACTGCTCCTCTGTGAGGTTCTGATAGATGTTCTGCCAATCCATCGCAGACAGACCTCAGGAACCAGCTGAAATGGAGAAAGCAGAACAATGACATTTACAGATGCGTTCATGCATGTCATTGAAACGAGCCACTTCACCTGCACACAGTCATATTGGCTGTGTGAATGGCCCAGTTGGTGGGCCGATGTTTGTGGTACCCGTGAACCTCAGGCTCACCCCTTCTACAAATTAAATGCAGGAAACAAGTCTTTTATGTCTGTATTAATCTTGGGAACAGAGTCGTAGCGCCACCATTGGGCTTTTAACAACTTTTATGTCACAAATAAATTCTCCAAATGTGTAGAGCAAATTCCCCTGAACTAAACGCTACCCAAGCTAATCAAAGTCAAGACCAGCACCAGGCACTTGGCCGAGGGCCCATGAAGACATATCAAGCCGGTCCACATGATTCTGCCATGAATGATACTTGATTGTGGCTCAGAACCGTAGATCGTAGGTCTACGTGAGACGGGGTTCAACCAAGTCCCCGGAAGACAAAATGGTGCCCAACTCAAGCCTATGGCGTGTGCTCATTGGCGCATGTCTCCAAAAAAAAATTCCCTACTTCCGCGTTACTTCCTGAATAGGGAGTCTAGCGCCTCCCCTTTTATGACGACATCACCATGTCGCTTTGGCGTCGGGATCGAGCACGGCGACACAGCAGAACGAGAGAAAGACTGAGGACAGTTAGAGCGGACTTTTGGAGTCTGAGGTCTTGAAATGGTGACGACATGTGAATGATGAACTGTTATAGCTATAAATATAAAGGTTTCATGTTTGTAAAGCCAAAAGAATGGTTTCAGAAAGCATGAGCCGTGAACTCATGAACGCTTCTTTTTGTTTTGTAGCTAAACGTTAGCTTGTGTTAGCCTGTGTTAGCCTGTGTTAGCCTGTGTTAGCCTGTGTTAGCCTGTGTTAGCTGTGTTAGCCTGTGTTAGCTGTGTTAGCTGTGTTTGCTGTGTTAGCATTGTGCTAGCTTGTGTTTGCTTGTGTTAGCTTGTGTTTGCTTGTGTTTGCTTGTGTTTGCTTGTGTTTTTGCTTGTGTTAGCTGTGTAGCTTGTGTTGCTTGTGTTAGCTTGTGTTGTTTGCTTGTGTTTGCTTGTGTTTGCTTGTGTTAGCTGTGTTAGCTGTGTTAGCTTGTGTTAGCCTGTGTTAGCTTGTGTTAGCTTGTGTTAGCTTTGTTAGCTTGTGTTAGCTTGTGCTAGCTTGTGCTAGCTTGTGTTAGCTTGTGTTAGCTTGTGTTAGCTTGTGTTAGCTTGTGTTAGCCTGTGTTGTTACCGTGTTAGCTTGTGTTAGCCTGTGTTAGCTTGTGTTAGCTTGTGTTAGCTTGTGTTTAGCCTGTGTTGTGTTAGCCTGTGTTAGCCTGTGTTAGCTGTAGCCTGTGTTAGCAATGTGTTAGCATGTGTTAGCATGTGTTAGCGTGTGTTAGCGGTGTTAGCTGTTAGCCTGTGTTAGCTTGTGTTAGCTTGTGTTAGCTTGTGTTAGCTTGTGTTAGCTTGTTTAGCTTGTGTTAGTTGTGTGAACTGTGTAATCGTTCATTTACACTTCATATTGAATGATGTGTGAAAACGTGTTGAAATGACATAAAACACAATGTTCGTGTCTCGTTTGTCTCGTCTTCTTCTGTTTGGTTTCCGTCCGACACGCGCTCTTCTGATGATCGTTCACGAGGAGTGCGTGCGCGGTCAGGGCGCGTACACGTTCGCCGTGACGTTAAAAATGTGATTTTTAAGGATTTTAGAAACGGTAAAAGAGTGAATTTCCTTCTATTTTATTTTTAGACTAAAAAGAATTTCGCACTTTCTGTAATTTTACAGGCCGAACTGTTGAAACGGCCTGAGGCTGCAGTACCGCGGAGCGGCCACTACTCAATTTGGATCGCGGACAGAGGGGGCGTGCCTTATCCAATTATTATAATAGATCCATGGGTTCAACATAGAACTGTCGTACGACCAAAGACGAGCTGCGATTTCACTCAAACCTGTCGGATATTTTAGAATCTTGGTCGTAGAGTGAGTCCTCCTGTTGCTGCGTCTCATGACTTTTACAAAGGCAAAAACGCCGCTAGCATGTTGCGCTAGCCATTCTTTCTAGAGCCATGACTGATCATGTGACACATGTTTCAAACGTGTTTGTTCTTAAAATCCCCTCATCTTGGAGTGTTACATGCATACATCTTATAAAATGGGGGAATTAAAACTCCAGGTGTAAAACAAGAGCCATCTTCAGGTTAGTATCTTCAAAATAAACAAAGAAGTCTCACAGAGTGTTGCTGACGTGAGTCCACAGACCCCATGTTGGGTCATCTGGCCACATCAGATCCTCTGTGTTTGGTTTGAGCGTAGGACCCGCTCCTACTCTCAGGTTCAGAAACCACATGGTCAGGACTTCGTGTCTCTGGGCTCTTTCTGATGTGAAGAGAGGCAATCCAATAATGCAGAAGAAAAGCAGATCTTCAATCTAGGTCTAGAAGTTTACTCTTTATGGTTTGTTCACTGTCCATAAAGTCCTCACATCAGCTCGTCATGAGCTTTCATGACCCAAAGGACAAGATCGAGGACACAAGCGGTCGAAATGAGTTTCCTCCTGGACGCCTCCCTGATGTTCTGGGCATGTCCCACTGGGAGGAGCCAGGACACGCTTCTCTGTGTGTGAAGAGACAGACGTGTGTGTGTGTGTGTGTGTGTGTGAAGAGACAGTGTGTGTGTGTGTGTGTGAAGAGACAGACGTGTGTGTGAAGAGACAGACGTGTGTGTGAAGAGAGACAGACGTGTGTGTGACGTGTGTGTGAAGAGACAGACGTGTGTTGTGAAGAGAGAGACGTGTGTGAGAGTGGTGTGTGACGTGTGTGTGAAGAGACAGACGTGTGTGTGAAGAGACAGACGTGTGTGTGTGTGTGTGTGTGTGTGTAGAGACAGAGTGTGTGTGTGAAGAGAGACAGACGTGTGTGTGAAGAGACAGACGTGTGTGTGAAGAGACAGACGTGTGTGTGTGTGTGTGTGTGTGACAAGAGACAGTGCCGTCCGTGAGCTCCTCGTCGTCTTAAACAGATCTGGGAAAACTCTCACATCTTCTTTCACGGCTCGTGAAAACGAACTAGGTCCGACTTATATTCAGGTTCTTGAATAACCCCAAAAAGAGCACTGGTTCCTCAGACAAACCTGGTTCTTGAATAACCCTAAGAAGAGCACTGGTTCCTCAGACAAACCTGCAGGTGATTTCATTAACACGCAAATGAAACCATTTCTGAACCCGGGCTGAACCCATAATGTAGTGCTTAATCATGACCAACCAAAGGAAAATAAAAACGTACTTTTGTCCTTATATTAAAGGAGTGAAACAGGTCTAAGACATGATCGAAGTAGTCCTGAGATATCCACGTACCACCAGCAGTTTGAGAAACACCCGTCTAATGCAAGACTAACAATAAGTACAACAAACAGATGTTGGAGAGAAGGTCCTTTTTGTTTCTAATTCATCTTCCAATCATTGGCCAAATACATAAACGCACGTCACACACACCAAATCACCACAAATATACTTGAGATTCAGGCGCCAAATACCACAGAACTTCACCACAGTGGAGAAACACTGGAAACAGAGAGAGACCTGCTCAGAAACGACGCTGAAGAACAACAAGTCCTGCAGCAGAGCCTGGAGCAGAGCCTGGAGCAGAGCCTGGAGCAGAGCCTGGAGCAGAGCCTGGAGCTGAGACTGGAGCAGAGTCTGGAGCAGAGTCTGGAGCAGAGCCTGCAGCAGAGCCTGGAGCAGAGTCTGGAGCTGAGTCTGGAGCAGAGCCTGCAGCAGAGCCTGGAGCAGAGCCTGGAGCTGAGTCTGGAGCAGAGCCTGCAGCAGAGCCTGGAGCAGAGTCTGAGAGTCTGGAGCTGAGTCTGGAGCTGAGCTGAGTCTGGAGCAGAGTCTGGAGCAGAGTCTGCAGCAGAGTCTGGAGCAGAGTCTGGAGCAGAGTCTGGAGCAGAGTCTGGAGCAGAGTCTGGAGCAGAGTCTGGAGCTGAGTCTGGAGCTGAGTCTGGAGCAGAGCCTGGAGCAGAGTCTGGAGCAGAGTCTGGAGCTGAGACTGGAGCTGAGACTGGAGCAGATCTCAGTCTGCAGCAGATCTCAGTCTGGAACAGATCTCAGACTGGAACAGATCTCAGACTGGAGCAGATCTCAGACTGGAGCAGAGTCTGGAGCAGAGTCTGGAGCAGAGTCTGGAGCTGAGTCTGGAGCTGAGTCTGGAGCTGGAGTCTGGAGCAGAGTCTGGAGCAGAGTCTGGAGCAGAGTCTGGAGCAGAGTCTGGAGCTGAGTCTGGAGCTGAGTCTGGAGCTGAGTCTGGAGCAGAGTCTGGAGCAGAGTCTGGAGCTGAGTCTGGAGCTGAGTCTGGAGCAGAGTCTGGAGCTGAGACTGGAGCTGAGACTGGAGCAGATCTCAGTCTGGAACAGATCTCAGACTGGAGCAGATCTCAGACTGGAGCAGATCTCAGACTGGAGGCAGAGTAAAACCCTCGGAGCTCCCACAATGCACCGCTTTAAAACACTTCACCACGAGTGACCTCACGGCTCGCCGCCATTTTGTGTGTGATGTCAATAACATCACGAGTCTGAGGTTCACGCTGCAGGTCCTGATGAAGAGGCGGTTCACATTGTAAATTAAACGTTTTCATGTGTGAACAGCCCTGAAGTTTGTGGACCAGAAACAGAACCAGAATATGATATAATGGGATGTAATAGAATATAATTAATATCATATAATATCATTAATATAATGTAATATAATGTATATTATGTCGGTGTAATCCCTCATTCGTCCAGGAGGGTTCCAAAGTAGAAAAAGTCGTTTCATGCTTATAAATCAGTTTTTGTCTTCCAAACATTTTTTATTATGACTTTTTTAAGTCAACCAATGATTTTAAGAGCATTTTTCAAGTTTAATCAACAAATCTGACGAACCAGCGACATGTCCGTGAGAAGAGAAACAAACTCCTGTAAACGCTGTTGGAAATTTCAACAAGAAATTCATGAGCTACAAGCACGGATATTTGCTTTGGAATCTGAAAAAGGACTGCACGATACAATCCCTGTGTCATCCAGTGGTAAGAAGTCCACATTTTTTACAAGAAAAACAGCTACTTTCAACCTAAACCGGAGTGACTCTGTGTCCTTCCCAAAACTGTTTAAAGATCAGGAACAAACATCTTTGGAACAAAGTCAGTGCGAAGCCTAAGCAAACACAAGATAATGTAACGCCACCTGAAATACAGCTTACAAACAGATTTTTACCACTTTCAAAGACTGAAGTAAATGAACAAAGGAAAAATGGGAGACATGACGTGGCAAAAAGGAAGACAGAGACAGAGAGAGAATCTGTGCCTAACGTCAAGGTCGTCTTGATTGGGGTGCGATAAGTCACGTGATGCATGAAAAAATGAAAACACATTCTTTCCCAGCGCCACAGTCACTGAGATTACGTCACGTATTTCTAATGTTTTGGCCACACATAAAGGAGTTAAACAGCTGATTGTGCACGTGGGCGCAGTGGACACACGACGCGAAGAGACTGAAGTTTTGAAAAGAGACTTCTTGGAGTTATTCGACGAGCTTGATAAAATGGAAATAAAAACATTCATAAGTGGACCTCTTCCAAACATCGACAGGAAGATAAACAAGTTTAGCTGCTTCAGCTGAACACATGGCTGTCCAAAAGAGTGTGCAACAAGAGGATTGCACTACATTGAGAACTTCTATCTATTCTGGAAACGAGAGAGACCTGTTTAAGAGAAATGGCCCACACCTCTGTAGAGGTGGAGTGAGGGTGCTGACAGAGAACCTGCTCCACGCTCTGAGACATTGGACTGGGCCTGGACAGGCTGGGCCTGGACAGGGTCCTGAGCAGATAGTTAGAGAAGAGAGGAATGAGAGAAGAATTCCTGCTCCATCAGCCAGAGACCGAGCCAATGTTTCAACATCAGCAGCACCACAACCACAGCCTCCACCAAAGGATTTATTAGCAGCCGCTCTCCACCACCACCAGCAAAGAATTCAACTCCAGCTGTTCCACGATCACCTCCACCACCTCCAGCAAAGGACTCATCTGCAGCAGCACCACAACAATCTTCACCACGGCTAGCGCAGGAGTCATTTCAGTTCTTTCCTGCACGGCCCTCATCAAAGGCCTTGGACCCATCTGTGGCGGGCCCGGCAGTATCCCTGCCATCGCCCCTGCCCTCAGAGCAGCCCTGGATCCCCCCTGCAACATCTACTCCCACTACAGATTCCTCACTCTCCTTTCCATCTCCACCCTCACCCAGGGGTCTTCCCAGCCATCTTGAATATCTGATCAAATCAGGCATTAAGATGGCTCCACTCACGCCTAATATAGCAAGATCAAGAGTTCTGATATCAACGATGATGAACTCTCCCCTGACTGCTGCTACACAGACAAAAATCACCCCACCTAAACCCCCCGCCTTTCACCTGGTCCCAAACGCTCACCGGCTCCCGCTACACCAACAAAAGCCCCCCACCGTATCCCCCCTGGCCTTTCACCTGGTATCTCCCATAGCTAGGATGCACTGGGTCTCAGCGTTGCCGGGACTTATAGTCATATTAAAAATCAAAAACAACCCGGGCCCTGTGTAAAAACAGCCTCCCCTAGTGCTATTTCTGTAGTAACATCACACAGACGGGAAAACAAAATGCGAGTCAGGCCCAATCTGAGAAATTTGATTCATATTCCCTGTAAAAAGAGATGAAATAGTTACCCACAGGTTGTCCTTTGGGGTGTTTTCAACATTTGAGTACGTAGCCTTTAAAATTGAGCTAAAACAGTCTCCATCCATTCTCTTCATTGTTTTATACAAGCCTCCTCAGCACTGCAAAAGTTTTATTGATGATTTTACTGAGATGCTTTCAGTCGTATGCACAGACTTTGATGGTTTGGTCATAACAGGTGGTTTCAATGTTCATGTTGATAATATCTGTGACAGAAACGCTAAAGAGCTTCATGCTGTCCTTGAAACTTTCGGTCTTACTCAGCGCGTGTGAGTGGCCCCCCACCCACAGCAGAGGGCACACTCTAGATCTTCTAATTACAAAAGGGGTTAATATTTCAAACGTCAATGTGGTCGATGTTGCTCTGTCTGATCATTTCTGTGTCTTCTTTGACCTGTCTGTTTTTCCCAAACCACCAGCTGGTCCTGCAATTGTCCGGAGGAGACACATAAATGACAGCACGGGGAAAACTTTTTATGGAAATGATTAACTTTGAAAATGTCTCATGTTCTAATGTAAATGATTTGTTGAACTCTGTTACATCTAGTGTTTTGAATGTTCTCGACACCATTGCCCCTATGAAGGCTAAAATTGTTAAAAATAAGCAGAAGGCGCCATGGAGAAATGATGATTCGGTCAGGGCACAGAAAAGGGAGTGCCGCCGGGCCGAACGGAAATGGCGCAAGTCGAAGCTCCAGGTTCAGAAAGAGATTTACAGAGAGAGAAGTTGTACATGTACAACCTCATTTTATGTAGAACTAGGGAAGGATATTTTTCTGAAATAATTGGAAGCTGCAGTAACAACTCGCGTGTCCTGTTTGCCACAGTAACAGATTAACAAAACCCTCCAGCTCAGCTGCCGTTAGAACTCATTTCCACATCCAAGTGTAATGAGTTTGCATTATTCTTTGAATGACAAAGTTCATTAAAAATTCTATAAATTCTACAACACATAAAATAACCCTAAAACCACCTACACACTTAGAGCTGACTCACTTTGCACCTGTAACTGACAAAACTGTCCAGGAGATCATCACCAGTCTGAGTTCATCTACATGCTGCCTCCATGTGTGACCTCCAGATTTCTAAAGTCTGTGCTGAACAGTTTGTTAGCACCACTCACTCACATAGTTAACATGTCGCTTCAATCTGGAACATTCCCAATGTCTTTGAAAACTGCGGTCATAAAGCCTCTCCTGAAGAAGAGCAGTCTTGATGCCGCAGTACTGAGTCATGCCACGGCCCATCTCTAATCTGCCATTTTGGGCCAAAGTCCTTGAAAAGGTTGTTTACCAACAGCTCACTGATTTCCTCTTAATAAACAACTCATTTGATGTTTTCAGGTTTTAGACCTCATCACAGCACTGAGACTGCTGTTGTCAAGGTGACAAATGACATCCACCTGAACACTGACGCGGGCAAAGCCTCAGTCTTAATTCTGTGAGATCTGAGTGCTGCTTTTGACACTGTCGATCATGGGACCCTCTTACAGAGACTAGAGGACTGGGTGGGCATCACTGGCACTGCCCTAAACTGGTTAAGTCCTGTCTGGAAGACAGGAAGTACTTTGTCGAAATTGGTAACTGTGTCTCAGACCAGATGCCCCTGACCTGTGGGGTGCCCCAAGGGTCAATCCTGGGACCCCTTCTGTTCAACCTCTACATGCTGCGTTAGGTCAGTTGATACGCAGCGAGAATGTGTCCAATCACAATATGCAGACGACACTCAATCTATGTTTCCATGACGCAGGTGAATATGGACCAGTGGATTCACTCTGTCACTGCATCCAACAGATCAGTGTGTGGATGAAGAACAACTTTCTCCAGCTGAACTCAGACAAGACTGAAATCATCGTCTTTGGCCACAGAAACAAAGAGAAAGTGTTAACAGTCACCTCCAGAGTCTCGCTCTAAAACCTACACATCAAGTTAGAAATCTGGGGGTAATAATGGACTCAGACTTGAATTTTAACAGCCACGTCAGATCAATAACATCAGCAGCTTTTTACCATCTAAAAAACATTGCCAAAATCAAAAGTCTAGTGTCTAAACCAGACCTGGAGAGACTTATCCATGCGTTTGTCTCTAGTAGATTAGACTACTGTAACGGCCTGCTCACTGGCCTCTCCAAACGAGCTGTAAACAGCTGCAGTACATCCAGAACGCTGCTGCTCGGGTCCTGACCAGAACCAGGAAGTACGATCACATTAGTCCTGTGCTCAGGTCTCTGCACTGCCCTGTGGCTCAGAGAAGAGACTTCAAAGCAGCTCTGCTTGTATACAAGTCTCTCCATGGCCTAGCACCAAAGTACATTCTCGGCCATGTTAGTGCCATATGAACCATCTCGGACTCTGAGGACCTCAGGGACCGGCCTCCTGCTGGTGCCAGAGTCAGGACTAAACATGGGGAATCTGCGTTTCAGTTTTATGCAGCTAAAACTCTGGAACAGTCTTCCTGAGGATGTGAGACAGGCCGCTACTCTGGCAATGTTCAAATCTAAACTAAAAACTGTTTTGTTTGGCTGTGCATATGACTGAAATGCTTTTCTTTGCACTCTTCTCTTTGTATGTCTTGAACTAAGATTGTGATTTCTGCCATGTCTTTGTGATTTTAATGCATTTTTTCCTGTTATGTGAAGCACTTTGAATTGCCTTGTGTACGAATTGTGCTCTACATATAAACTTGCCTTGCCTTCATCTGGACTCGTTTTAAAACGTTTAGACTCTGATCCAAGAGTCATTCTCAATCTGTGAAACAGGTCTGAGAACTCCGGTTTATGTCCTCCTCTGTGAAAGCCTCTGTCGACTCAGAAGCAGAGCAATGTAGTGTGTTCTGTCCAATGCAGTGAAGAAAGTGGTTAAGAGGGCCACATAGTGAGACTAAACAGCCACTGCACAAGAGGCTTTATCAGCACAGAAGACACTCGAGTTCAGGACCCCAGAGCGCCGTGCATCTTCATCCAAAAGCCACAAACCACTCTATTGAAGACAGTGAGGAGAAGGTTCAGGAGAAGTGATGGTTTGAAGGAGGAGTTAAGGAGGAGTTAAGGAGGAGTTAAGGAGGAGTTAAGAAGGAGTTAAGGAGGAGTTAAGGAGGAGTTAAGGAGGAGTTAAGGAGGAGTTAAGAAGGAGTTAAGGAGGAGTTAAGGAGGCAATCTTTGTTCAAAAAGAGAAACAATACCAGTTGTTTATAATGGTCTGCTGAAACCATGGAGATGCACGAGGCATTCAGATGCTAATCAGGCACTCTAGGAGGAGGGAGCCAAAGTCAGTGAACAATAGGATGTAGATGGCCCATCTCAATTTAGTTACAATGGCCCATTATCAGGAGGTCCCGCCCTGTGGCGTTCTCAGGCGTGTTTCTCAGATTGAGAATGACTCTTGGACGAGAGTCGAAACAAATCGTTTCCAAATGAAACCACCGAATCTTTTTCTACAATATAATATAAATGTTCAAATAAAAGTGAACTATAAGGCTAAGCTCTAAGGCTCAGCTCTAAGGTTCAGCTCTAAGGCTCATCTTTAAGGTTCAGCTCTTAGGTTCAGCTCTAAGGCTCAGCTCTAAGGCTCAGCTCTAAGGCTCAGCTCTAAGGCTCAGCTCTAAGGTTCAGCTCTAAGGCTCAGCTCTAAGGTTCAGCTCTAAGGCTCAGCTCTAAGGTTCAGCTCTAAGCTCAGCTCCTTCGCGACGATAAGGACATAGTATTCTCCAACGAAGGGATACACAGAGAAGTAAGATGTTCAAAACTGGGCATTCCCCCAAAGTTGTGGATCAAGACATAGATCAACCCCACGAAAACTAACCGGCAATCCAACTGTGTAAACTGCTTGAATAATGCTTTGTTCAACTGAGTATCAGGGGTCTCAAAGTGAATACAATAAAAAACACCAATAGGCAAAAAATTTTCCGGCTAAACCAGGTCTAAAAACCAATGGTAACCCAGAGAGGTACACAGGTTAAACCAGTCTAACCCAGATAAAAACTAGGTGCAAAACAGTTCACACCATTCTAACCAGGCGCTAAAAACCAGAGTGACACCGGTCTAAAACCAGGTTTTCTACAAAAACAGGTGCTAAACCGGACCTAAAAAATTATAGAAGGCAGGGCACGTTCCCTCCCGGATGAACAGCACGCTTCCCTACATTTTGACAGAATCTTTCCGGGGACAAAAGCATCCTCTGTCTTCTTATCCTTAATTAAAAAACATCTTCTTTAATTACCTCTTCTTTTTTCCACACAAATCTAAACGAAACGAGAGACTTATTTTAATATGTCTCCGGATCTCTGCACGAGACACGTGTAATTTCACACCAAGACTCAGATATAGTAACTGTCAGACACGCCGCAGACCCAGGCTTTCTTTATCCCCCCGACCACCAGTTTCCCCTTTTACTCAGATTTAGAGGCGGTAGTGATATTTACAGGCGACAAAGCTTTATGTTGAATATGAAATTATCTGAACTTTCTTGTCCTTCAGGCTATTTGGTTTGTAACTATGAGTCTCGGCCAAATTCCACATTTTGTGCATTGTTTAAACCAAAATCGTACTCAAACCAAAAGATTAAACTGCCAAACGGGAGAGGCAAATCAGGCTTAAAATCAGGCTTAAAATCAAGCTTAAAATCAGCTTAAAATCAGGCTTAAAATCAGTCTTAAAATCGAGCTTAAAATCAGGCTTAAAATCAAGCTTAAAATCAGTCTTAAAATCGAGCTTACAATCGGCTAAATCATTTAAAATCGAGCTTAATCAGGCTTTAATCAATCTTAAATCAGGCTTAAAATCAGCTTAAAATCTAGAATAAATCAGGCTAAATCAGCTTAAATCAGCCACTGCTTAAAGTCAGGCTTAAAATCAGGCTTAAAGTCGAGCTTAAACAGCTTAAAATCAATCTAAATCAGCCTTAAATCAGGATCTTAAATCCAACTTAAATTCAGGCTTAAAATCCAGACTTAATCAAGACCTTCCTAACCCTCAGCACCTTAAATCAAGCTTCGGTGGAGAGTCAGGCTTATAAATCACGCTCTAAACTCAGCCGCCCCCCTTAAACAATTCAGACTCAACTCCAAGGCCCACTTAAAGTAGCTTTTAATCCAGAGCACAATCACTCACAATCCTAGGTCTATAACAATCATCAGGTATTAAAGTCAGGGCTTAATGCAGGCTTATAATCACGGCAGCCTTTATAAGTTCAGAACTTTGTAATCTTTCAACTGTCTGGGCCTTTAATTCGACATTTTCATAATGTTGTGGCATGGTGAGTTGGTCCTCCGAGGTTGCCTTTCACCGCACAACTCAAACTCACATAACCGGTACTGTACTTCAATATACTGTTTAAAGTCTCAAGTCAGTTAACGTTATCTCATATAACACCTTGTAAAATACTGACCATACAGCTCTCTTTTGCTTTATAACGATGACTGGACTTTTAACTCACTGCCTGCGAGTCGGCTTTCTACGGCCTCCACTCGGCCCATTGCCAGTCCGATGTCGTTCCAGAGAAGCAGGCGCGTCGAGCCGAGGCGACGCGTTCCCTACGCAGCTAGGAACAGCCGAGACCCGTGGAGCGAAAGAGGTTCAGCTCTAGGCTCAGCCTCTAAGGTTCAGCTCGAAGACTTCAGCTTGCTAAGTCGGCACGCAGCTCGTTAAAGGTTCGAGCTCTAAGGTTCAATCTAAGGTCAGCTCTAAGCTCAGCTCTAATGGCTCAGCCTCTAAGGCTCAACTCTTGTAAGTCAGGCTGCTCAGGTTCCCTCAGCTCTTAGGTTCAGCTCAAGGCTCAGCTCTGCAGGTTCAGCTCTAAGGTTTCAGCTCAAGGCTCAGTTTAAGTTCAGCTTCTAAGGCTCAGCTCTAAGGTTCAGCTCTAAGGCTCAGCTCTGACGCTCAGCTCTTAAGGTTGCACGTTCTAAGGCTCAGCTCTAAGGTTAGCTCTAAGGTTCAGCTCTAAGGCTCAGCTCTAAGGCATACGCTTAAGGTTCAGGCTCTAAGGTCAGCTCTAAGGTTCAGCTCTAAAGGCTCAAGCTCTAAAGGCTCAGTCTCGATGGCGCTCAGCTTAGGCTCAGCTTTAGGCTCAGCTCTAAGGTTTTCAGCTCTGAGGCTCAGCTTAAGGCTGCAGCTCTAAGGTTCGCCTCTACAGGCTTCAGCGTGCTCTGAGTCCTAGCTCTGACAGTCGACTTCAGAGGCTCTAAAGTTCTCAGCTCTAAGGTTTGTAAGGTTTTAAGGTCTCTCTATTACGCGCGACTGTCATATGACCTGAGCATGACTAGTCCTCATCACTCTTTGACGAGTGATTTCATATTCTCCGAATTCCTATTCTCGTCACGTCCAAAGACTGAGTTGCTGGCACTCCCCTCTACTGTCGGGAATTTAAGTTGTATGATAGTAGGAAATAATGAATCAGTCATAAGAGGTTGTGAACAAACTTGCATAATATAAAGTCACACTTTATCGCATACCAAACCATTGGGTAATATGACACACTACGATCGATCACACACAGAGGTATCGAGCACATTGTACCAAGCATGAGTCAGTACAGAGTCGTAAAGATCAGGTGATTAGACCAAAACCCTGCAGCATGTGCAATACACGGCCATGGACCCTCCCAACAGGATGTCGAAACCACCGTCCATCCCAGAAAACCGATGAACCCAGATCCGAAACCACGGATAGAGAACTACCACCTCACTGAGATCATACCGATTCGATACACCACGAATAGACAGGCCCTATAACCCATACGAAACCCAGGGCTATGTAAAACTGGAACCATGACAAAGTTTGTCCCTCTGGAACCGAGCACCCTCTCCAACACGAGCCAACCCGCAGAACGCGTCGAAAATTAGCACCACGTTAAGACGGATGCATATTGCCGTATGTTGATATACTCTCCTTTAGAACCATTGATATACATGCAAACACCTAAATGATGAAAACTTCTCTATTAATCCCCTCAAATATGAATCACAAGGGATTTAACGCTTGTAATGAGTCTAGAAACAATTAAAATCCAGTGATATCTCTTGCTCAACGGAAGCATGAGCATGTGAACCCCTCCAATCGAATGATATCTATATTACCGTAGAGAACCCATAAACTCACACGTTCATGATAGCCCTCGTGTATTCGACGAATCTCCTGAACCCATGAACCCATGAACCATAACCCATGAACCTGTTGAACTGTGTAATCGTTCCATTACACTTCATATAATCAAAATGTGATGAAAACGCTTTATCACGACTCAACACACTGACAATATAAGCACCCTCGGTGGTCTTATGAACTCGACTGAAGCCCTATCCCGACAGTCCCCTGATTGTAAGCGCTTTCCGGACCCTATGCGAAACCCATTAATATCTCGAATGATCACGATAACGATGCATGAACCCATGAATCCGATGAAACCATAAACCCATGAACCCATGAACACATAAACCCAATGAACCCAATGTAAGACACCCATGAGCAGGCGCCCAGTGAGATCCCTGGTTTATCCGCCATCGAACCCAAACCCGTTACAATGAACAACATGAAGCCCATGTAAAACCCGATGGAACCCATAAACCCATGACCATTGAACCTCGAGAACGATTTAATTTTAGGATTTTTGAACCCCAGTGATGTTGCTTGGCGAGTACCAGAAAAAAGATGTACGCGTAGCACATTCCTTCACGCCTACTATTATCAGAGTACCTAATGAAGAGTGCATGGGCTCCCTGACTCTCATATTCCTGTGCTCTGAGGTTACCATGAGAGCTGCTCTTTCAGCCGACTGTTCGATAGACACAATAGTTGTTAGCTGGAAACGAACCTTGCCAGGCGCCTACCCGCGGCGGCCCACTGCCAGAAGTATGGAGACTTGCTGCGCCGCGGAGAAACCGCCAGCGCAGGATGCGATCGTGATATCCAGGTAAGGCTCTCAGTTGGTCCCCCGGGGTTAACCGAGCAACGCGGCATCTTACAACGGAGCACATAGTGAGTGTGCCAATACAGAGTGACATTAAATGCAACGATAAATCCGTAACACTCAGCAATGGTCATCATTCATATCACATAATGACTAAATGGTAGCTCTCATGTTATCCTAGGCGTATTTACATGGATTGAGTTACAGAAGTCGCACTTCAAACTAAAGACAGGAGTCAGGCCCTGGCTGACCTAGGTTTTGCGCCAGTAGCGTCAGTACGGAGAGGGTTTTTGCAGGTTACATGAACCAGCAGCAGCGCGTCCCAACCCAAGTATCGTCACCTACAGCGTGAGTGCCAGTGGTTGTCGAGTGTGAATGTACTCTTCGGCAGGCGTATGTGTTGGTTATCTAGCCAAGGAGCGTCAATCTACAAATCAGTAAAAAGCAGTGCAATACAAGTAATATTTTTTTCAGCTTGCTATAACAATTTCAGTGTAAATCGTAAACATTATTTATACAGCATAAAGCGGTTAATACTTCTTGATGAATCTCTGTATAGTTACTAGAATATGATTTTTATTTCCCATATAGACACAATGGAATGTAAGTGTGTATATTTAGTGATCAACCCCTATACTTAATTATCCTTTGTCGCACCAAAATTTAATGAATTCATCTATTTTTACTAATCATAATTAATGTCTCCTATTTCCCATAGTGTGATAATACTTGGTGTATAAATCTTGGAATCTTCTTGACAATTGGTGCCCTTTGCCGCCTGACGCAGTTCTCCCGCTCCCGGCTACTCACACACTTCCGGCCTCACCTCGATCTCGGACGTACCCAACGCTTCCGGTCCCGCCAGGTTCCCGATATGTACCCGCGGCTCCTCCGTCCCGACGCTCTACGCACCGTCTCATACTGCACCGCCGTCATCCGCAGTCCCGTTCCGCGCTCACGTCTGTCCGCCGCGACACGTCGCTTCCGCTCGTCTCACTGGGCTCGTTTCCGGCCCTCGTTCCCGTTGGGGGTTCATGTCTGACCGCACGTGTTCGCCGCTCGCCGCCACTCGTCACCGCGCCGTGCCCAACTCTCAGCACAATCAGCCTTTCCTCATTATGGCAAGTCGCTCGACAGCCTCTTCCACACTCAATAGTCTTCGTCACTACACAAATCTTTCGTCTGCAGTGAAGCGCGTATTTATCTCAATCTTTATCTTAGACATAGCTGTATGGCCAAATACAAGAGAACTACGGACAGTGGAGGTGGTGTGTCCGTCCCACCTGTCCAGGCTCTGCTAATGCTACCCTTTGCCCACTTTGCAATATGAACGTCTGTTGAGGATCGGGAAGACCAATGGTTTAAGAAGGAATTGTGAGTTGGTACGGAGCGGAACGGACTAGCATAAGCGACTCGGAGAGCCCCGTGACGAGATGTGCCAGTTTTCTCTGTCTTGCCTCGCGCTCTTTGTTAGCTTGCTGCGGTTTTACAGCAGAGTTATAAATCTGGCGTTTTTCAAACTGCTGCGCGTACATAAGATAGTCTTCTTCGGGTTTTTGTCATGCTCCTGCACATTTTGCTGTTCTATGGAGAGACTAGATTACCAGTTTTCCATCTTCCGAGGAGTTCAATGATCCTACGTGTGCCTCTACTTTGTTCCCCAATTTGTGCTACTTCATCTGCCGCAGCGGTAGTGCAGTGCGGTACGTGGAAGTCTGAATTGTTTTATCCTCGCCACAGCTAGCTGTACACTACTCTCGCATGCTGTGTGTCTCATGGGCCACGGGATGCAGTTGTTATGATTCGTATACTCAGCAGTCGTGTTGAACTGGTGGCCTCAAAGACCTCAGATTGTCCATTCTCATACTGACATAAGAAAATGATAATGATAGTCTTCGATAACTATGAATAAGTATTACATAACTTAATGATCATCTTAAATAAGTCAAACCCAATCTAGAAGTCAACTCTTATAACATCAAAACATCTCCGCAACCAAGCAGAACTTTTACCCATCCCTAAGGGTCCGGAGTGAAATTACGCTCTGAGGCTTCTAAACTGTTTTTATCTCTCACAGGTCAGAAATCCCCACGACCCCCCTCAAACTTTTCCTTGACCGCCTAGTACATTCGCCTTCCTCCTACAGCACGTCCAAACATCGCCGTGATGTGAATTGTCTCAGACGCGACTTGCCGACGCTGAATACAACAACAGTGTCAGCCGCTGTACACGTCAGGCAGAGTGGTGTGGAGCTCAGACGAGTGCGATCATTGCACTCCAGTTCTTTAGATTCATGCCTTAACAGATCTACGCTATCCTACAGACGAGAAAAGCATCGACTTTTATTCTTGTGAGAAGTGGTGGTGTTTTGAGCGTACAAGCACTGTGCTTTCTATCGCGTCGTGCATAAGGTTACAATGCAATATTATTTACATATTGTTCATATTGATTGTTACATAATCAAGTTTGACTTCCCGAGCCAGCTGACAGGTTCTGTCATACTATGAATGACTTGTCCTCTTATTTAGCTGATTAGAGCTGCACTGTGTCACTTTTGGTTTACTTGCACCCTGCGTTAACCAACCGTATTATCATAGTGTCACAGAGTGCTCTCCACGTTTTAAGAACGTGTCATCTCATTGAAGAATATTGACGAATATTATCAGTGATGTTTATGCTTAAACTGACCTTGCGAGCGGCTCACCTCTCCACAGATCTGCTCCAGGACATGGTGTGTCACCTGCTTGTCTCCTTTAAGCCATAAAGTTTAATGCCATACTGAGGAACGTTGTAGGAAAAGTAACATCTCCATGGGGACAAGCAGGTGGCGCCCCCTTTTAACAGAAAAGTTACATAGTGCACCTTTAAAGAATGATTTTAAATGAGTGGTGCTTGTGTTCTGGAGCCTCACAGTACAACCAGCCCTGAGTCATTCTCTGCCTCAGCCCAGACTTCTTCAGGTTTGGGTCCAGAAGCTCCTGAAAGTCCAGGATGAACTGATGACCACGCCCTCCTCGCTCTTCACCGGAACGATGTCCACCAAACACGGTCGGCACGTGCCTGAAGGAAAGTAACAGAAGAGGAAGATTGAGCTGACATCAGGGGTTCAAACACGCGGCCCGCGGCCCAGAACCGGCCCCACAGACGCTTTTATATGTCCCGCAAAACATTTCTCATTTATAGTTATTCATTTCATATATATATATATATATATATATATATATATATATATATATATATATATATATATATATATATTATATATATATTATATTTTTATATATATATATATATATGCTCAGTGCTGCGGTGCTGCTGGAGCGAGTGCTGAGGTCTGAGAAGTGCAGTCGCACGCTAAACTTTACAGACTTGAGCAGAGGCATGAGCGGGGAAAGAGACGTGTGGTTTTGGGAAACACGTGGAAGAAAGAAAGGAGACGGTTCCGTGCGCGTTAGAGCTGTGCTAAAAGCGGCGCTAATGTGTGGCTAACAACAAGAAAACAAACTTCTGTGATGATGTTCTGTGAGGAGAACATCCAAACCAGTGCAAACCTGGACAGATCAGGAGCCACAGGTAAAAACACAGGTCAGAGTGTGATAAAGTCTGAACATGAGAGTGAAGCTGCTGTGAGCTCTTAATGTGTCCACACTAATGTGACCGTGAACACAAACACAGTGACCTCATCTGAGTCACTACATGAATAAATTGTCACTAAAATAAGCTTAAACTATAAAAATAGTGAGCTCATATTGAGTTTAAGCCAACAGAAACATGTGTGATATATCTAAGTTTCATCTCAGAAATCACACGTCCATGTTCCTGCTGCTGCATGAATATGGACTTTGTGACCATTGTTTTATTTTTTACGTTATGTTCGGCCCGCGACCCCGCCAGAGAAATGTAAACGAATTGTTCTGTAGACGTAAAAATACAGCCGGCGGCGCTAGCATTGCAGTAGCATTTAGTTAGCATTCCTGGATCTTTTTAACAATTTAAATGTTGAAATATGATGACTGAAAGCTTCTTGATAGATTCTTTACAAATGAAGTGTGTTATTGGTCTTTTTGTTTTGCTTGTTGTTTTAGAGTCCGAAGAACAATTACGATGATTAAATTCCAATTATTGTTCATAGTCCCCTGTAAGCCGACTAAGAGTTGGTAATTATGATCCCATTTGATGGCGATGACATCCTTGGACGGTCTTGATCCAGAGCCATTTGACAGGAATCCCAAAGGCTTCAGCCGACGGTGAGAGAGAAGCCAAACGAGCCGCTCCTTTGTCAGCGCCACTCTGTAATCAGCAGCACCACTAAATATAGAGCCACACGGATAAGACACGCTGAGGGACACAGGGCACGGGACATGAGCAGGGGGATATTTCCAGGGAGACATCACAGTCAACACAAGGAGCACATGAACAAACACACAAAACTTTTGCCTCATGTCTTTGCCTTCTCTCAAAGCCCCGACGCCGCGTTTGAACCTCACTTTATGGAACGCTTTGGCTCTGGATCATGTCAGACACATTATGACCTGCAAAGATCAGATTTAAGGTCTGGGCACAGCGAGTGCGTCGATAAACAGGAAACAGCTGTTGCTAACGTGCTTTGCTAGCTGTATTCAAGTTAGCATCAGTGGAAATACGGCGCTTTAGCACAAGATCTTTTTGTCAATAGTCTCAGTCATTTTGCCGCTTTCAGTTGTGTTTTTGTCAATTGTTGTCGTGTTTGTGTTGCCTTAAGTTAAGTTATTATCACTTTTGGACACGTTTTTGTCACACTGTTGTAAGTTATTATTGAGGTTTTGATGCTTTTTCTCACATTTTTGTGGCTTTTATTGTTTGGTGAGTCTGCGTTCTCTCTTGTCCAATCATCTGGCTGTGGTGTGGAGCTCCTCCTCCTGAGCTAAAGTCCGCCTGGAGCCCAAGAGCCAGACCGCTTTGGGAGCTAGAACCTCTCATGGTCCACTTTGGATCAAGAAACAGGCCCAGACCAGAGACTAAACACAGAGACACACTTTAGGACTGAACCGAACCATGTCAAACTGCTCACCATTCACACAGAAATACTAACTGTTGGAGAAACTTTGGTTGCCAGGAGACCCACCATTACCATGTTTTTTGGGACTGTCCTGTTGGTTCATGAACATCACCCAACTGAAAACGTGTCATTTTTGGGCCTCAAAACTCCAAAACTCCAGCCATGGACACAGTAATGGATACCTCTGGACCATTCTTCTGGCCGCAGGGGAAAAGCCATCACTGAGAAATGACACAATCTCAACCAACAATGAAGGACTGGACCGACATTACAATCGACATTCAAAAACGATTACAATTTGTCAGACTTGGACGGACAATGACGCACTTCATGTTTAGGACTATTCATGCTGTTTTCATGCTGTCTCACCCTGTCATGTTCTATGTTCTTATTGTGTTGTTTTGTACATTTCAGTATCGTGGTAATCGTGGTCTACAGACACAACGCGAGACACACTTCCTAATCCGCGGTTGCATTTGTCGTCTCCGTCGTGCGTGGCGTTTTTTCTTTTTTTCCTTACAGTTTTACAGTGCGCAAACAGAGGCCTGAGAGCAGCTTGTCTCCATGACAACGGCCCCAGGACACGGGAGGTCCAGACTGGCGACCCTACAGTGACACCCGCCGCGCGGACGCGGACGGAGAAGAACGCGCGGGCCGAGGAAGGTGGAAGCGGGAAATGAATGTGAATTTAGAATGAGCTGATGATGAAGTGAGAACCTGGGAAGAGCGAGGAAGAAGGAGAGGAAGATGAGTTCTAGCGCCGGTTCCTGCCGCGGCTCCTCTCGCTAAGGAGATTCTGCCGTCTGCATTTTAGCCGTGAGTGGCAAAAAAAACAAACGAGAGTCAATGGTGAGTCATGACATTTTAAGTCAAAGTAAAATGAGAAAGAGCTGCTACAGTCTAATGACAAATATAAACATCTACAACTCTGATAAATGTTTACCGCTCGTTTGTATCTGACATGTAAAGAAAAAAAGAAGATAAAGTAAACAGTTGTAAGAGACCAGATAAACAACAGAACACTTCAGCTCGCGCATTTGTCACAGACGTTGGGGTCGCACACAGTTGGACTCAATACCTTTCTCAGCTTATGTAATAATGTTTATGAGTCTGAGAATGTAGTGTTGTGCGGCAGCTGTAGTGCCGCTAGCAAACGAGCTAGCTAAGCGCTGCGCGGCCGCAAGCAGCAACGGGAGAAACTACTTTCACTTTGAATATTGCCGTTCAAAGTTGAAGTTGAGCTCGGAATGTTCGGGAGCATTTTTCAAATAAAAGAATGTCGTTGTCTATATCCGCCTCTTTACGCCCCGCCCACGTTTGCCTCTTTTTGTGGCACGTCAGTCGAGCACTTCCGGTCGAGCGCAAACTCTGGTCACTTAAGTGGACAAGGAGGGAAAAGTCTAAAATGTGATATAAAGTAGATTGATTTGAATAAAATGTCCAATGTTCATGCTAACAACAAGTCAACAATGCACCGATCCTTGGGCCTGAAACCCACTTTTAAAACCAGAAGGGCGGGGCGAACTTCCGGAATAAGGTGAATTTTGTAAACAGAAAGCTTGCGTTCTAAAGGCTGGTACAGTTCCAAACGTTAGCTCCAATGCGTTTTCAATGGGAGACTTAGCGTTAGCCTCCAAACATCACAAACTACAAAATACCAGGAAACAGCGTGAGGAGCACCAGAGCACAAATAGCACCATTTGTGTGGATTATTAAAGCTAGCATCGAAAGTAGCAAACATGCTAACGTAATAAACATTTCTTACATTTTAGATTACGCTGGGCAAAATGCACCAAAAACACACCAAAC